>CM034155.1:174426279-174698919 GCA_019776745.2 Taxus chinensis | reverse complement strand
AAATTAAAATAAAGGTTACAGAATTGTGTTTTAAAGGATATTTTGTAGTCATGGATATGGACACAAAGAAACATCCTATCCATTATTGATTGGAAAAAAGGGAATGTGGTAATAGAATGGATCGACAAATTCATAGAGCAAATGGAAGAATATCTAGATGATTCTATTATTGTAATTCCTATGAACATAACTAAATAGAAAAAATTTACCATCCCTAAAGAACCATTGTATTCATATGCTCATGATTTCAAAATTTGGTTTGAGGTAGGAAACTAGGAAAAGGCTTTTGTCCCGCGATGCGTGCCATAAACATGAAAGGAAGAATTCATAGAATGGTCAAATCTGATTCAAATCCACACCAATTAATCATTCATAGGATAAGAACCAATTTATGATATTTTGGTCCCCCAAATGATCTGGAGATACTCAGCTCTATACTTTGGCTCAACACAACCAAGAGTACATAGAGTCAAAAGGAGAAATTCAATATTACCTGGAACCTAAAATCTCAGTTGGTGGTGCTCAGATGAAATTTTGAATCAATTGGATGAGAGGGAACACTAGATAATACCACTCAGATGGCACCTGTTACGAAAATGTTTAGGGAATATTTGGACTTCGAACCTAGATACCATTCTTGCTATAAATTACAAAAATTGTACTTCTCAAAAGAAGCTAAGAGGTAAGTGCATAGGATTAAGGGGTGCATTGACATGTATATTTTGTCTCATGGTGGGATTTTCATCAATCTAATTGTTGACCTGGGAAGAAGTGCACATAATCCATGGTCAAGATTTGTATTAGATGACAATTCTACGATACTACCAAATTATTGATGGAGAATCCCTAGAGATACTCATCCAAGAATTCATTGGAACTTGGAAAATTTTGGGGAGATAGAAGTTAAATTAGGTCTATATATTCCTAGAAACATTTAAATTTTAGCCAAAAGCATGGGTATTTTTATCAGAAAGAATAAATAAACACACAATTGAGCAGATGTAATTGATTTTATTCAACTTTCACCTTGAAGATCTTCCTATGTTTATTGCCTTCACACAATTAAAAATTCCCTCTACCATAAAAGTATTCATTCAAAAAGAAGGGAACATAATACCCCATCTATACAAAAAGACCAAGAAAAAATGTGTAGGGTATAAGAAGGAGCTACAAACATAAAACAACGAAAAGGGGAAATTACAAAAGTTGTAATAGGGTGGGGGATATAACTAAGACACTAACGAAAAGAAAAATGAATAGGATAATGACTAAGAAAATTATTTGAACTTTAAAACCTCTTCACCTAATACCATAGAAAATAAGTTTAATAAAAAAATAAGAAGCACTTGGTACTCTAAACTGAAAAAAAGAAATCCAAGATGGTTACACAACCCCAATAAGGAAAGGCTAAATATATGATGAACTATACGCAAGACACTGGATGGAAAGGAGAATAGTCAGAAATCTTGAAATTGTTACTAGAATATTAATATGTGCTCCCTAATAAATTTAGTGAAATAAAAAGAGTGGACCCATCAATCGGAGAAATGTGCATCGAATTGAAATAAGGAGAAAAACCTATAAAGAAAAGGTCATACAGATTGAACCCAAATGTGAAATCTAAGGTAAAATTGGAATTGGATTGCATGATAAAATAAGGTTCAATATAACCAATAGAAAAATAATATTGGGTAAGTCCGATAGTCACTCAACCTAATAAAATAGAAGAAATCATAATTTGTGGGAGACTATAGGGCTCTATATGATGCGTGTGTTAATGAACCTTTCCCAACTCCATTTACCCATGAAATATTAGAAGCAGTAGGCGGGACATAAAGTATACTCATTCATAGATGGATTCAATGGATACCATAAATACAACAAGCGCAAGAAAATAAAGATAAAACCACTTTCGCAACGAATGGGAAAGCTTTGCATATATGGTCATGCGATTTGGACTGAAAAATGCATCTGTAGTCTTTTCCTGAGTTATTACTTCTATCTTCAAATATTTCATTCATGATTCCTAGAAGTATACTTGGATGATTGGGTTATACTTCTTGTTCAAGAACAAGTATCCAAGGCATGTCTATGTTAGAAAGATGTAGAGATTTACGCAATGCATTAAATTTAATTAAGATTGTCTTCACACCATTTGGAGTACTAGTGGGACTCGTAGTTGCAAGGAAGAATTTTTGTTCATTAAGCTAAAATAGATGTCATAATTAGAATAAAACCACCAACAACATCCTAAGAGCTTGACACATTCCTGGGATATACATGATACTATAGAAAATTTAATAGGGGACATGCAAACATAGTTTAATCCAATGGAGAAGTTGTAACTTGAGGGTGAAAATTTTGAATGGAAAAACTAATGTCAATATGTGTTTATGCAATTAAAACAAAAATAGTCAGTGCACCAATATTAGTATTTCTAGATTTGTCGAAATTTCTCCATGTGCATGTTGATGCGTCAGGACCACAATTGGCCCAATTCTAGCTCAACCAGGGGAAGGAGGTATATACCAACCAATTCGCTTCACAAGCAATAAGTTTTTACCCACATAAAGAAACTACACTATGGAACACGAATCTCTATCTATGATTTTCACACTCCAAATGTTCAGGAAATAGTTTTTAGCAACTGAGTTTGAATTCTTCATAGATCACTAAGAACTATGATATCTCATGAATAAGTCACTCTTGGGAGGTAGGATATCGAGATGGTTGATGTTATTCCAAGAATATAAGTTTAAAATAAATGTGAAACTATGAAGAGATAATGTAGGACTAGACCATTTGAGTTGCATGAACACATGAGAAGAACCAGATGAATATGTCCCATATGCACACATATTTCATGTTATCACAATACTAAAACATATAGAATAAATTGTGTAGTTCTTAAAAAAAGGAATTTTCCACAACACTATACAGAGAAACACAATAAACTATTGATTACAAAGGCCTTTCCATATACTATCATCAATGGATTTTGTACAAGTTAGGTAAGGATGAAGTATTGCATAGGGTTGTGCTAGAACATGAAAGAGAACTATTATTATGGAAAGCTCACGAAAGAATTTCTGGAAGATACTTTGGAGGAGAAATCACTATGAAAAATATATTATAGAGCGTAATTTTATGGCTAACATTATTTCACGTTGTGCATCATATGGAAAAATATTGCGACATTTGTCAGTGAATAGGGGAACCAAATAAGGACAAAATTCCTCTTAACCCCATGTTAGCAATGCAACCATTTGAATAATGGGGAATAGACCTCATTGGGCCAATTCAGCGTCTTTCAAGAATATCTAGAATTAGATATATAATCACAATAGTGGATTATTTTTTAAAATGGTTAAAAGATGTAGCTACAACAAATTGCATAGCAAGGGACGACTAAATTTCTTTATGAAAACACAATAACAAGATTGAATTAACACAAAAATTAGTAACTGATAAAGCCACACATTTTTTTGAATAATACAAGTGAAATCATCACAATAGAATTTATGATTGCACACTATAATAGAACAAAATATCATCCACAAGAGAATGGAAAGAGAAATCTACAAACAAATTTTTGGAAAAAGTTTTAACAAAGATTTGTAATGTGAAAGGAGATGATTTGGAAGATCGAATACTTGTAATCCTTTAGACGTACAAAACCAACTACAAGAGAAGTATAAGAAAAAAACCATTCCAGCTAGTTTATAGAACTAAAGAAATCATGCCAATGGAATATATTGTGCCAACCCTTCATCTCGTAATAGCCACACAATTGGGAGACAAAAAATCTATTTAAAACAAATTATTAGACTAGAAAAAATAGAGGAACATTGGCCAACAACACAATGGCATCAAGAAGTACATAAACAAAGTTAGAAATCCTGAAATGGTCTCAATCTACATAGTAAAGAATTCCTAATAAAAAAGACATTTTGGTGTATGAAAGAAGGTTTAAAACACACCTAGGAAAATTACAAATAAGATGGAAAGTCCCAAATATTATTCATCACATCACAAAATAGGGAACTATAATATTGCAGGATCCATAGGGAAATTTATTACCTAGAAGAATAAATGAATGTAGGCTTAAAACATGTAATGTGTGATTACACATTGTATCAAAGAAGAAAATATGTGCCTCGACATAGTAGTTAGAGTAGGAAGTTGATTAAATTTTAAAATTTCATAGATTAGATGTTTGTGTAATTAATCGGTATGTGTATGAGTATGTATGATTTACCAAGATTCCCAAAAATATCATCATTAAACATGGTGTGAAGTAGAAAGAGGGAAAAAGGGAGTGAATCTAATAAGTTTGGGAAATCTACACAGTAAATAATAAAGAAATGGAAACAAAAATCCAAGTTTAAAAATTTGAAAATAACTAAAGTCAACTAGTAGTACAGATGATGCATCAAAGGCCTAAGATGTCATGACAAATGAAATCCCTAACAAAGAAAGTAATTAAAGATGTAGATCAAGTGATCAACAATTCAAAAATGGTCACTTGTAAATCTAAAAGGGTATAAAAAATGAATCAATTTACCAAGAAGTCATTTTTAGACAAGAGTAAACAAGAAATAAGAGAAAAGTGATAGCAAAAAGAGAAAGTGCAAAGAAACAAAAAAGATAAGAAGACAAAAAAATGGATCCTTTTAATAGACCTATTGTCCTAGCATTACAAGATTCCTCTCCCTATCAGATATTAAAAAAGATGACATGGGGATTTCAAAATGATCCGATAGACTAGGTGGAGTGACCCACCTCATCACGAACTAGTTTAGAGTGTGCACTAAAAATTTGGGGGCACAGTAACCAATAATCTAAGTAGAATATGCATAAGGGTAAATTATACCAAAAGACTTGATATAGGAATGGTTATGCATATGATCGCAACAATGCCTTACATGGGAGACCAACCCAAGATCATGTAAGTAATCATGAATAGATACCATAACAAATCCATTTGGTTCTCTGATCAAGATGTTGTTCTCATTAACATAGCCATAGTTTCCTGAGCCACATGTCTACCAAACCAATGTATTTCCATCTTATCTTACAAAACCACTAGAATCCATGTAAATATGACAACAACAAATATATATGATTATTTGCATAAAGGAAAAGGCATTCCATTCGGGGACATTATAAACCACGCAGTCAGAATCTCGACCGAAATAATAGCAGAATGATACTAACAAACAACTAGGGGGAGTAAACAAGCATCTTTGGGCGTAGTTGACATCATTACAAGAATGCATGATGATGGTGAGGAGTTCAACTAACCTAAACTCCTCACACATGAGGTGAATACAAATGCCTAAAAAATTATGCAGATAGGAGGTAAAGTGTTCCAATACCAATGACTCATCATCCTACTCTATTTCAAATAATAGAAGGCTCCCAAGTGTGTTACAGAAGTAGATAATGATGATTTTCCATATGAGAGACTTGCACAATTTATCCCAACAAATCCCTACACAAATTTTGAATATACACAATTAATGGGAAACTGAATGCTAAAAATCAGAGAACAAATTAGCAAAACTCCTAATGGACCTAGGGAAATAAGAATGTATACAGACCCATATGCCAAAATTACTCTATTACATGATGGGGTCATACTGTGATCAATGGTTAGTAATGATAAACATCTTAAGACACTTCCATTTTCATCAACATGGATATAACTAGCCAAGGCATAACTCAATAAACACTGTATGTCATGGTTCCATAAAGTTTTTGACCATTATGCATGCAAGGACCAGATAAATCAGTAGGGGAGACCTACATATGGGAGTAGTTGAGCAAGAGAAACCCACTATGCAATCCATAAGGGAATATTAATATGGAAGCTATAAGGAAAAGAGGAAATAAACTGATTATTGCACCAACTCGAAGATAATCACCAAGGGAGGAAACATATCCCAAACTACCCAACTGGATTGCTATTCTAGATTTCCAACAAATGTAAATTGACAGAGATAGAATGTGTGTTGTCATAATATCAGAAATGGGAACCAAGATGTATTTTCAAGACGAATGCGAGTGGTACACATATAAAGACATCAAAATGGAACATACCGTAACCAAGAAGCTGAGGCCAAAAGATAGGGTTCAACTCTCAGTGATGTAAAAGAGTCTCATGATCAATGCAGAATGAGAGGACGTGATAGAAGAAAAACTAGTGTGTAACATCAAGGAGGGTCTAAATGATCATGGAATTGATGTAACTACCCTAGAGGAAGAATTCCTGGTCTCCCCACTAAAAAAGAAGAGAATTGACACAATCCTTTTAAGAGTTGTTCAATTGCCCGCAATAAAAAAACAACTATGTTGACCACAGGTGTCATCATGTGTAGAAGAGCCTCACTTACACATAAGGATATTCAATAACAAAATAAAATTTCACAACAGTGCAAGAAAAATTGATCGAAGAGAGGGGGATCAGAACATAGAAAATATGAGAATTCACGAAGAAAAGAAGAATCAAAATCATAGTCCCTAAATATGCAATCCAAATACCAAATACACCTTTTCCTCTTCCGTCTCTGCAAGAGGTAAGTAACCAAACCAAAACCAGTGAAATGTAAATTCTAACCATGCAAGTAGTGTAAGAACAAGAATACATAATGCAAACTAGTGTGTAGCCAGTGAAGGAACAAGCACAAAAATATGGAAAAAGATGATGCAGCCGAACAACAATGCTTAAAGGAGAGGAAGGTGGAAGAAAATCTTCACAAACAAAAAACTGAAGAACAAAAAAGACAAGCAGAAGATAAAGTGCACAAGGAACAAGAAGAAGAGAAGTGGAAGATAGAAGAAAATAAAGAAAATAAATAGAGAGGAAGAAATTGTGTAAGACAAAGAAAAAAAGGCCATGGAAATAAAAAGGAGACAAGAAAAAGAAAAAGAAAAGAAATAGTGAAGAGAAGAAAAGAGAATAAGAAAATAAGAAGAGAGAAGAACAAAAAAATGAATAAGATGATGCATGACCTAAGGCAGAAGCAAAGCAAAAAGAAATATAAGCTGAAGAAAGCATAAAAAAAGAAGAATATAGAAGAAAGCAAGATGAAGACAAGAGAGCAGAAGAGGAACAAAATTTATAAGAGAAATAAAAGGGCGGTACTTCCAACACAACATCATTAGAAGAAGAAGAAATGGACCAAGGAGATGCAAAAAAATTTGGGTGGACAATGAAATCAATAGTGCCAACATGAAAATATAAGCTAATTCTTCCTTCATCCCATGTTCATAATGTACTACCACAAATTTCTTAGACAAGTGCATACACTACAACAACCCAGTCTACAACCATCATAGCAGAAGTAAATTTGGAGAAATTTCCATTACAAACAAAGATTGAGGGACTACACACACTATAAGAAAATATTGGATAAGTCACACTGGATATGGCCCAACAAAATGATAACCTAGAGAAAATATTGTGCAATCTAGGGTCAATGTGGGATAACACTATCCCTAGTAGGTCACAAACACTATATGTCATTAACTCATGAGTGAAGAAATGTAAATAAAAATTCTTATTGACAAGCTCATGGATAGCTTGAATTACAATGAAGTGAAAAAATATATTTCACCACAAGTAGTCAATGTTAAGCATGAGGTAAAAGAGGCCATAATGATAGTCAAGGAATATGTCACAATGCTCAAGTAGGATGAAACTCAGGTGAAGAAGCTAACATTTTTACTCTTGGATTGGAACAAAGTTGTGGGATGCCATGCTAGAAAATAAGAATGATATTGAAATGGGTGAAAACCTATACAAATAAATGATGACAAAGGAAGAGGAGCAAAAAATTGAAATGAATTTGCACTCATCACGCAAGCCAAAGATAATGCCATTGAATGATTGCATAAATGGGAAAAAAATGTGAGAAGGAGCACTTTCAAATGGGTCCAAGCATTATGAATGAGAGAATGACTATAGGCACTCATTTATGATAAACATACCGCTATACTGGTTCATGTACAAGCTTCTCAGCAGGACAAAGATAAATAGGTAGATGAAGCTATGAAGGTACTTGTGCAACTGTAGATGTACTATCAAAGAATGAATGAATCTATCATAGATTGGAACACATACAAGGTAGACCTAGATGTCATTATTCCAACTACACAAACATTTAAGAACACACCAAGTTTATTTTGATGTATATACTTCTTTGAATAACCAAGACCATACTTATAATTCCACCACTACCATTCACACCTTGTAGTCAAAATCATAAGACGAAGCAGCTGAAGAAGACTGAGCAACACTAGTAAACAAGGAGCACCAAAGTTTTACGGAAGGTAATTAGATAAATATATTAAGTGTGTACATTTAGATATATTTGTAAGCAGGTCTCACATAGTTTGAAAATTCAGTAAGGGCATATTATGAGGGAGTTCCCAAAGATGGAAAACCTAAGAGGATGGTCTATTGGGAAGTCTACTTAATTGAAAACATGAAAAGGGTGGTTAAGTATTACATAAAGGATGAAAACCGGCAAACAACATCCTCTATGTTGATCAATTGGAAACAAGAGTAATTTAAAGCACAACACAATGACCATTCGAACACTAGACAAAATTAATTATTTGTATCTCGGGACGAGACAACTATTAAGTCTGGGAAAATGTTGGATCGTAAAATATGATAATAAGCCGACATCCACCTGGATATAGTTTCATGATTTCACAATCCTTTTGTATATTTATAGTAATATATGACAAAAGATGGAATGTCTATATTCTCTGCGCATAGGTAGAGAACATAAAAATCCTTTGAAGAGACAAGAAGGAGATGAAAGGACTAGATAATTCAATAGTCGTCTGAATTTTGTCACAAAGCTATGTAATTTGAGTTGAATAGAGGTTGATCGTGTATCCTAATAGAAATTATTTTATTATAATTCCTTTGTTTCCATCTATGTTTTGATCTACTATGCTTGCATTATGATATTTTTGTGATTACATGTCTCTCTTTTCATGTTAACTCTGTTGCATATAGTCTAGTGTGTAATTGGAATCATTTAATGATATTCCCCTGAACTATGTTTTAGACTACAACCTGTTGTACATTGTTTGATATCGAGGGTAACAATTTTGAACCTCTCACTTGGCACATTTATCAACTTACCACTAATATTGTACCTAGCTAGAATCTTAGTTAGTGACCCCATACATCAGTTATGTAACGTATATTTGTGTATACAAGTTGATACTAATAGTTGACACATATAGTTTTGAAAATGGATATTCATGCAATTGAGCAATAGACCATGAATAGAATCTTACATTGGGTGTTGTGGCGTTGTAGAATCCATAAATCCAAACTCTTGATGGCAATGTTTATCCCTAAGCCAATAGTATCCTACACTAGCTAGAATTGGACAACGAACAAGAAAAAGACCCTCAAAATCAGTAAGACAATTTAAGGCTACTCTCTTATCTTGAGCCATTCCTGATGGAAATTGTTTAGGCCACCAATGATCCTCGTGTGGCACCGAGAAAAAAAACCTACATGAATAAAGAGAATTTTATGCCCACGTTGAACTTCCTATTAGTAGTCTTCCCTCACAGGTGCACCTTCTTTCCTAGAGACGTGGAGCCTCAATTGATTTACACAAAACAGTTTTTAGGTTTCATGCACTTGCACATGCAGCTAACCACCTTCTGATAAGAGATCAGATAAGATCCTAATGGTGTTATAGGAGGAGAATGCAACAGAATCTAACAACTGATGTAGAAAATCTAACAAGGAACTAGTTACCTGGTACTTTGAAAAGTACACTCTTGCATAATAATAATTGATGACACAACTCTCAAGCTCAAACTTCTTTGCATCTACGAGTGAGTCGATGCAGTCATTAGGAACAGTCACATGCATCAACTCTTGGATAGAGTAAGGACAACAATGAATATCAGAAGAGTTTCGATTTCCTCTACATGAGCCAAGTCATAGTCACCTTCAATCTTAGACTGATATTGCATGTTCCAAACATCACAGTAGAGGATCTAGGTCATTCTAGCTAGGTCTACATAACACTTACACTAGGATGCACAATCAAAAAATGGAAAAATTTCAGTCTATTAAATAGTTATGCCCATTATTGATCTGGGTCAAGATGACCATGAGGGCATAACTTGAGTGGGACTGGATATAGAATTACGTTTACGATATGACAGGCAATACTTATGTAGAACTACAAGAACTTTGCTCCCACTATGAAGGGATGTTGTGTGGTTCTTTTAGCAATGCGTTGAACCACCAGGGTGGACTCCAACCTCACCATAGTAAGGATTTGGATCAAGTAGATGATGACTATGCTAGATTGTTGTATGATGTATTTTGTAGACATCTATGGTTTTCTATTTGTTGTAGGTGATTAAAACCCTGGATGCGGGAAATGAACAGTAGAAAGCATATTGATCAAGTATTATGCTAAGTTGAACATCTCTAAAATTGCTGATAATACTCTAGCACATAGTGATGCACAATGATGATGGGATGACAATGGGCGCTCTAAGCTGGCTCAAAGTCTCCAAGATCTCTAATAGTGACATGGAAGGTCTTCAAAACAACTCTAAGATGATCTTCCAATAACTGCAATTTGTAAGAGATGAATCATTTAGCAGTATTTCTTAATTTGCACATCCATGATTATCTTCTACACCTTTGTATCAACTAAGCGGACTCCACTCTTATCATTTTAGCAATTATATTTTATCACTTATTGATTGGATCCATTTATTTATTGACATATTGATTGTTTACTTGAAATTTTTGAATATATAGCCTGATGTAAAAGGGCCTAAAAGGGGGGATACTAGGGTTTCATGTCATTAATGCGGTTTATGGTTTCTTAGCGAGGATAAAAGGTGGGTGGGGGATAATAATGCATTTAATGATGGTAGATGGGAACTTAGGGATGATAAAAATGATGCTTAGGGAGGATAAAAGGATTAAATGATGGTTTAGGGATAATAAATGGGATGTGATTAGGATAATATATATGATTAGGGATTGATTAAATGGGATTAAGGGTGAATTAGGGGAAATAAAATAAATGATGGGATAAGATAGGAAAGTGGGAAATTTGAATAAATGGGATTTAGGAAGGAAAGTGTAGTCATTAAATCATGCACTTTGGGTAATTATTTAGTCCCAGTCTCATAATAATACTAATATGGATTTTGAGTGAAAAATATTACTAATCAACCCATGTATTTGGCCATTTTACTTTGCTTGCTGTTGTTATTTTCGATCTTTCTCCTGTATTTTCCTAGTTAGATCTGTCACACTACGTATACCAACATAATTTTGGAAAATGCCACTATTCTTTATTTCTCATAAGTAAATAGGTTTTAAAAAACACTTTTAACTATTTCTTAATGAATTTGCAATCTTATATTATAACGTAATATTTTCTTTTTTAAATGCAAAAAATAAATTTAAAAAAACCATCTCTTTTAAGGTTTTATGGTCGTGATGGCTTAAACTAATATTCTGAAACCTTAAATGTAACCATCAAGCACCTAAACTCCAAAGAGGGTATTTTGCATTTAGAAGAAATACCATCTACTGACATCTAAGACAATCATTTATGTTGATACTTTCTTATAGTTTACTTTACACCATTTATGAAAATAAAATCCCTTAAAAGCTATGTAATACTTACAAAGTCTGACTACCCCAAAAGTACTCTAGGGCACGATACTGTAAACCATCCCTTACATAGATGACTGAACATTGAGTATGAGTTGTTTTGTACACCTTGTTTATTTAAAAAGACCATCCATTATGGTTGCTGATGGACGTAGTTTTTGTCTCTTGTCCCTATGAAATCGTGTTGGATTTTAGTGAAGTGTTTAGACATTGTTTAGGGTCATTTTCAGACGTTTCAAAACATCAATTGTTTTGCAACGACATCCAATGACGTTCAACGAAATACACACGACAAGGATAAAACATAGGCGATTAATCAACGACACTTCCAAGGAAGTTTCCATGTCATTTGTATAGACTAGGGCACCCAAATGTCAGACCGTGGATATATAAGGCACCTTCTAAATCCCTTATCCATATGCCCCATTCTGGTAGGAGAACTTAGATTTGCAAAAATTACTAAATTAAATATGTACACGTTTCACATTATGAATTCATGTGAGATCTCTACTGTGAAGCTTTAAAATCCTAACATACCTAGCAAATCATCTCAAGGACTATATTCAGACCCTAGCATTGTCATATTATGGTTTCATATATTATTCACCTAGTTGCATTGGGTCTAATGTACAATCTATATTTACTGGAAAAAAAAAAAACTTATCTCATAACATCAGTATGAGATTGATTAAAGTAACATTGGTCCATTTTGGTTTATAACTTACAATAAATGGTCCAAAGATTTAGTAAAGATCATCACGATTTGCTGGATCCTCATTCTTAGATTCAATGGATCCTAGAAAATCCCGTCATCATGATTATGTCACTTAATAATTACAATTCTTGCAAATACAAGAGTTAGAATGTATAAAGTCCAACATCTAAATGCTACTACCAGGACAATGGGATTGCAACTTTGAATTTTTACTATTTATTAATCCACTTAAAATTATATATTTATGTTGTTCTCTTTACAAGGAGTAATAGACAAATAAGGATTTAATGGAAAAAAAATTTGTTAGCATTGGACATGGGTAATCGTTGTTCATGTAGAGGTGTAAGGATTGATATGTTCTTGGATTATCAAAGCATTTATAACCATACCCTAAATTGACAGCGTGTCGTGCACTCCAGTAAGATAACATTTTAAGTCCAAGAGAACATCTACCATAATACCTAAGTTAGTCCTATTCTGTCTTTATTACAATTCTGAGAAGGGCATCAAAGGAGCATGTCCAATTTATTCATAGTTTAACCATGATATAGTTCCATAGATACATGTATCATATGTCCACATCAAGTAAAGTTACATGCACTAGCAAGTTTTGGTGGTGGCAGAACCTGCCTAGACCTTTAAGGATGCTGAGCTCTATTGGGTCTAGACTTTCTTGTATGAATATGTGCTTGCAACCCTTGGAGTGGATACGAAGCACCCAAATTGACAGCACTGGAGAATGCAGCCAAGAGCCAGTAGGGAATAATCTACAATGGCATCTGTTAGAAAGGTTGTCAACAAACCAGCTCTCATGGCAAGCCTCTTTTGAGTGGCTTTTACAGTAATAGTGGGTCTTGAGAAGACTAAGCTGAGGCACAATTTGCAACAACAACCACCTGCAGCTTCAGGAAGTAATTCTAGGCAGCTCCCCAAGGATTCTCAGGATTGTCAGGGACTTGATCATAGGAAAGGTATTCTTAGCAGACCTACCAGATGTGAAAACATCCGCTATTCTTCACAGCAGAATAAACTGTGGATTATAACCAGAATACACTTAGAGGTATTGTATGCACAACCTTGGGAGTCCTCGAGTAATCCTATGGCTCTTAGGCTGTATTCACCCTCTTTGTCTCCGACAGAGCTGATACTCACCAGGAACGAGAATTAGAAAAAAACATACCCACACCAATTCTTATGAAGTATGCTTCATCAAAACACTCCTTTCGAAGCTCCTGATCATGTTTCTTGCCATGGGGTTCCCTAAGAATTCTACTCCAATAGTTAATGCCACAAAAAAAACCATGGAACCAGCAGTGAAGGCAATGAAGAGAAGCAGGTGGGACAATTTGAAAGTGGGAGCCCATTACACTCTATCCATGGTGTATGCCTGTGCTTTATGAAGAAGGTACCCCCATCCCTCTTAAGCCCCTATAGAAACTCCATAGCGTTAAGCAATCATAGCCAAATGGGCACCATCAGTACTCATAAGCTTCGTTTCCTCTGATCTTTGACAGTTACGATGTACAAGAGCTTTCCATAAGGATTTAGCTCCTTTGATAAAATACTGCTAAATTTGAGAGAATAATTTTACAAATTACAAATATTGTCACTTAAGTGAATATGAAAAAATACAATGATTGTGTACAATGAAGAATTAGAAGATAATGGAGAGAAGAGGAGGGAAATGGGATTGACCGATGTGTTGAAGAAGCTCTCCCTAGATAATAGAACTTGTTGATCTGACAAGCATGCATGAGAACCATTTTATCCTTCATGAAAGATGTACAACCACCTCATAATTTCAAAAGAGTGTTGAGAAACAATGTTACAAGACTTCTTGATGTGAGATCCTAAAGAAAGAAGTATTAGCTCTTTCCTATCTCACTCAACTTAACTAACTCACCCATCTCACCAGCTTACTTAGCTCACCAGCTTACCTAGCTCACCAAGCTCAACACATTTGGCTCACTGAGATCACTTCAAAAAGCTCACTGAGAGATGATGATGGATCCAATCTTGACCAGTGAGCTATGATGACCTATTCTGATGAATCAATGGATTCCTATACACACTTTGAATATTTTCTAGCTGGTCAATGATCCAGACTTTCCTCTATTATGCTTCGCCATGCTCCCAGGCATAATTGTGATAAAAAAGATGCTTCCAAGACCCTTATGGAGGTTTCATTACTATTTTTAAGCTATGAGATCATCCTAAAACCATATGAAGAGTTCAAAAATTGGAAATATGAGTAAAAATGGATCTAGCTACAACTTTCTATATCCAAAATGGAGACTATTTATTTTAGACAGGTACGACCAGGACCTGCTATTTTGAGACATATCTCCTATTTTTCTCAAATATGACCTTCTAAATCTTCTAGAACATTCCAATTCTCCTCTATTGATGGTACATTGTTATTTTTAGCCACTTTCTATTTTTAACCAGGTGCTTTTCTAGACCTGCCTTTTTGGGAAAATTGACAATTTTACCCTGCTTACCATTCTGCACTGTTTCTGAGTGTTTTGGGGTGGTCAGAGCTTGCAAATTGAGAGACCTTACTATTTTTAGCATGTAGAGGGGCATAAAATATGATATTTTTATTAAGTGACAAAAATGACCTCGGTTTGCAATGGAAATATTATTTTTAGATTCGACTCTTCGTCGCGATCTCATGTTCCAAGTTTCACTATGTTTCGCCTACCAGAATGCTTGGAAAATTAAAAAAGTAAATTTCCAGGGTTAGGGTTTCAGGCCCGAAACTTCCATGATAGACATTAATGGATTCACTGAGCTTCCTTTGTCATTTAGCCATTCTTTGGAGAAGAGAATTTAGCTTAATCCCTTGGTATGTGTTAGGAAATCCATGGTTAGTGGCACATTTGATATGTATGAGTGAATAATTACATGTGTAATTATTATTATAAATGCAAGTTAGTAAATTAGTAAATAATAATTACTGGGGTAATTATTATTTATATGTATGTCAGTAATTTGTTATAATTTTTTTTACATAAAACAACTATAAAAAAATGTATTTGTTGAGTGAGTTTCAAAAACTCGCGTTAATAAAGTTGGGAGAAAAACGTGGAAGGAGTAGTTTGAACTACATCCTAAAATATAGGAATCATATTCCTTTATATATGGCTTGTATTGTAAAGATGAATTAACGAGAATATTATGAGTATGGTTTATTTTTTGTAAATTATTGTTTAATTCTATGATCTATCTACAAATCTCTTTGGATCCTTCTCTTCAGTATGATCAATTTATTTATTTGTCAGCAGTGAAAAATATTCATTCTTACAACCATGGATGCTCTAAGAGAAGTTTTACAGGGTTCCTGATGAATTTTAAAGTTCTTAGATGTTTTTTTTATACAGAAACAATAGATTTCTGATCAGAAAATGAAGCGAGTAGGATTTATTACAACTTTTGGCAGCACTTTGGTTCACGGGAGAGGAAGAAGCAAGAAACAAAAAGGTAAAATAGTTATATTATTTTATGGTTTTCAACCTTCATAGCTCAGGGTGAATTTTTGTGTCGCTCACTATCCCCACTATCCCAAGGATAGTTGGGATGGTAAAATTTTCTTCCATGTGAGCTTGACACTTGGCAAGCTTTGATTGCACAAGCATGGAAGAGTGAGAATTCCATTTTTAGCTTCTGGGGATGAATCTGGGTCACATGGTGAACCATGAGAGGGGTTAAAGGGTGGGGAACATTTATTTCTCATCATTATCCCAATTTTCCTAGGGATAGTTGGGGTAGTAAAATCCACCCAAGGTTAGATGAAGCAATTTAGCAGTTTCAAGAACAAGCCAACTTAACACCCCATTGGGAAGAAAGAGGGCCATATGAGAGTAAAAGAGCTAAAACTGAGGGGTGGGGCACATTTTCTTGTCCCAATTTTCCCCAATATCCTAAATTTCCTTGTGAATTTTTGGAAATTTTTGATATTTGGGACAAGTGGGAAACTAAGGACACCAAAATGTGCCACCCACCCAACTGTGAGAATGACCAAGTCCCCAAAACTTGAAATCACTTTTCTGAGAGCTCTTAAAAGTCTTTTGATGAAATTTTTTATATAATTTTGAATAAAAATATAATTTCAAGATAAATGGGATGGTTTTAAATACTTTATTATTACTCCTCTAAAAAACATGCTTTTTCATTTGGATCCACCAGGTCAGCCTGCTGAAATTGAGCTTCCTGAGAAGCGTCTGAGTCTTGTGAAATATTTTGAATTTTCCATAATGTATATGGTTGAATTATATTTATAACGACATATTTTTTTACCTATAAATCATTATAGATCTCAAAATGATTTGAGGGAGATGATTTGAGGTAAGTTCAGGTACCATTTTTAACTGGATTACTCCATTGCACCTTAGAAATCCTACATTTTACACAACTATATCTCTCTAAACCTCCAGTGGATTGTGATACCTTCCTGAAATATGTGTCGCAAATGCACATTTAATAATATGTACAATTATATCCTAATTATTCCACTCTCGTATGGTTTTGAGATTTCAAATTTTCTCTAGAGGATGCACACCTACCCCATGAAGGCTAAAAATAGCCTTTCTAGGTTTACTGAAGAATGTCTGAATGTGTAGAAACATTGCATTGACATGGAATGAGTCGCCCTCATTGTTGAAATTTAATAACATTGTTAGAAAGAATATATTTTATTTCAACCACGTATGAGGTATTTCAAGCACTTAGGGTATGCGTGGTGATGGAGGAGATTTGTCTGGCCTCAGTAGATGGTTCAAGAGGGACTTTCAAGTTTTAATTTTGGCAATCCCACTAGCTAAAGTTTTTTGTTCATGTTTCATTGACATGTGAATTTATTCCAGTTACTAGGTGTGAGCTCTGAAATAACACATGACAACAAGTAATCTTCCTTTCGTGATTTCTCTCAATCCCCCTCATCGCTAAATAAATTGTCCTAACATGATGAATCCATACAGGCACTTTGCCTTCAAGTGGAGAAAGAGGGAAAATGTGTGATTTTGAATCAATTAAAGGTGTTATCGCATAACTATGTCAGGATAGGGGATTAAGATTAGTATTAACTTATTTCAATAAATATAAATTGTGCACATATCAATAAATAGGGGTATAGCACCGAAAAAATAAATGGAGACACCTAATTTTTCCACTCGACAAATTTTCTCACTAACACGTGGAAAACCCCAATGGGGTAAAAAACAATGGAAAGAATAATTTACACTATATGATAAACTATTACATCTAGTCTAGTAAAAACTCCCTCCTCACTTCTACTCCATATATTTACCAGAATCACCCCATTTAATCATAAATATGACCTATAGTCATATTTAAATAACCCGAAGGGTTATGACATTCTTAAGTGATGGGGCACACCTCCCTGATTAATGTTAGTTAATTAAATAAATAACCACCTAATAAATAGTTTATATTTAAATGATAAAAATATAAGTTATTCTATATTATTTAAATATAAACTATTTATTATTATTGACTTAATATTATAGTTCTAACACTCCCCCTTAATATTAAGTGGGGATCCATATGCCAACATTACCTATTTTGTACAACAGGATTTACAAATCCATAAACCCCAAAGGTTTAGGCTAGCATATTTATTTTTGAAGGAATTATAACACCTTCATCATGCTCAAATTACCTTTTGGTACAAAAGGATTTGGAATCCATAAATCAGAAATATGATTTAGGCTAAACATGATTTGTGAGACTAAATCCCACCGTTTCTCATGGAAAAAATTCTTATACCGCATCTCTAGGAGAATTTTATAACACAAGGACCTCCTTTACAAATAGATGCAAACACAAGACTATATTTTCCGTAAACTCTATCAATTTACATAGATCATAAAATATATTTTTACAATGCTTTAAACTAGAGTATAAGTATAGAGGAGAAGGAGTCAACAATCATGGCAATCATTAGGAGGTGGAATTTCCATGCACACTCCCCCTCAATGGAAACTCTGAAAGGCCAAGCATTGTATGGAACTTGCAGAACTTTGTAACACATAATGGCTTCATAAACATGTCTGCAACTTGATCTTCAGTCAGGCAGTACTGGAGATCTATATCACCATAGAGAACCTTCTCTCAGATAAAGTGCATATGTATCTCGATATGCTTTTTCCTTTGATGTTGAACTAGATTTTTAGTGAGAGCAATGCAACTCTGGATATCACATAGAAGAGGAGTAATTCCTTTAGCTTCCATGTGCATCTCTTCCAACAGCCACTTCAGCCACATGGATTATTTTGTTGCTTCCATTACACTTCTATATTCTACCTTAGTAGAAGAAATGGAAATTGTTGGCTGCTTTTTACTGCTCCAAGTAATGACACCTGCACCAAACTTGAATACATATCCAGTTGTAGACTTGCAATCTATCACATCACCAACATGGTCAGAATCAAAATATCCATATAAATATGCATTGTTAGAAGAAGTATAATGTAAACCAAAATTAATTGTGCCCTTAATATAACACAAACTTATTTATGCTAACTTCCAGTGATCCTGATAAGGATCCTGCATAAACCTTGAAGCAATCCTTATTTCATAAGTAATGTCGGGTCTAGTAATAGTTAGATAAATCAAACTACCTACAAGTTTCCTGTACAAAGTAGGATTAGATTTTTCACATGCAGGTTTAGGATCAATTTACATCCAACTTCTATAGGAATAGAAACTAGTTTACAATCAAGCATATTAAACCTTTTAAGTAAATTAGTTGCATATTGTGATTGAGATACTACAATAGAATTTTTATCCTAAAATATAGCCATGCCCAAAAAATGATGCAATAATCCTAAGTCTATCATCTCAAAATATTGCATTAATTGCTTTAATTTTCATAATTAAACTGTTAGAATTACTAGTGATAAGTAAATCATCAACATACAATACAATGAGAATGATAGTCATTTTCTTCAATTTTAAAAAATAAATCATGGTCAGATGAACAGTTAGAAAAACCAACTTCATTAAAAAAAAGTTGTTAATATTTGCATACCAAGCTCTAGGAGCTTGTTTTAAACCATATAAAGATTTTTTTAATTTACAAACATACATTTCTTTACCTGGTTCTTCAAATCCTTTAGGTTGGGTCATATAGATTTATTCTTTTAAATCACCATTCAGAAAGGCATTTTTGACATCCATCTGATGGATTTCCCAACCATACTGAGTAGCTAAGGCAATCAAAATCCTTACTGTGCTCATTTTTGCAACTGGTGCAAAGGTTTCAACGTAGTTGATACCTGGTTTTTGAGTAAACCCTTGAGCTACTAATCTAGCTTTGAATTTATCTACACTGCCATTTGCTTTATATTTAATCTTGTATAACCATCTAGATCTAACTATACTTCATTTTTCAGGAGGAGGGACTAAATCCCAATTTGATTTTTAATCAAGGGAGACTATTCATATTTCATAGCATCTATCCATATTTTTTCAGAAGAAGATTCTTCAAAATATTGGGGTTCAGGTTCATACAATGTCATCAAAGCATGATATGTATGTTGAATTCTAGTCATTTTATGAAGGTTTCAAGGATTAGAGTCTTGAATAATAGACTCAACCCATCTAGGTCTTTTAGTTATAGAGGAAACAAGTACTATCTCATTTTCAACTATAGGTTCAATACTAGTTTCTTCATCATTTACATTATTTTCACAATTTTCAATTTCAAATTCATTTTCATTAGAATCATCATGAATAAGAAAATTAAAAGATGAAGAAGAAGAACAAAAAGGTTTTTCTAAAATTTTAACATTCTTGTTTTCAATAACTTCTCTTTTTGATGGATCAAACATCCTAAGACCTTTAGTTTTGACACGATATCCTACAAAGATACAAGGAAAATAGGTTTGATCAAGATTTTTCCATTTTGATTTCAGAATGAAGAGGGAAGCATGGGCTACCAAAGATTCTCAAATGAGAAAGACTTGGTTTTTGATTTGACCACTTTTCTAGAGGAGTGGAATTTACTAAGGCTTTAGTGGGAACTCTATTAAAGATATGAACAACAATGTTCATTTCTTCAGCCCATAGGAATTAAGGAATCTGAATTGAATGAATCATAGTTCTAGCCATATCCAGAATGGTATGGTTTTTCCTTTCCATAATCCCATTCTGTTGAGGGGAATAGGGAGTAGTCAGTTCCCTTTGAATTCCACATTCAACACAAAATGAGTCAAATTATTTACTGACATATTCTCCCCCATTATTAGTCCTAAGCCTCTTAATTTTATAACTAGAAGAGTTTTCAACTAAAGCTTTAAATTCTTTAAATTTTGACAAGACATCAGATTTATTTTTAATGAAATAAGACCAAATCATACGAGTAAAATCATCAATGAACATGACAACATATAAAGAACCATTAAGAGATGGAACTTCTAGGGGTCCTTGAACATCACTATGGACAAGTTCCAAAGGTTCAGAAGAATTAGTATCATGATGAATGTGGAAGGGCTTAGCAAATTGCTTACCACGTAAGCATCCTTCACATGTTTCTTGATTTTAGGAAATAGGTGGCAGACCAGTCACTAGGTTAAGTTGAGACATATTGTACATGCTCAACATTGACATGACCTAGTCTCTCATGCCACAATTACATGTCACTTCTTTGAGTTGTTAAACAAGAAGCAGAAGGAAATCCATTAAACACATACAAACCATCTCTTTGAATGCCTTCAACTATAGTAACATCATGTTCATTTTTAATAAACCATTTATCTTTTAAAATTGTTACACTATAGTTATTTTGAGTCAACTGAGAACAAGAAAGAAAATTAATTTTAAGTTTAGGAACTAACAAAACATTGTTAATAAAACCATTTGAAACTTTTGCTTTACCTTGACCCTGAACATCGAGAATGGAATGATCACCCAAGTAGATCTGATCATTACACTCTCTAAGTTCAGATAGGATATCAGATCTAAAGGTCATGTGCCTAGAGGCACCACTATCCAATATCCACTCATTTTATTTTGTAGTGACAAGGGCGGCATACAAAGCAATTATATTTGATTTTTGACTATTTTTCTTATTCTTGTTTTGGTTTTGATTTTGGTTTTGGTCAGATTTGTTACCCTTTTGATTTTTGAAATTTGACTTACTATTTTGAAATTTACAATCCTCTTTCTTGTGGCCAAATTTTCCACAGTGATGACATTTACCATCAAATTTAACTCTTAGATTTCCAGGTTTCTTATCTTTGCTAGGAGGTTTAAAAGTTGGCTTTTGGTTTTTGTTGAATCTAGAGGTTTTACCTTTTGATTTCTGAGCGAGAAGTGCCTGAATGACATTCTCCTTAGAATCAAAATTTGACATTATGTTTTCTTCTTGTATGAGGAGAGCACTAAGGGTTTACAAATCTAGAATGTCTTCTTCTGTTTGATATTTTGAATTCAAAATTGAAATGAAATTTATAAATTTCTCATGAATATTCAATTGAATAATGAAATAAAGTAATTTATCCTAAATTAAATTACAACCACATCCATCTAACTATGACTTAATATTTTTGATTTTTGCTAAATAGTTTATCACTTTTTCATCTCCCTTCATGGGAGTTGTCATAAGCTTTAAAATTAATTTAATAATTTTTGATAGATGCGTACCTTCGTGCATCGATTCCAATTGAGCCCAAGCCTCACTCAAACTTTCTTGATTCCTATATGAAATAGAAAATCATCTTGTACGCTTTATAAAATGATGGACATCGCCTCTTGTACTTTCTGTTGATACCCATCAACGTTATCTGAAGTTGCTTGTCTTCTGGTCAGAGCTCTCTCAGTTCCATTCACAATGCCCATAGTTTGTGAGCCATGAATTCTGCCTTTAATCAAATCTTCCAAATGTTGTAATTGTTCCCATTCAACATATGAGATTTATTAATTGAAAACTAATTAGACCCCATTTTTGCATAAATATAAATAAATCAATTTTAAGGATTAAAACAAGAGTTTAATAGAAGTCCCCATGTCATATTTTAACCCTCACAATAAAAAACGACTAGTTTATGCCAAAAAAGGAGGTCCTATTAATTAGATAATCTATACACAAATACGTTAGTATGATATCAAAAATAAATGGAAATGTAAGTGTTTTTTTAGTTTTCGAACAAAATGATGATGAAAATCTAGTCATCGTGTTGTAAGAATATATCATTTTAAACAAAAAATATTATATTGTTTTACTATTTTCCACAAAAAGTAAATAATTTTATAATTAATATTTTCGAAAAAATCAATAGTTCATAAATTTTCTGAAAAAAAAATAATGATAAAAAATTTGGGGAGCTCTTGCTCCTATATTGGTTTGAATCTCTATCAACTTGACTGAGTTGGGCTAGCCAACTAGGCGAGTTTATCATTGAGTTATATTAATTCCAATGAACCGAATGTATATGCCAAACCATATTAATAACCTAACCTTATTTATTCACTATCAAGCCTTCGAAACTGGCTCACAGAGCCAAATTTATTAATTAACCACAATTCTTATTAGCTCAGCAAGGAGTCGTCAACTCCCCCCACCACCTAAGCCACTACGTGGCCTTAATCCAACCTAGTGTTGCTGATTGAAGGGTGCATCATGACAAAATGGGATGTGACCATGTGTCACTTACCTACATTCTAATGTCCCACGGAAAAAATTATAAAGCCTTATACTGTTCACCGCCATCCCCATGTGGGACTAACCTACTCACAAGGAGAAGGGAGTGGGGGCCCGTCTAGAAGGTGGCCAGTAGTCAGGGAGCCGTAGGGACATGTAGAGGTTGTGTTGTGGGAGATAGGGGGAGCGCAAAGCATCCACTTGGCATAAAGGTGAATGGGGGGGGTTGGGGGGGGGGTGGGGGGTTATAAGGGGTCCACCCCCAACATATATAATAAAGTTTATTTATTTATTTATTTTTTCTTATATTATTTATGAATCGGGCAACATTGATAGGTTTAGGAATTATATAGTTTATAATATAAGTTTAGTTTTATATAAACTATAGATTATAGTTTAGGTTTAATATATAAACTATATACAATAAATTTAATATATATTTTTATTTTTAGAAAACATAGTTTATAACAACATAAGTTTTAAAACTATAGTACATAAAAAATATAGTTTATATTAACTATAAACTATAGGTGCAATTTTTAAAGGGGGTCTATAAAGGACATGAGAATAAGTTTTTTGAAATTCAAAGTGAAATTAATTATTTTACATTACCAGGGGACAAGATGATTTATTCGACCAATAAGAAAATTTGAAAACCTTATTTTTTGGATTCTTGTCTCCTCTGTGAACTAGGTTTCACTTGAATTTTTTTAACTCTCTCTTTTAATATCTCGAATTAACTTGAACACTTTTACAATCCATAGACAAATATTTCACAAAACATATTCAAACCTTAGCTTTATTTTCAGGCCCTAGTAATTCTTGAGTTCCATATTTTCACGCGTGGGTTGAAATCTCCAATTAAGTTTCCTCTTGCGGACACACATATTCATTCCTACCATACAGAGAGGGAAGACGGGGGCTTAAATAAGATACTAACCAACTAACTACCTAACTTCCCAACTGTTGCAACATTAGAATTAAATTAAAAATTATTTAATCCTTCTCTGATACCATGCCGGGACGAGGGGATGCATACCTATTTACATTAATTAATAAACATAAAATTAAATATGCACAAAGTAATAAATAAATAATTAAATACACAAAACACCATACCATGAGGTTTAACGCAGAAAACCCCAATGGGGTGAACAACCATGGAAATAATTATTTCCACTATATGAGAAACTTTTACATCGAGTCCAGTTAAAAGTCCCTCCTTACTTCTACTCCATATATTTACTAGGATCACCCCATTTAATCCTGAATATGACCTATTGTGATATTTAAATAACCCGAAGGGTTATGACCTTCTTAATTGATGGGGCACACCTCCCTAATTAATGTTAGTTAATTAAATAACTAACCACCTAATATATAGTTTTTATTTAAATAATAAGAATATAAGGTATTCTATATTATTTAAATATAAACTAAATATTATGATTCACTTAATATTATAGTTCTAACAACTACTACTCGCATTGTGTTGATATGCATCCTGACTTAGTATATCAGACATTTGTAGATGCATTTTATCAACACATAGCATTCAAATCTACTCCTGCCACTGATGTTAACACTTTTGACAATGACCCACCTTTACATATCATGTCTCACATTCACAATGTAGGTGTTAAGCGTAATTTAATTGACAATGGATCTAAAATCAACTTATGTCCCATGTCATTCCTTGAGAATCTAGGTGTTTTTGCTCGTGATGTTAGTCCATCTTGTCTTTCACTGCATGCATATGATGGTTCTGTTTGTCCATGTGTTGGTCACATTACATTACCTTTCATTGTAGGGCCAAAAACTGTCAATACTGTGTTCTTTGTCATTGACTTTGCTGTCTCCTATAATTGTTTGCTTAGTAGACCATGGCTCCATACCATCCAAGTCGTCACATCTATTGTACATCATTGTGCCAAATTCACCCATGATGACGTATAATATACTATTTTTCGTGACCGTTACCCATTCCAATATTGTGACTGAGATCCTAATACTAGTCTCCCTATTCCACACACTGATACTACCGATGATCCTCAATCTATGGACGAACCACCTGATTTTCTACCTTTTGAAGGTGCTATTTGTGTGATAGATGTAGTCTCTTATACACCACATGATACTACTACTTCTATGATTCTCTATTGGGGGCCTGTCCACTCTTCAGACATCACTTAATATCTTACACCTTCATGTGGACAACCTCCATCAACATGCCCATTTTTCACATATACATTTTTCATGAATGATTCATATTGGGATCATATTCCATTTGATTCTACTTACAATGATAATGTATGTACACATGAGGGCATGGATCACCTATAATTTTCTTTTACAGACCTCTACCATCCACAACATGTTTCTCATCTTTCTCATCGGTTTTTTCACATCACTGCCACTTATGGCCTACATGTCTTTCATCTCACGGTCTTCCTTGCATGTGACCCTAGATATGCACCAATTACATTAGGAAAATTATGGCTTGATTACATTAGGGGTACTCTAGATCTTGATCATACAAACATGTCATTTCCCATGCCTTTTGGTCACATATTCATTTGCAATAGTTCCTTTCTTGGTTATACACAAAATCTCATTTGTTGGTATGCACACAGTTGTCCACTTCCTCCATTCACTAATGAGGAGTATGCTATAGTCATGTATAACTTGCATCTTAATGGCTCATTATGTGATCAACTTGAGACCATAGCTTATTAGCTCTCTAATGCTTATCCATTTGACTTTGACCCTGAAAATGACAATCTTCTAGATGACATTACATAATTACATTCTTCATATTGTACACTTAGGGGGGCATGACATCCACACACCCCCCATTTTAGTATCAACACATCTCTCGCATTCATGTTATCACACATCCACCTCCTAGCATAAGCATACTCATCTACACTTTAGCATCGTCATTACCCGATGACACACTCTTGTGCTTTGGTTCACAATTGATTGTTGAGGGCTACGTACACACATGAACCACACACACTGCATATTAGTATTTACACACTGCACACTACATCTTATCATCACTACACATACTACGCATTTTATACATCACATGGTCGTCTTTCATTATTGCATATACTACATCTTCTAATACGTGCTGCACTCATTACCCTATGATGTACTCTCGTCTCACGGTCTATGTTAGACTGTTAAGGGTATACATCACAAATGGACCTCATCAAATTCACACATTCATCATTCAACCTTCTCTCATTGTGACATTCCTATGTTAGTGACATACACTATAGGATAAATGGTCGTGCCTATTATATCATCTTGTAGTGATATAAACTTTAGGCTACATCACCACTCCCTCCATTCATCTTGTAGTGATATATGCTTTAGGATACATCATCACTTCTTCGATAACCTTGTTGTGATATACACTTTGGCTATAGGGGGATGCATAAATAATATTTAGATTGCATACCATCACCACACATACACTCACCACAACGCGCTACACACGACACATAGCTCGACCATTTCCCAATGACACACTCTCATTTATGGTTCATTCTTGAATGCTGAGGGGGCATACAAAATGAACCTCATTGCATAAAATTCCATTAAATCGGGGGGCATGTATCTCCTATCATCCATTATGCATTCCATTCCATCCATCCACAACATACGACATATCTTGGTGGTGTTTAATCTTATGTACATCTACTTTTTCATGTACATCTTATTACACATGTTAGATAGGTCTCTTATATGTCATTCTATTTACCATACACACATGGGAGTTCACATCCTTTTCTAGTTGTGATCCCAGATATAAGTCTATTACATGTAACATGGATGTTTGGATACTACCAGTACCACAACGGTTATTGGGGGCATCCACATTCATACACTACATGTACTATTGTTTCATTTTGTTTCATAGCACACTAATTTATTGGTTATACATGCTTTTGACATATGGGTTATCTTTCCAACATGCGAACAGGTACTTCATGTGGAACATTTTTTATATGATTACTTGCTATCATGGTTATATGTTTGTCTATACTTGCTTGTCATTGTTTGCTATTGTATGTAATATTTTCCCTTTGTTTAGTGTGCACACTTATTTGTTTGTCTGCGACCACTATGACATTGAGTGTCTTGGGACATCATGAGTTGTTTCCCATGTTTGCAACTTGTTTTTCATGGTTTATGATTGGATTCTTATGTTTTTACTTGTATTATAGCTTACACATTGTTTTGGTAGCTTACAATTGTCTTCTACATGCATGCTTGTTCGTACTAACACTTGTTTTTCCTAACCATTTGTTTGTGTGTGCCTTGGTTTAATAAAAATTGAGAGCTAACCATGTATTTTTGTATATTTGGTCCAATAAATGTAAAATAAAATGGGGGAATGATTAAATAAGATAACATTATCATTAACAGCAATAGGCTTGCCTTAAATGGGGGAAAGATAGAAGAAGTATTGACTCAACATAAGGGAAAAATCTAGACATTGCGTAATCTTATTCTGACCCTGTTGAAAATTGGACCAAGTAAACTAAACGGAATTTGAACTATCCTTATAGGGGATGTTAGGGTCAAAATTCTGAGCTTGTGCCTCATATAGAACTAGTCCTCCCATTCTCCCATACACCACCGCATGGGAAAAAAACAACCTTATCATCTGGGTACTTAATCATATTAAAATCCCCACAAAATCCAAAGAGAATTAGGCAAAGAGTTATCAATCCATCACTATAATAGATCCCTTTCAACCACATCGTTAGACACATAAATTTTGGCTAAACCTAGGATATGCCCATCAAAATCGAAGAGGGTTCAAACCATGAGATGAGTGGGGTCAGAGCCCCATGAGATCACATGTTGAGAAAGTTCAGGGGAAACCAAGGTCATGACCCCTCCATGTCCAGGGCCATGATTAGACGTGTGGAAAATTACATTGGGCCAGATGGTGTGAGCAACATAATGAAGTAAAAATCCTACGAGTTTAACATCTTGCATGCACAAAACATACATATGCTTAAAGTGTAAATAATTTTCCTTGACCATATATCTCTAGGTGGGTTCAGTAAGGCCACATATATTCCAATTATACACAATCATTGGATAGAGTTGAGGTACATGGATCCATCATCATCAAGATTGGAGAGGGAAGAAAACTAGTTGTGAGATGAAGTGACATGAAAAACATCTGTCACCAATCACCATCTGTGTTTTTAGTGCACAAATTCACAACATTCTACCAGTGCAGGGCTATGAAAGTGACTAAGATGAGCTTTATGGGAGAAAGAGAGATGAATTTCCTCCATGAATAGAACTTCTAAAAACTAGAGCTCGGTAAGGAAATTGAAGGAGTTGGAGATTTTGTAGGTACAATCATAGAGGCATCTAGTGAAGAGTGGGAGAGAGATGTAATGGCTATGGGAAGAAAATTCATAACTTGTTTAGCAGGAGTAGTAGAGGAGTTGGCTCCATTAATAGAGATGGGGTGGTTGGAAGAAGCTGAGGGTTTTGCAAGACCACAAGAGGCACCCTTTTTGTTGGTTACCTTGGTCCACTCATCAGTAGAGGAATGAGATTTGGAATGTGTTTGAACATTTTCTCATGATACAGGGCATGATTCAACCATGAAATGAAATTCATGAATCATATGGTTAGAGTCTTGGAAACGAAAAAATAAGTATTAGGTAAGTTAATATAAAGGACATGTTAACATAAATAAATATCTCTAACTTGAATATCAATGGAGTCTTTAAGGTCTTTGGATAAGTCCATTATCAATGAAAACACATTTTTGAGGGCGAGCATTAATTTTTTTTGGCTTCTCCAAAAATATAAGTCAACCAAAGGGTTTTATTAAGTGTTTGAGAAATCCCCACAAGGGGAGAGAAAAACTAGGAAATTTGACCCATAATGGGATTTTCAACTTAGCTTGATCGGTAACCTAAAAATCCTTGGTCTAGTGAGATAACACCATGAGTGTGTTTTGAATGATCCAGGGGCCGTGGTTGAAAATGGATTTGTAATATTCATCATTATTGAAATGAAACAAAAAATTCCCTTAGTGAGGTTTTACACTTCCTCAATCTTGACGACATGGTGTTTCCAATGGTTGTGACCCCATTGATTCAACACGATTTCAAGGGATTTGGATTTTAAATGGCTATTGATAAATATATAGGTATTTATGGCTTCCCCTCTCAATTCTATTAGACCTTATGGGACACCTTGGGGGCTTATCTGCATAGTATGTACCTTGAATCTTTAGATTCCAACTCTTTGGGTGAACTGATTAACCAAGGTAACATCAAGTTTATCCCTAATTCTAGAGACCCTAAAAAAATTTCCAATTGGAGACCCACCACTTTACTTAATATGTGTTACAAAATTATTGCTAGAGCTTTGTCTAACAGGGTTACCAATCTCCTTCCTCTTATTGTTTGAAGCAAGCATACTAGTTTCATCAAGCACATGTACATTTTAGATAATATAATTGTTATTTGGGAAGGGATGGAAAGTGATTGAATATATATAAAAATTCACTATGCCAAATCTTATGATTGAATTGAATGGTCTTTCATTCTGGATATGCTTCAAGCTCTTGGTTTTGGGATGAGATTTATTCATACTGTGTAGATTCTCTTTAAAAATGATGGGGCCTACATCACCATAATGAGAATCAATCCTCTAGGTTTAGTTTATTTAGATCCATTAGAAAAGGGTGTCCATTAGCCCATTCACTTTATGTGCATCTACTATTGATGCGTAATCACAACACCCCTGAATGTCTGCAGCTCGATGGGTTGAAACTCTCAGCATGATTGCATAACATGGAGCTTTTACCAAAGTGTGAGACTTTGAAATTGGAAAAGCTCTCTGGATGAAGGCCAGTTCCTATTCCTCTATTCAGATGCACACATTCATATTGTAAAGGATCTATCCTAAAATCTACTCTAACTTGCCAAGGAGATAGGGTTAAGATGATGTAAGAAATTAAACCTATTATAATAGAGGTGATGCACCAAAGGAATGCTGAATACCTGCTTTTTCATTAAACACAAACCATAAAACATGTACTGCAACCACCTTACATAGTTAACAAAAATTACAATGAGAGATCAGGAGGATGAAATGAACACAAGAGAGGGTTGAAATCATCCATAGACTTATTTTTTCTACTCTGAGAATTTGATACAGTCCATTACAATGGCCAAGAGGAAAGATTGAATTTACAATTTAGATGGGAGGTTTGAACTCCACAAATACACTTACAGACAAGAGGAGAAGGGAGGGTGCAAAGCCAAAAATGTCCAACCTTTAGAAAAATTCCCCTCCTTACAATATATAGGAAGAATGAGAGAATGAGATAGAAGAAATCTGAAATCTAGCTTTAACCACCCCCAAAATGCATTGAATTCTTCTGCAATAGTGATGGGTGCCATGACAAAACCCATACCTCCATGTACCATGCCTTACTGGGCAAGAAGGAAGCCCATACCTTCATTATGGTGGTAGGTGAGAAACTTGGGTCACCTCAAAAAATGGCGAACTGTATTTTTCATTTTTTAGAGCTTAGTCCCACTAATTTAAAGATATCCATTCTTAGTTACGTAGCAGACGCCAAGAGATTTCCAAAAAATTCCTTTCTTGTGCAAATATGAGCTCCCAGTAAAAAATTATTACCATCTGAAGGTCGAGGTGTCATTATGTAAAAATGGTGGACTGAGAGTTTCGAAACTTTGAAACCTGAAAGTCTGAAAATTTGGACTTTGGGAATTTGGGATTTCGGACATTGAGGGGTGATTTTCATGTTTTGGGGCCTAAGCGTTCCGAAACTCCGAAGTTTGAAACCCTGAAACTCTGAAGTCCAAAATTTTGGACTTCAAACTTTCAGGATTTCAGGGTTTTTCTTGCTACTTTTTTGGCACAATTCCCAAAATTCCTGAAACCCCGAAAGTCTAAATTTCAGAATTTTAGACTTTGGGATTTTAGACATTTCTGCTCCATTTTTGGCTCACTTCCTGAGGTCTCTAAAACCCTAAAATCCTAAAATTCTGAAATTTAGAATTTCAGACATCGAGTTTTCAATCATTGGGGGTCAATTTTCCAACTTCGCGCCCGAGAGTTCTGAAACCCCGAAATCTGAAAGTCCAAAAATTTAGACTTTTGGGATTTCGGGTTTCAGACTTTACCCATCCATTTTTTGCCTACTTTTCTCCGAAGTGCCAAAAATGCAAAAAATAAAAACTTCGATCCTTTCTCCATTGTTTTCCTCCCGAGCTCTGATCTTCTTCAACATGTGCTCAGCCATTTATTTTCCAACCTTACATTTCATTGACGATCTCACATGTAACTTGATTTTCAAAATCAAATGTGAGCTCGTATGATTGAACCAACCACTCCATCTCTCTTGTGTAAGATCTTGTTTGATCAATTTTTCCTGAGGGGCAAAATTGGATAACATCTACTAGTCTAATGTCCATCTCAAGGTTTGATTAAAAGGAGCTTGTTGCCCACCTTGGATCAACAACTCATCAAAGGTCACTTCGTGGATGATTATTTCCTCAAACTCCAGAGGAAGAACAATCTATTCAAAATGCTATCTAATAGATCAATGTGCATCTCAAGGCTTGATTAAAAGGAGCTTGCTGCCCACATTGGATTAACAACTCATCAAAGGTCACTTTGTGGATGATTATTTCCTCAAAATCCTAAAGGAAGAACAATATATTCAAAATGCTTTGGATTTTCTTGATTTTTTTTTTCTGGCTTCTAGTTCCTCCATTCAATGTGAGAAAAACCAGTGTTATCGGTAGTCTTAATCAAAGAAAATTTTAGTGGAAATTTTTGTAAACTTGCGAATATTAAGGATTTTGGAAATGGTGAATTTTTAGCAATTTTTTTCCGCCTATTTAACCTAAAATTTCAGCTGACAAGTCTTGTGCATGGGTTAGTTTGCCTACTATTTACGGTTAAAAATGAGCTCATGCATGTATTTTTCCAATGTTTCTAATCAAAATGTGCTCATATTCTCCGATGCATAATACATACCCCAGGGGTTGCAAAGGGGGTACCCCCCTTGCGAGGTCTGGTGGGCCTATCCCCCCAATGAGGAATCCAAGAGTCGCGCACCTTGGAAAGGGTTTAGGGACAATGCCCCCAATAGTCACATTTTATATGTCTATTTATAGGTGAGACGACTGTCTATATTTGAAGATACGATCATCTTAACATCATACTATACACAGGACAAACATCTAACTACAAGAGATATTGATCTAAAAACAAATTTTAACTAGCAATTGTGCACACACTTAACTTTGCTTTGTATTGATTTTTGATATAAAAATTGACTATTATATCCTTTTTTAAAATTGAAAGTACTATGTAAAAATAAAAAATAAATAGATGAATCACCAACAATTTGACACAAGAATTGATAATGGAGTTCGACACTTATGGCCTATGTCTTCGAGTTTGGTTGAATGGGACCGAACTATTAAATCTTGAAAATAAATATTTACAAATATTTATACAAGAATATAATCTTCTCATCATGCTCCTCTACCAAAAATAATAGGATTCACTTTTTACTTCATCTCAAAATTCCATCTCTAGCTCAAGTTATGAGCAAAACAATAACACAATCACTTTCCCCTGTCTATACTAATAAAACATAGCTCCTTTTATAACACTTCATAGCTCTGGGTACAATGGTTGGGTGCTTATTCTTTCACCCAAGTGGCCCAAGTTCAAATCCCACTCTATGTGGGGTGCATTTTCCATAGGGATAAGATCCCACATTTGTTGGGCATGAAAATAGGAAGGCATTTATATAGGTGGTTGTTGTATGTTGTTAATAGCTTAAGAGCTATCTTATCCCCAAGGATGGGGTGCTCAATGTGGGTGATTGAAGAGATAAGGGGTGTGACATGGAAGGTATTTGTGCATGGATATTTTAATAAATGGCTGTTTGGAAAATGTTTGTTGAAATATAAGGATAATAGTTGGCAAATTTAATTGGAAATTAAATAATGTGGAGTAATAAATGGGTGTGGCTAATTTTTTTATATTGTTATTTATTTATTTTACATATTGCCATGTTTCATATTTTCATTGGTCCAATTAATGAGCATGCACGTGTTCAACCTGTGCACAATCCCCAAAATTTACCAGTTACCCAAAAATTTCAGCGAGCCATAACTTTTGCATATGAGCTCCGTTTCCTGCAAATGAGATATCGACGAAATCATCTAATTTTCATCCATGCCATGGAACTGACTGCAACTGATTCTGAGAAGATCTTAGATCAGTGTTTCTCTGTGAGGATCCCCTGGATCATTCCTCCCAACCGAGAAACTTTTGGACCCCAAAAGTCAACTTAATTGGTGAATAGGTGAGGGTATTTCTCCCTCACCTTTCCGGTTTCCATCCATTTAGCCTTGTTCGGATGAATGCCTTTAAACCCAACACGAAGATACTCAATATCACCCCTTCACGAAGTTTTGACCTTCTTGTTCAAAATGATGTCTTCCTGCAACTCATCAAGATAATCAGGAGCAAAATCATCAATGGAAGGCATTATGTTAGCATCATCATGATCAAAAATCATAGGCGGTTCATACAATCTTAAATTCTCAACATTTACAACTGAGTAGATTTGCATATATGGAGGTAAATCTAATTAGAAAGCGTTGTTACCAATTTTTTCCAATATTTGGAATGGACCATACCATATAGGTTTCAATTGTTTACCTTCACATGTTAGTCTTTCCCTGCTGATGTGAAGCCAAATTGAATCACCAACTTTGAACTTGTGATCAGTTCTATGTTTATCATGCCTAGCTTTGTACTTAGCCTGAATTTTCTCCAATTGTTCACAGACATACTAATGAACATGTTGAATTCTCTGAACAAATATTTTAGCCCTGTAAGAATCACTTGAACCATTAACAACATTTTCATGTCCATAACATACATCTAAAGGAGAATTAGGCAGATATCCAAAACAAGTCTCAAATGGAGACTTCAAAGTAGAAGAATGTAAGGCACGATTATAAGCATGTTGCACATAATATAAATGTTCATCCCATAACTTAGGAAGTTTTCCAAAATAGCCTTTAAGAAAATGTACTACTGTGCGGTTTACAACCTCTGTTTGACCATCAGTCTGTGGATGAAAAGAAGTGCTCTTTTTCAGTTTTGTGTCCATTAACCCCCACAATGTTGACCAAAATTCCCCAAGAAATATAGAATGCCGATCAGATATAATTGAAGTAGGTAAACCAAAATGAACCCAAACAAATTGAAAAAACAAATGTGCAGTTCCCTCACCAGTTATTTGTTTAGTACATGGAACCAACATACACATTTTGCTAAATCTGTCCACTACCACATATAAGTAATCATGTTTCTTCTGTGTCATGGGCAAGCCTCCTACAAAGTCCATGGAAACACTTTCCCAAGGCCTTGTTGGAATAGGAAGAGGAGTGTAAAGTCCTAATTTCCTATTACTTGGCTTGCTTGTGGCACAAAGAACACATCCCTTAATATACCTGTTTACATGTTCATGCATTCTAGGCCAATAACAATATTTCTGTAAATGTGCAACTGTCTTAATAACACCAAAATGCCTCGAAATAAGAGAAGTATGTGCTTCCCTAATCATATGCACATGTTAATTTTCTAGAATACAAAGTTTACTAGAGTGATATAACAATCCTTCATGTAAATGATAATCTTTTTCTCCTACTTGTTTCTCACTTACTAGATCCTCATATACTTCTCTAAAATCAACATCATTAACATATTGTTCTTTGTAACTAACATGAGCCAAAGAACTATGCTGTAAAAGGATAGATGCTACTACCATTGGTGGTCTAGATAACATATCGGCAACCTTGTTTTGAATACCTTTTTTATACCTTATTACAAGATGAAATTGTTGCAAAAATTCCATCCACCTGAAATGTCTAGATTGCTGCAATTTGGTTTGTGTTTGCAAGTACTGAAGTGGTTGATGGTCAATATGTATAATTGTTTCTTTTCCCATTAAATAATGCTTCCAATTTTGAACACTTTGAACCAAAGCATACAAATCTTTATCATAAGTTGGATAGTTTCTTACCGCACTTGTAAGGGTTTTTGAATGGTAACACACTGGTCATTTTTCTGCATCAAAACTGCTCCCATTACGTAGTCACTAGCATCTATCTCAATCTCAAATGAATGCTGCAAATCTAGAAGTTCCAAGATCGGAGTGGTACTTATCTTCTCTTTCAGTGTATCAAAGGCTTTCTGTTGCTTTCCTCCCCACTAAAAGACCTATTTAATACTTGTCAAAGCATGCAAAGGAGATGCAATATATGAGAAGTTAGCAATAAATTTTCTCCAGTACCTAGAAAACTCCTAACTTCTGCCACATTAGTGGGTCTAGGCCATTTCACAATAACCTCTATTTTTGCAGGATCAACTCTCAATTCACCATTTCCTACAATATAACCCAAGTAAATTAAAGATGTTTTTCCAAATTCACATTTTGACATCTTCAAATACAATTTCTCTCTCCTTAGTGCATCTAAGACTTTTTGGATGTGTTTAACATGTTTATCCCATGATTTATGGAAAATAAGAATATCATCTAAGTAGACAATAATGAAATTATCAATGAATGGTCTAAAGATATCATTCATAACTCTCATGAATGTTGCCGGTGCATTGCACAAACCAAAAGGCATCACTAACCATTCAAACAATCCCTGTTTCATTTTAAAAGTAGTTTTCCAAACATCACCTTCTGTAATTCTTACTTGGTGATAACCACTTCTTAAGTCTAACTTAGTGAAATAAATTGCACTCTTTAATTGATCCAGTAAATCATCTATTCTAGGAAGAGGGTAACGATTCTTTATAGTAATCTTGTTTAAAGCACAGAAACCAACACACATTCTCCAAGTGCTATCCTTCTTAGGAACCAAAATAATTGGTGAACCACATGGGGATGTACTTGGGCGAATTATACCTTGAGCCAAAAGTTCCATTACCTGTCTCTTGATTTCCTCATTCTCTACTACTGACAACTTGTACATTCTGATATTGGGAAGAGGTGCATCCTGAAGCAACTGTATCTCATGTTGAACCCCTCTTTTGGGAGGTAGACCTTGTGGATCCTGAAAAACATCATCAAAATCAGAAACAATTTTTACTAATTCATCCTTATGTTTCAGATCACAAGTCTCAAAAGACATCTCATGTTCTTTCTCTTTGGCTTTGACCACCATGAGCACAAAACTTTTGCTTGAATTTACCAACCTTTTCATTTGACCTGCAGTTACCAAGGATAGATTATTCTTTTCACGGTGAGCTCTAACAATAAACTCAATTCCATCCTTTACAAGAAAATATTTATTTTCTTCCCTATAGAAGATTGCTTTACGATCATACAAATAAGGACTTCCCAAAACCACCCCACAAATATCCAAAGGAACTACATCCAATTCAACCTCATCTATAAACTTGTCTGTAATGGAAAATCTGAAAGTACAAGTTTTAGTTACCTGTAGTTTTACATCATCACAAACCCAGCCCAAAGGATAAGGCTTAGGATGTGGATTAGTTTTGAGTCCTAATTTCTTTACAACCTCCTCAGAAATTAGATTAGCTTGAGATCCACTATAAAAAAGAGTATCAATTTTCATATGTTTTGAAATCACTCTAATGTGGAAAAGCTCATTCCTTTTCTTATCATCATGTATAGTTTGTTTACTAGAAGAAGATGCAACATTTGTATTACTATTGTTGAAAATTGAAAATTTTGATTTACCTTGAAAACTCATAGCTTTGATCTTGGTTTCATCACCTGAATTTGACCCAAGATCATGAACTACAGTGTTTGTTTTCTTTTCCTTTCCTTTCTTAAACATCCATTTAGGTTTCAATTCAGGATGTAATTTCCAACATTTAGACTCATCATGGTTCTTTTTACAATGATTACAAAATGGTTTTTCATCTTCCTTCTTAACATTAGAGTTTGTCTTATGCTTACCCTTTCCTTTTCCTTGTTCTTTTGAACCTTTTCCTTCAGATTGCTTGTTCTTTTGATTAAAAGAAGAGAAAGAAGACTCCTTTGTCATTTTCCCTCGTGCTTCCAAATGGGTTGCTTGAACACATACTGCATCAAGATTAGTAGGACCTAAAACAAGTATCATATGCCTTAGATAACTATGCAATCCACCAATATATTTAAGCAGTGTTTCTTCTGTGTTTAGGGAAATTCCCAAAATTAGAGCCCTTTTCCTAAATTCCTGTGTGTATTCTTGAACACTTTGTCCCTTACTTTGTCTTAATGTTTTCCAATCCATCATAGCTTGTTGCTTATAACCAAGAGGATAAAATTGTTGCCTAAGATTTGAAACAAATTCAGACCAAGAAGTGATTTCTATACCTTTGGTTTCTTCCACTTCTTGAAGCTTACTCTCCCACCAAATGAGTTCTATGCACCCATCCGAAGAGTTTCTAGATGAATCTTTGCTTCATCATCAACAATTCTCTAAACCCTGTAATATACTTCTATCTGCTTGACCCAGTTATCCAACTTCTCTGCATTTAGCTCTCCAGTATACATAGGCAATTCAAACTTGATATCTAACTTTAATGAAGGAAAATCAGATTTCAAAGGGTCTCTTTTAGGATTATCAGAACTAGAGCTTTCTTCTTTCTTACCTTCTCTAGTTCTCTTTTCCCTTTGTCTATCTTGGTACATTTCTTCCACCATTTTCTTCATCTGTAGGAATGATTGACGAAAGTTTTCTTCCTCTCGATCCGCCATTGTAGGACTTTGAGATCGTCTGGTACCAATTTCAGGATCTCCTTCAACTAAATATCCTTCACCCTTCTTAGATCGAGACCTTGTTAACATCCAATCACACAACTTGCAATCCAAAACACGTTAATCTGAACTAAAAATCAGTCAAAACCAGCTCTGATACCAGTGATCTAAAAATCAATTTTAACTAGCAATTGTGCACACACTTAACTTTGCTTTGTATTGATTTTTGATATAAAAATTGACTATTATATCCTTTTGTATTTTTAATAAAATAATTAAAACTAAAATTACTGTGTAAAAACAAAAATAAAGAGATGAATCACCAACAATTTGACACAAGAATTGATAACGGAGTTCGGCACTTGTGGCCTACATCTCCGGGTCCGGTTGAATGGGACCGATCTATTAAAATATTGAAAATAAATATTTACAAATATTTCTACAATAATATGATCTTCTCATCACGTTCCTCTACCAAAAATAATAGGAGTCACTTTTTACTTCATCTCAAAATTCCATCTCTAGCTCAAGTTATGAGCAAAACAATAACACAGTCACTTTCCCGTGTCTATACTAATAAAACATAGCTCCTTTTATAACACTTCACAGCTCCAGGTACAATGGTTGGGTGCTTATCCTTTACCCAAGTAGCCCAAGTTCAAATCCCACTCCATGTGGGGTGCATTTTCCATAGGGATAAGATCCCACATTTGTTGGGCGTGAAAATAGGAAGGCATTTATATAGGTGGGTGGTGTATGTAGTTATTGGCTTAAGAGCTATCTTATCCCCAAGGATGGGGCACTCAATGTGGGTGATTGGAGAGATAAGGGGTGTGACATGGCAGGTATTTGTGCATGGATATTTTAATAAATGGCTGTTTGGAAAATGTTTGTTGAAATATAAGGATAATAGTTGGCAAATTTAATTGGAAATTAAATAATGTGGCCAATGTGGAGTAATAAATGGGTGTGGCTAAATTTTTAATATTGTTATTTATTTATTTTCCATATTTCCACGTGTCATATTTTCATTGGTCCACTTGATGAGTGTGCACATGTTCAACCTGTGCACAATCCCCAAAATTTGCCAGTTACCCAAAAATTTTAGCGAGCCATAACTTTTGCATACGAGCTCCGTTTCCTGCAAACGAGATATCAATGGAATCCTCTAATTTTTCTCCATGCCATGGAACTGACTGCAACTAATTCTGAGAAGATCTTAGATTGGTGTTTCTCCATGAGGATCCTATGGATTAGATATATGACCAGCGACAAGAGACGAACGTCCAATGCATGTTCCATCTAATGAGGAAGGGATGGCTATTCAATGTTACTGAGATGGCCATACAACATGGGTCAGATGGCAGACCAACAAGGTTGGACTGATGACCATTGGATTTCATGCAATACATAGGTGATGTCCATCAAACTATAATGGTCTTTTGTCCAATGCAGGCTAGATGAATGACCAATAAGGATGCGTCGTATGAATCGTAATTCCATATAATGAAAAATAAACGTCCATCTAACACCGATCCAACTATATGAAATCATATGAAAAAACACCCTACAAATCACCTTTTCCATGAATTGATTTTTTTGATATTCGCCATCATTTTGAAAGTCCATTTCAGAGATTCACCACCCACTCTATAATAAATTTTCAGAAGGGGGGTCTTAATATGAGCCCTGGTCCTAGTCTCTATTCCTTCTTAGTTGGAAGGCACATAGTGGATTCATCTAGGTGTTCATTTCAAGTTTCTTGGAATTCCCTTTTCCTATTAGGCCACTTCTGTGCAACTATGGAATTATGTGGTTTAAAGGGTTGAGCGTAAGATATCATATTGGATTACCATGCCTATTTCTTTCGCAGAATTTTTTTAAATATGCTCTAAGGTGTTTCGTACTACTCATGTTTTAAATATGCCAACTTGAGAAGATGCTATGCAACTTTACGTGGGATAACTCTGAGGGGAATAAGGGGTTCCACATGGTTGCTTAGGATATTTTTTGTTGGTCCAAAGAAGATGGGGGCTTTGGTTTTATTGATATGAAACTCTAAGGATGTGCTCTCCATGTCAAGTGGTTAATTCGTATCCTTGAAGGTAATAAGGCTTGGAAGATTATGCTACAACATTACATTTTTCAAGGATATCCTTTGCGTAGGCAAGCCTGGAAAGGTCTCAAATTCCAATCACTTCTTCTCTTTTAGTTAAAATTGGGGGCACCTTCATTGCCAAAAGCATTTGGAAATCCTGGGAGATTCTTAAATCACACCTAGTTTGGAAGGGAGATGGTTTCAGATATGGTCTTTCTATTAATTCAAACTGTCTCTAGTAGTCTTATATTCTCACTGTTTATAAGGATCCTCTTGTGTTGGATATTTGGGCTAAAGCTATTCAATTTTTTAGAAAAGGGATCAAGGTGGTGGGTGATTTATTTTGTAGAAACTCTAGATCTTGGCTTTCCTAGGGTGCACTTGCTACTAAATTCAAGCTTTAACATCAAGACATAGAACCAATTAGCAAAATCATTGCTTACATACCCGAAGAACGTGTGCATAAGATTGGGGTAACTTCTAGTGTTATGTGGTGGTGGGATTGGAACTGTCCAACTGTTATTCCCTTCCGCCATTAAAATTCCCATTTGGGGTACTCCTTATTGGCTTTGCAATCGGTGCCCACTGACACTCTTAATCACCACTAAAATATTACCTCCCAAGATTCTTTTTGTAAATGTTAGTTTTAGGGAATTTGAAGTGTTCTTTTCAAATACAAAAAAATCATTTTTGCGGCATTTTACACCAAGGTATTCAAGGTGGGTATCGAATCATATGGGTCTTAGCCCCACCTACTCAGTCTGCCATCAACCAAAGTCTATCAAGCATATTTTTTTGGTTTTTCACTCAGGCTCAATTGACATGGAAGTGGATCCGTACCCTGTTCCATCCCTTCTCTTTATATTTATTTATTTAGAAAATGATTCTCTTAGGGGACTCGACCTTATTACATGTCATTTACAATTTTTTTGTCACATCTTCAAAATCCAAATTATTTTTCATCTTTGGAAAGAAAAAAATAATGCAATTTTCAATGATGCTCCTATAAAAATATTTTTTTCTATTACTAATAAAGTGATTGTTATTTCCACGGTGACATTTCATATTCAGAACCAGGCCGATAAATTTTAGCTAGAGCTCAAGCACCTCCAAATGCTTTTTGACCACTAGGTTACCTCCCCTTATGTGGTCAGGTGTTTGCCTCTAGATGCTCTTTCTCATCACCGCCTGTTGCCTCATCTTCTCCACTGTCCTCCTCTACCCCAGGGTTGAGGTTTCAAATAGAGTGCTCTCAGAGATGATAAAGATCCTCTCCTCACTGAAGATGGTCTCCTCACTCTTGTCCCTATTCCCTTGCTCATAGTAGGGTATTTGGTCATCTCGGTGACTCTCATGGAAACGGCTAGAATGCCACATCAATAGGGAAAATTCCCATGACTGAATCTTTCCATTTTCCCCTCTTGGTCGTGTTTTGAATAATATTTACAACAACAACAATAAGAAGGTGGGTGGAAGACCTTCCCAGACTGAGCTCACCCTTTTGGTTCTGGTTGGGGTGACAAGGCCAACAACCCTTTTCCTTCTCCTCTATCCTCCATGTTTGTGTCTGCAACCTAATTTTTTGGGCTCCTTGTTTTTCTCACCCTTTTTTTGGTTTTATTATCACACTTTTATAGTGGTTTTGATGTAAGACGGCCTCTTTCTCGAGGCCTATTTGGCTTAATATGTTTGGCATTTTAGGACGTGAATTTCTCCACTTAGTTTTTATAGGATTAGCATTGTATATATCTTGGTTATATATAAAAGTGCACTTTTCAATAAAAATATAGTGGCAATATTATTAATTCCTAATTACCTCTATTTTCCACCAACTTGGAAGCTAAAATGATGTTCAGGAAAAGACACGTGAAGCATGATGAAAATTAGGGGAAACCTGGCTATGAAATTCCTATGACATAAATATACCATAAAGTATAAACATCCACACGTTTGTTACATTGTTAACTTAGCTTTTTACATTTGTTTTTAGTCCTACTAATGGTAAAGGTAAACTTTAAAATTTAAATGTCACGAACATGTGATGTCAACATGGTGGATGATAATGACAATGGTTATTTTGGTGTAAGGATGCACCTATTCCCATAGAATACCCCATATAACACATGCATCCATTTCATTTTTACGAACTTAGAATTTTGCAAAAAATGGTAAACACACAATGTTTACCTCAAAAAGTACACTGCTAGAATCTATATCATGCAGGATTCAAACCCATGACATGTGAGTTTTTACCGCGATGCTTTACAAAATGTACTACATGGTAGCATCTGATGGTAAATAATGTGCATCATATTTATTTAGTTGCAATATTTATGTGAATTTTCAATGGAACCCCTATGTATGTATGATATATCTTCTATTAGGGCATACATGTACAATGGTGCATTGTGGCATGAAAATGATATTAAAGTTTACATTATTATGTAGTTAAGGTAATGTCATGGTCAAATGGTCTCCCATGGCACACTCATGCTCAAATTTTGACACTTCCCAAAATTGCATGTGTGGAGGGCTTTAATTGCTAAATTCATAGAGGGTGTGATAATGAGGAACTACAATTATAGAAGCATAAAATATTCTTGTTCTAATTTCCAATTTCTAATTTATATGGCTAAACCTCATATTTATGTAATAATTTTTCATGTTTCAGACCTTTAAATTGTATGGACCATGATTTATGAGAAACATCGATCGTTGCTACAAAATATAAACTAGAAATTACACGTGAGTGGTGCGATGGAGACACTGATAGGGATGCGTTGATGAACTTAAACTTGAAAGATTGAAACATTACAAGAAGGATACCATAAGCAAATATCAAAGTAGTAGGTGTAGCATATACACATTTACAAATAATGAAGTAGTAGGAGGAGATGTGGAATTCTTGTGTTGGGCTATTTGTAACCATTCCCCAAGTTAGAGAGCATGATTTATCTCCCCCATGGTCATATGAAGAAGGTCATGAATTGTGTAGCTTCAAATATGATTAATTTTGCTTGTACTTTGGTTTCTGCATTGGCAACTATGTTTTGTACATGAATGCATTTGGTATATCAAAGGATTCTATTTTATCGTTATCATTTGTTACACCATTCTACAGTCAATAGTCCAACTAGTTGATATGGCATTCAAAAATGTATCAGATCATTCAACAACCATTAAGATCGACAATTACAATCTATTGTGTGTGTCAACCATAACCACTATTTCCCATTTAGAACTCTGCGGACAAAAAATATACGCGCTTGGGTACATTTCTAGGTCTTAAAGCATACTAATGTATACATTATTCCTAAGCAAGAAAACTAGTGATTGACAACTTATGTTGGGCCTTTTTGCTTTATCTCTTCCAATTTTACTAGCTTTACATATCTTACAGCTCTACCAGAACTTTATTGATTTATCTCGTATGGCCTTAGACACTAGTGCTTAGTTAGGACAGAAGCGCTCAAGCGCTCCTGTCCCTCATGGGCACTCCTGGCCACTATTTATCTTCTTCTGTGTGTTTACATACCTCAATGCTTCAAGGTCAGTAAAGAGTACAAATTCCTTAGCTACCAAGTAATGTCTCCAATGCCTTAATGATTGAACAATAACATAAATTTCCACATCATAGGTAGAATATTTCCTCATAACGTCATTTAGCTTTTCACTTAAGAATGCTATATTCCATCCTTCTTGACTTAGTACAACTCTAATCCCGACATGTGAGACATCATAATAAACCTCAAAGACCTTGCTAAAATTTGACAATACCAAAACATGCGCCTCTAACACTTTATTCTTCAACAATTCAAAACTATATGTTGCTACCTTTGTCCATACAAACTTCTTTCCCTTTATGCACTCAGTTATGGGTACAGAAATGATACTAAAATTCCTGATTACCTTCTTGTAAAATGTTTCCAAGCCATGAAAATTATGAACCTTTGTAAAATTCCTTGGAATAGGCCATTCCAAAATTGCATTCACTTTTTCCTCATCCATCCTAACTCCATCCTCTAAGATGACAAATCCCCAAAAAAAATTACTCTTTTGAAGAAATCTACACTTCTTTAAGTTTTCATACAAAATCTCTTTTCGTAACAGTTCTAACACCAATTTCAAATTCTACAAGTGTTCTTCCATTGTCCTACTGAATATCAAAATATTATCAAAATAGACAACAAACAACTTACCATTGTATTCTTGTAGTACTATGTTCATCAACCTCATGAATGTACTAGGTGCATTAGATAACCCAATTGGCATTACCATCCTCTCATACGACCCATATTTTGTTTTGAAAGGCGTTTCCCATTCATACCCTTCATAGATTTCGATTTGGTAGTACCAACTCCAAATGTCAATCTTACTAAAATATTGGGTTCTTGCTAGCACGTCCATCATATAGTTCAATCTTGGAATTGGGAATTGATACTTAATTGTGATTTTATTTATTACTCTATTGTCCATATAAATTCTCTAGTCTCCATCCTTTTTGAGAGTCAATAGTTTTGGAATTGCACATGGACTCATGCTTTCTCTCACTAACCCTTTATGTACTATATCTATCACTTTCCTATTTATCTCCCCACTATGTACTGGGCTCATCTTGTAGGCTTCTTGATTCAGAGAGGCTAATCCTGGGATCAAATCAATACAGTATTGTATATCCCTCTTAGGAGGTAACCCATTTGGTAACTCATTTTTTATGACATCTGTGTATTATTTTATCACCTATGTTGTTGTTGCGTGTATATCAAAGGCCTCTAGTTCCACCTTATTTACCATCCATGCATAACACCAACCAACTTCTTCCATTTCTACAACAAACTCCTTTGTAGCCAAAAATACCTCACTCTTCTCTTCTTCCGTGAAGGGTAACAAGATCATATTTACTCCATCCTTCCAACAATGTATAAGTATTCTTCCCTCCATGATGCGTAACCTTTCTATCATATTGTCAAGTCCTCATCAATAATATATGACATACATCCATCAAGATAACATCACACCACACATTAAACTTATAGGTATTCCAAATCAAAAACTTCGTTAGCAATATTTTATCTATGGTTACCTCATTCCATTTCTTGAACCATGATATGCTATAGGGATATGGGTGTGATAAGGATATGGATATTGATCTGGATCCAGCTGCAAGAGGCCAAAATCCCTCCAAAAAATACACACGATTTTAGAAATCTCCAAAAGCTTAAAAATATTTTTCTTCTCATTCTTGAATCCACACTAATCTTTTACAACATTACTAATTACGATCTACCACCCTGAAAAATTTCAAGACGATCCAACGGTTGGATCAAAAGTTATGGCCTTCAGAAATTATGCTCCCACATCAACTAGGCTCCGGATTGAGCACCGGACTGGGCTTTAGACTAAACTGCAAGCTTCATACTAAACTACTGTTTGAGCTCCAAACTTGGATGGTTGTAATATTAAGGGAAAAATTCTATTGCTTGTCATTTGTAATTTAACAAACAACTGAGTACTTGGTGCTTTATCCATGGTCACACATTCATTGTCTTTAATGTAAACTCTATATCCATTATATACTAATTGACCAATGCTCATCAGATTATGTTTCAAACTTGTTAACATAATAAACCTCATGCATAATATTTTTCTCCCAATGTTTACTTAGAATGTTGAATGTTCCTTTTCCTATTAAATTTACTTTATAATTATTTCCAAGAGTAACACCAGTCTTCACCGAGTCATCGAAATTGGAAAATAAATCTAAGTTACGTGACATATGATTTCTGCAACTAGAATCCAAATACCAACTGTCATAGGGAATTTCTTGAGAAATATTACATTCATTAGATGATATAGAATGTATTTCTTTAGCAATCCTTGTGCATGCAATAAACATGGATCTTGGTGTAAAAATTCCAACTTGATTTTGATTCTTCCTATTTTGATCATATTGTTTTTTCATGCACTCATAAGAATAGTGCCCATATTTTTTTTTCAATAATGGCACTGCAGGTGAGAGTTATAACGTATTTGACAAAATGACTGATTATGACTATATCTTGATTGTTTCCTCTTCTGCTAGCGTTTGTTGGCCCACTACTGTGTCCTCTAGATTAACTTCTTACTCTTCCTCTGGGGACGAACCTACCTCTGCCTATAACACGACTTGAATTCTGAGATGAAAAAACTTTTACTAAATTTGTATGCTATCTTTTAAACATTTGCTCATGGTTTATTAAAGATGCATGGAACTCATCAATTGAAATATAACTCAAATCCTTTGTTTCTTCTATGACTACAACTAAAGGATCAAATTTTGTATGTAGACTCCTATGCATCTTTTAGATTATTCTTCTATCATCCATTGTTTCTATAGAGTCTGATTCTTTCATAGACATATTCTCAAAATATCTTCTAAGTAATTGAAGTTTGACAGCTTTAACTTTCTTCTTACCTTGAAATGCAACCTGGAGTGTATTCCATGCTTCTTTTGCTTGGTTGGTTCCTGCCACTCTAGGAAGAATGATTTCATGCATAGCTTGATGTACGTTGATAATCGATTTTCCATCTTTCTTTCTTTCCTCCTTCAAGAGATCTTTCTCTTCCTATGAGAGTGCATTCTAAGCTACAAGCTCTGTTGTTCTGTGTATCCATTGTCAACAATTTCCCAAATATCATTTGATCTAAACAACGCCTTCATTATTAGAGACCAATACTCATAATTCTTCCCTGTGAATTGAGGAGCTTGTACACTTGATAAAGACACGTCTATGTGGAAACCATTAAATTACTATCAACAAAATAATAATGCTTTGATACCAATTTGTAGAAAATACAAGATTTAAAAAAAAACAAATACGAAACACTAAAGATTGCAAATAAAATCAAAACAGAAATTAGCATTGTTGTGCATTACTTTTATTTCTTCCTTCCTTCTCTTTTCATATATAAACGGTTACAAACACCTCATACATGAAGAGGGCTATCAGCTAAAAATATACCGTGCACAACTCTAAAACAGAGCATGCAAAAACAGAGCTTTATCTTTATTGCTTGGAATCACAAGCAGACTGCTGTAAATTTGAATTAAAAACAACTAAATCATGCTAAAAGCAAACTGTTGTTTGCTAACAATAGACACATTCACAAAAGCAACCTAAAGATTTTCCTAATAATAGGATATGCGGGAGAAATTAGCTTTATCTCTAACAATTAACGGGGAAAATGGACTGTGATAATTGCATGAAATGTTTGAAATGGCATTTTTGATGAGGCAGTAAGGTCTTCTCAATGTTTACAAATTCAATTGGGAGGAGTAAAACCAGACTAGAGAACCTTTTCACTCTGGACCATCTCATATAAATTCAATTGGTCTTATATGCTTTTCCGATAAACAAGCAATTGTGAGGTTTTTACTGAAGTTTTTAATGATCAGGCATAGGAATACCAATGTCAATAGAGTGCGTATCAATAGACTGCAAGTTCTTACAATTTCTCAGAGCTAGAAAATGTCCATGTTTGATATTTATGGAGTTGCTTTGATTGTGCATATTATCTTCAGTTGGCTTGTAATGCGTAACTTAAAGCGGGGTTTAGTTAGTGCTGCAGTACTACCATGGTGGATAATAATACTGGCGGGGCATATGAAGAACCCACTATTATCAGTAGACCTTTTGGCTAGTTACGAATTTATCCTACACGGCCATCTAGTGTTTATAGTTGGATTTCTCTGGCCTCCCTCGCAAGCTATATTCTGTTTTCATGTCATTCGGTTCGATTCAATTCAATTCCTCTTACAATGAAAACTTTCGCTTTTAGAAACATATTCAATTGAATTCAACTCCTCATGAACAATCATAACCTGCGGATGGGGCTTTTAGATTCTCAATTGGAGCCACTGAAATAGTATGAAATAACAATTTGTATTGGTTTCTGGTAATCAGATACCTAACATGGACTATGACATTATGGAATACCACTTCACCTGCTTTAATGATGGTAATGTTTGACTCCTATTCTTCAAAATGAAAATACAAATTATGAAGTATTAAAAAACACTTTCCCATTCATGTAGAAATATTGTTGGATAGCCCCAACAGCAAAGTCCAAAGTAGGTTTGGTATATTCATAAATGAAACAGCCAGCTCTACAAGAATTTTATACAAAAGAAAATGTTACAAAGTTGGTTTCGACATTTTTGCAATAGCTTATCTGCATTGTAAACCAATATAGTTAACACATAATTTCATCAAGAAGTCTACACCTCCTCCTGACTTTTCTTTTATTGTAAATTAACTCACAAGCCCTGTCATTCAACCTTTTGGGTTTCTCCCTATTAATGTTAGCATAACAGTTTATCAGTTTTCTCTTCACTTTGCCATTATGGGTCATGCTCCAGCGCTCTTCGGACCCAACCAAAATTTTCATTTTCTTACCAGAATTCTTGATAAGCTTAACACCTGAGCCTGCCTCCTCCTGAATAGTGTAGCACCACTCACAAATCTCAGCTGATACATTCTGAAAATATGCTCTGCTGCAATATCTGACAGAACAAAGCACATGATGATCAGTTGATGGCTAAGAGAATATACGCAGTGAGATATATCAATCCCAGCCTGTTTTTTCCTCCAGTAAATTAGAATATGCTGAATGAATCTTATCTTTAAAAAGAATAGCAATGAGGGGATGAACTGATATCTTACAGATGCTGAAAATGCAATAGACATTTTGTGCACTGGAACAAACTGTTTTGGAAGCCAACATCACCACACATTCTGCACTCCATTTATTCTCTGGAATTTGAGATTGTAATATTTGCTTGATGCAGTTGTCAATCTTGCTATTCCGTGTCGACAATACAAGACTTGGTTGTTAAGACAAAGTCTAGCATTCCATCATTCCATTAAATTCTATTAGAATGGGCACAAAATTGACAATCGACATTTCTTCTGTGACCCGTCAATTAAATATTGAATGCGATTCTGCGAACTGTTTCATGCGGTGACGGAAGTAGACAAAAATCCGTGTTTCACACGCTTACACATTGGTAGACAAAAATACGTGTTTCTTTCCATTAAGATTTTGACAATTTGAGAGTTTCTTTCCGTTGGAAGATAACCGTACTTTGTGGGTGTTCTTTCCGTTGAGGATTGGTTGATAACCATACTGTTGTAATTAATTTTATGCTTTATTATTTTCATGTATAATTGTGTGTACATTAATCAATATAATCTCTGTCTATCACCCCAACTAATCAACAAGTTAGATTAAAAATCTACACATACATCAGTTAGAACAAGAAAGCCTTAATACTTATGAGTGTTATCACGGGTTTTACTATTGCATCTTAAAATAACCATTGGAAGACATAAGCTGAATTAATTAAGAGAATGTCTCTAATTTAAGAACCAATCTTGCTTTTGTCAACAAGTGCAAAAATGAACCTTGAAATGATCTCTGTTTAAGATGTAACAAGTCTGAGTGGAAGATGTCACCATCTCTTCTCTTATGCATCATATTATTATATCATTTATAACTCTGTTGTTGGCTTTAATGTTATACAGATTTTACATTAAATTTTCATTGTACTAGAGGTTCGGTTGCTACCAAAATCCTTGTTGGTTTCTCATATTATAAACATAATTCAAGAGACAATTAGAAAAGTAAGAAAATCCAAAAATCTGTGGATAGCCAATAAGGCATAGGGGTAAGTGCACCAAGTTGGGGGGCCAAAAGGGGGTCTTAAGTGGACGCATTTTTTTGAAAAAAAAACTTCAACTTGTATGAGTTTTTCGAAATAGTTACACTCAAAATTGGAAGATATTTTAGAAATATGAATCGTAGAATTTTGAGTCTAGTTTCTAAGCTACTAAATTTTATTGAAAAAGGATAAGTTTAAGTGGGTCAAACAACTAAAATACCAACATATGCTCCTATTTTTGTTAAAAAATATAATAGAGTGACTTTCGTGCTCCCCACCATTTTTTGAGCACCATTTAGTATTTTTTGAAAACCTTTTGGTAGAAAGATAGCTTGGAGCATCTAATTTAGGCTCCATTTTTTTAGAGAACATTTTTTATTTATGATTTTTCTAGTACAAAAATTTTATGTTTTGAAATATAATGGAGCTTCGACCGTGCCCCCCCTAACTAGCTCAAAAAATATCAAAAATTAGATTTTTTTTTGAATATGTATAGAATTATGCCTAGTTTGGGCTAGTATAATTTTTTTTTAATTTCGATCACCCAAAAAAAAGATACACCATGAAAGATAGACATATTTACACTTCACAAAATAGCTATAAAAAGGCATAGTTAGAAAATAAATAATATGGAAACCTTATACTAGTTAGAAAATTTGAAAAATTATATTTTTAGAAAGAAGAGACTTTGATCTACGTCGTGATATAATTTTTTAAAAATGGATCGATTGCTTTATTTTGATTTATCATAAAGGAAGTGTCATTTTTACATTTTCTTGAAAAAAATCGTTGTTTGCTTTGTTTGTGTAGGTCCATGCCTTAGGCTTGGGGATCCTCTGTTTACCCAAAAGCTCTGTTACTACATTTACCGAATTATCTAAAGTATTTGTCAAGAACTTATCGTATAACTTGGAACATAATGTCATGATGATTAATATGTGTAATACCAAACAAAAAAATGGAGAAATATTTTCATCCTTCCTGCAACATTGGAAAGCCCTTTCTAGCCGAATCCCATGGCCCATCCCATAAAATCATCTATTCGCCACTTTTGTCTCCAATCTCCACCAAGATATAGCTTTCCAATTGCAAGTCCATTGTGGCAATACATTTGATGACACTATAGAACAAGGAATGAAAATTAAAAGGCCCTTGTCACTAAAGGCATTATTCAATTCTATGGCAGGTGAAAATCATAGTCAATGAAATAAACCTTCCACATCTAAGAAGCCAAAGTATTTTAATAAAAATAAGAATGTCTTCGGTGATGGAATAAAAGAAACAAAACATGTCCATCATGTACATAAATACACTACTATATCCGTCCCAAAAGGTCAACCTCTGTCTACCCAAGAACCAAAACGACAAACAAACACCCCTCTTGGTGAATCTATGGAAGCAATCCTCAATATATTAGTCACTACTAATATGGTCGTTTTCCCTCAAGCTCACCCAATAGATGAGTCTTGTCAAAAACCCTCGTGGTTCAAGGAAAATGAGTGTTGAAAATTCCATAAAATCAAGGGTCATGCTACCAATAGGTGTATGAAACTTAGAAATTATATCAAAGATCTAATTGACCGAGGTGAAATAGAAATAGAGGATAATGCACCTTCCTCCTCTAAAAATCAAAAGATTGGTATCTATCAAAACTTGCTTCCTAATCATGGTCAGAACCATGCTTCAAATATGGGTCAATAGAAGTATGAAAAGAACCCCAAATCATCCACTCAAAATTCTAACCACATCAACTACCACCATGTCCTCTTCTAGTATGAATCCCTTGGTGGCTATATCCACCATTTCCCACATCAAGCAGCTATTATTAAAGTCTCGGGCCCTTCACACAACCCTTAGTGTGTAGTCACCACCTGAAGGAGCCGTGTAGTGGTCCTAGGAGCTACTCAATCTTCCTTGAATACACCACCTCAAGCCCAATAAAAAATCATTGAACGACTTGAGAAGGATGCCACACAAATATCCATAATGGATCTTCTCATAACATCCTCTGTACACAAGGAAATCCTCTATCATGCCCTCCAAGAAACACATGTTCCAAATGATATCAATCCCACACAGTTCCAAGCTCTGGTCACTCATCTTTTCCCCCATCCCTCATTACCACAAAATTTTACTCATCAAGACTTGCCACTACACAACCCAACACACAATCTTACTCTATACATTATGGTATATATTAGACACACTCACATCAAGAGAGTACTGGTGGAAAATGAATCTACAGTTATTCTTTGTACCTTATCACTTATCTAATGATTAGGGTAAAATGAATTGGATCTCAAAGAAGATATAATTACTATCAAAGCATATGATAATAGTGAGAGAAACTCCATGGGAACCTTATATCTTCCTATCAATGTAAGGCCTTTCATGCTCCCAACCCTAGTACATGTTATGGACATTCAATTCCCATATAATCTGTTGCTTTGCCGACCATGAATCCATGAGATGGATGTCATACCATCTATATTGCATCAATGTATAAAATTCAGTTATACCAGTATAGAAGTCATCATCCATGGTGACCCTCAACCCTTCAAATATTACCAAGTAATCAAAGAACAAACTTATTAGGAACCATATTGTCCTATCACTGAAACTATGTTGTCATAATCTCCATTGTCATCATTCACAACCTCCTACGTTTTAGCTGATAGTCTTCCATCCACATCACATAACACCTTATTGTCATCTGCTCCTCTTCTACCTACTTTTCCACTCAAACTAAAATCCACATGGTGTGGGGAATATCAAACATTTAGCATTGAAAATATGCCAATATCACCCAAACAACATGTTAGACCCGACATGTGTTAAACTTGAAAGCAGAAAAATTCACTAGGATCTTCAAATTTTATCTATTTTGGGTTTCTTCCCAACAAGTACCTCCATCCATCTAACACCACATGGCTCATTTATGACTCTATACTATCCTAGTTCTAAGAAAATAACTATTCAATCCCCAAGAGGATAATGACCCGTATGGGTTGTTCTGGAAGAGGACTAGGTCACCATGAGCAAGGTGCCCCCAAACCTATCACCGTCATACCCAATTTTGATGGTTGTAGACTTGGTTATCAACCACTTGGTGAAGGTATCCATGATGAACATAGTGACACAATTGAAATTGTTGAGGAAGCCATAGACACCATCGAGACAAGTTCCGTCTATAGCCAATACGAAGACCTTTCCACCACCAATCTCTTTCTCAGTACCATGGTAATTTCTATCAATGTCTCTATCGCCCACCCCCAACTTATCCATTGGAATAAAAATCCAAAAATGTAACCTTGGATACATTTCAAAATGATAAGGAAATTATTGATTTCATCAAAACTCAAAATAACATACCTTTTGACGATCATAAGAAAGGTTTCAAAGTTTGTTTAAATGTTGATGCCTACTTTGGAAAATAGGATTCCACCCTCTCTATTCAATCCTAATCCAATATCTGTCATCCTAACTCCTCTTGTTACCTTGATGAGGAGGATCTCCTTATAGAATTCTTGCAAGATCCCAAAAATACCGAACAAAATCCTGTTATGGATCAAATAATTTCGTCTCGTGAAACACTAAAGGATGGATCACAATCCTTAATCAAGGAAAATATTTACATCAATATTGGCACCAAGAAGACCCAAAGATCCTTAAACTAGGGGCATCCTTATAAGTAAAATAACAAACCACATTTACAACACTACTAAAGAAATTCTCAAACGTATTCACATGGTTCTACACTGATATGTTGGGTCTTGTTCCATCTCTAGTGGTCCATAATCTTGTAGTTCATAAACATGTAAAGCTAATTAAGAAAAAATTATACAAGATGCATCCAAAGGTTGTCATGCTTGTTAAAGAAGAATTGCAGAAGTTACTTGAAATTGGTTTCATCTGACCCATCGAATATTTTGAGTGGATCTCCAATATTTTCTCAGTAGGAAAAAAGACTAGGGGCATCTGTATATGTACAAACTTCCACGATATCAACAAAGAGTGCACCAAAGATGATTTTCTCTACCAAACATAGACATGATCATGGATTCTAAAGTTAGGCATGAGATGTTTTCTCCCATGGATGGTTTCTATGGATACGATCAACTCAAAATTACAGAATAATTTCAACACAAATCAAATTTCACTATGCCTTGGGGCATGTTCTACTATCAAGTCATGCCCTTTAGACTTAAAATTTCAGGAGCTATTTGTTGGTACCCAAATCGATTCTCCCTCAGAAGCTAAGCAACATCACAGACTTGATAGGAAGTTTAGAGACAAGCATATCACGTGGTGTGTTGTTTTGTAGACGGGGAAGAAATGTAGCTTGCTCTTTATCACTCAGTTGTGGAGAAATGGATAACACCCTTAACATGATTTGATATATCCTCACTACTGCCTTTCAACTAGGGTGAGAGGACCATTTTGTAGCCTACTGATTTTGGAGGAGATGGATATGTTCTTTCTTATAAAGTTATTTAGAATACCTTGAAGAAAATGTGATCAATACAACAAAACCTAACTCTCACAAGTTTTCGCCCTAGATGATGAAGATATTTTCTAAGAAATATTCAGACCACTAAAGACAATTAAAACCTGATTGCTTATGCATGTTTTGGTAATACAAGTTATGCATTTGTAAACACACAGGAAAAATATGGGTAGTATGGGTAAGATTGGTTATTTTTAAATGAAGTTTTGGTGGGAGGTGAGGCAAGATGAACTTGATTCACCAGATCTTTGAGAGATTTTACAAAAATGAAGGCTTAATCAACAGAATGCTTTAGAAAAACTAAAATGCTCCTTTAACTAGAAGGTGTGCTTCAATGGAGGCCCAGATTAACATGTTTTCACACAACCTTTAAGAATCCAAAATGAAGGTTCGAATTAAGAAACTTAATTAAACACTGTCAACCTCTATTTTATCATGCCTAAGATACCCTCAAAGGCTAACAAAAAATCTTAACATCATGCTAGGAGTACAATGATTTTAAAATTGTTTATTTCACTATCAAATGAAATCTCTTTTGATAAATGAAATTACAAATGCCACCAAACTATCACAAGGATAAGATCTTGTGTGATTCACAGAGATTTCAATGTAAGATTGCAATGGGAACAGGAAAACTATTTACAGACAGTCAGAAATGAAGAAGAGACAATTTTTCCCAAAATCAACATAGATTAACTCAAATTGGATTAAACTCATCAACAGGGAAAATTTTCTAGAACAATTTCATAGTTTGTCAATGGATGTACACTTACAACCACCTTTGTATGATCAAATTGAACACACAAGAAATAAACAGGTTCCTTAGATGGCTTCTCAGAAAGATAGGCCCTATCAAATTTTTATCTTAGAAAAATAAATCCCGAAGTCTAACACTCCAACCATTTGCATGACAAGTTCATGAAATTTATAACATTTTTACAACAACGTTTTCACCCCAAAAACAAAACATTAACAATACCATCGCCTGTTGCGATTTTGATCATGACCCCCATAATTAGATCCGTAAAAAAGTTGTCAGGTGCTCAGAGGGAAAATCTCTTAGAATATTTCCAGCATTCAATACTTTCATTTGGTGGATCACTCTTCATCTCACGCGCCAAATAATTCCTCCTCCAATCCGTCAAATATTGTTTTTTGTGTGCCAAGGAAGGAAAGATTGGAAAATTAGATCAAACCCGATAGTCAGATTACATCTTAATGGTAAAATATGTTCTCAGATCTTCCCTACCAAATCAATATATCAAATTAATTCTCCTCTTCATTTGGCATGTAAGAGATGTCAAGAAATGATAAAAAACCATAAAAATTCACATTCCTAGGAGCTTTGGAGAAAAATGACAAAAAAATCAGATACAGATGTAAAGTTACTGTCAATTTCCCTTTTGAATTTGGACCATCCATGTGGGAGACTCGAGTCAAAATGGGCCTGGTGGTCTTTTTTTACTTTTTACAACTTATGGAAAAAATGTAAAATTTCTCATTTCGCTTTGCCCCTCCGCCTTGAAAAATGGGCTTCAAACGTGTCCCAATGTGGGTTCCAATGGAACCACACTTCCTTTTAAAAATTTAACCCTTTTCTTCACAATTTTTTTTTCAAATTTCCCCCAGAAGCCCGCCTCCTTGCTGTTTGAATTTTCAAACTGCCACGTGTCTCAATGGCGCATCTTGAGATGGTCCCCAAAAGTATAGACCCCAAACAAGTGCAGGCTCAACATGTGTCTCAATCCAGCAGAGTCTTTAAAAAGTTGAAAGTTCAGTGGAAGGCACCATGTGTCTAGGGTCTGAGGTAGTCTCCTTTGGCTGTTTGAAAAGTCTAAGCAAAGGGTAGAGTGAGCGGAAGCCTCCAAGTTTCTTTCTAGTGATCCTTCAAAATAAAACCTAGGGGCTAATCCCAAAACATGTGTGGTCCCTCCATGTGTCCCAGGCCCTTTAGAAAGTTTCTAGAAAAGTCTAAGTTAGGGAAGGCCCGGTGGAAACCTTCACGTGGCCTAATGGCACAACTTCAAGATAGTCCCCAAGAGTGGAGACACTGAACGATCATGGGTTCACCACGTGTCCATGACCCGTCATAATTGTACCGGCTGAATAAAAATTTGTATAAGTCCAGGAAAAGGAGCGGAATTCTCCACGTGTCCTCCTAGCACAACTCCAAGGCCAAACCAAAAGGTGAATTTTCAAATGAGCGCTGTTCCTCCACTTGGAAAAGTTTTGGGTCAAAGCAAGCCATAGAGTTTTTAGAGTGCCCTATTGAGCCGCATCCAACCAAAATGAGCCACGTTTCCACTGATACAGGGATGTAAATTTGATCGAGAAAAACACACCCGTCAAACTGTAAAAGTGCAGGGAAACCACCATTTGAGCCCAGAGATGAAATTTTCTCCAAGGAAAGAGAATTTGGAAAAGTTACAAGGTTCAAACATGATCCTCCAAGCTACATCCACTCACTTTTCCTTAGGTATTTGGGACACAAAAGACAGGGACAACAAAATGTGACTGTGAAAAATGGAGGGAAAGAAAAGGCCCAAGTTTTACGACCAAGTAACACACTCCTTCATATGGTCAGTGGAATAATTTTTTTTGGGCATTTAAGTGATCCTCAGCCAATGAAGGAACTAACCATGGAAACCGAATGGAGGATAGAACCTTCAAGCACCAAAACGGGGAGACAAAAAATGTGATAGATGCCATAAATTGAGGGATTTCAATGACAAACAGGGTGAGACTAATTTGAGCACCAACATCAGCTCCGACTCGGGGATGGGCATTCCCTGTGAGTGCTACAAGAACCAAATAACAGACCAAGTGCCAAAAATATCCATTGGGTGAAGGAGTTTTCTTACAAATTAGAAAACCAGAACCATCTCCTAAAAACGAACCGAGAAACTAGCAAAACCAGGTCACTAAGGACTAGAACGAGTGAAAACACAAAAAATAGAAAGCAAACAATGAACTATACACTATAAAAATGACATTCACCTTGATTTTGGGGAATCAATCAAGGAAGTGTTTCAAATTCTTGCCATTAACAGGCAATTCAAGAAATTCCTCATCCAAGTCTTTCAAGAAGAAGGTATGTTCACCAATTCAAATGTTAATGGAGTAAGGGCCCATCCATAATGTATTAAATTTACCATGCTTTCCCTGATCTTCATGTCTACTATCCCATAACATCACAAGATTCCAATGCTGAAAGCTATTGGAGTGACCTTCTTGTCAAATAACCTCTTCAATTTTTCTCTGAACTTTACATTCCTTTGGTGGGATGCCCTCCTTTCTTCATCAAGTTCAAAAATCTGGTTAATGCAAGCATCATATGGACTAACTTCCTGATCTTCCAGTTGTTGAATGAACTGATATGAGGATAATTGCACACACCAATACACCAATACACCAATTCAAATGGACTTTTTCCAGTAGCTCTTTTAACAGTAATTCTATTAGCCCAAATAGAAAACTTCAACTGCTCACCCCATTTCCTTTTGTTTAGCTCCAAGGTCCTCCTAATGATCTTTGATAGATTTTTATTGCTGGACTCTACTTGTCCATTTCCTTGGGGGTTATAGTTGGAGGCATTTGTCAAATTGATCCCATATTATTTACACATTTCCATCAAAGGTTTAGCTCTGAAGCTCATGGCATTATCAGCAATAGTTTTAACTGGCTCTCCAAACTTGCCGATGATATGGTTCAACATGCAGTCCGTGACAATTTAGTGTGTTTCTCTCTTGGTGGGGATTACCTCTACCCACTTAGTGAAGTAATTAGTGGCTACAAGAATCCACTTATGGCTAGCACTTGAAGGGTTTGAAATCTCACAAATGAAATCCATTCCCAATTTCTTGAACGGGGCTTCAATTGATACAGACTACAAAGGAAGCGAGTCTGAAGCTTTCAATCTTCCAGAAAAATGCTGACAACTCTCACATCTTCTAACAAACAAAGTTGTATCTTTGAAAAGAGTTGGCCACCAATAACCAGCCATCAAGATCTTGTGTGTTGTGACTCTTCCATTAAAATTCCCCCCGCAAACTCCTCCATGGAGATCAATAATTATCTTGGGGCTTCATTTTCAGTAATGCACCTTAAGAGAACTCCCTCAGGGTTCTTCCAAGCTAACCCAAAATCAGTAATGACATATTTCTCAGAAGTCAACTTAAGAGATCTTTTATGATTTTTACTTAAATAATCAGGGCAATATAGATGTCTGAGATAAAAAATTATATCTTTGTACCATTCAGAACTCATCAAATTTTCAAGGACATCCACCCTTCCTTCTTCTACCTCATTCACCTCAATAGTTTGCAAGTTGCTCTTAGCCATAAGCTTAGCTAAGCCCAAACTTCTTACCAACTTCATGGTTTAGATATCCATGTCATATTCCTACAACTTGTTGACCCATCTGCATCTTTTTCTTGAGAGCTCCATCTCTGATAAGACATAGTTCACCATGGTGTGGGGAACATAAGCAACAACTCTAGAGCTCAAAATATAAGGTCTGAAAACCTTTGTTGCTTTTACCAAGGTAAATGCTTGTTTCTCCATAATGGTGTATTTCAACTCAACCCCTTACAATGCCTTACTGAAAAGGAAATTGTCCTCTCAGCCCCTTCATCATCCTTCTGTAACAAGATAGATGCAACAATGTTCTCTGAAGCAAAAGAAAACATTTGGAAAGATTTTTTATAATTTGGAGCTGCTGAAACAGGGGCATGTTTTAATGCTTCTTTGATCCCATTGAAAGATTGAATGACAACCTCTTCCCATTTGATAACTTGGTCCTTCTTTAGCATGCAAGTAATTGGAATGGTCAACTCAACAAAGTTTGATATGAATCTTCTAATAAAGTTTATTTTCCCAAAGAAGGACTGAATTCCCTTCTTGGTTCTTGGAATTGGGACCTTGTTGATGGCCTCTACCCTCTCGAGATCTATCATTACACTATCCTTTGATACAATTTGACCAAGAAAATTGGCCTTTCACACTCCGAAATGGAACTTTTAAGGATTAAGTGAAATGCCATACTTTCTGCATCTTATCAACATTTTTCGAAGTGTTGTAAGTGATCACTTCTCCTTCTAGAAAACATAGTCACATCATCTTGGTAAACAACAATAATGTTGGTGTGTGTTATTTTCCACATCATTAGGTGAGTCATCTCACTTAGGTGAGATCGTAGGTCCATGTGTCATGTAGGGGTCATTATGAGATTCCCTTATACATCAGTGGGTCAGCACGTTAGTGCGTTAGTGCATCATATGCGTCATTGGGAGTTACACTTCTATTATGGGAATGTAACTCCCCCTCTCTACTCGAGCTGTCATGATTGCAGCACTAGGGATTACTCAACACCTCCTATATGTACACCCCATTTGATCTATGAGATAGAGGAGAGTTTTATGGCTTACCCAGGTTCTTCTCGTGTTTCAAATCTTTCCATGCACATTCGGTTGATGCTCGCTCCTCTCAAGATCTCTTCACACTGCCGTTCACACGTCCGTTGATGTGCACGTCATCCCTCGTGATCCTCACTTATGGGTTTTAAACCCTCTTTCATGGTATCAAAGAAGATCTTGTGGATCCGTGCACTCATTGACATTTTTGTGCATGTTTTTCGGCTTCCGCGCGTGATATACAGATTTCATGCGTGTGTCGTAAAGGCAATTCTGATCGTGCTCTACTTGCACTGATTCCAACATCATACCTCTCCTTGGGTTCTAGTTTCTTGTTCGGTGTTCAAGGTCTTTTTTTGAGTTTTTGGTATTATTATTATTTAAAAAAAAAAGGAGGTTCTTGTGTTTGGCTTTATGCTGGTGTTTTCTATGTTGAGAGAAAATTGTAGGTTCAAGGTGCTCTTTCATGGTCTGATCAATCCTGATTGCTGGTTACCGATCTCCTTGCACTTTGTGAATGTTTCATTGCATTACTCAACCATTTTTTCTGGCTAACCTGCTCCTGCATGTGGCCTCACACCATTGCCAAACCTCACTGCCTCTAGGCACTTAGATCTTGCTCTGCATGGGTTTCCTGCCATGTTCCAGTCGCCTTGCCGCTGGTTTCTGGTGGTTTGTTCTTCATTGTTTTCTCTCCCAAGTGCCCTCCTTTGCATTGGAAAAATGTTTTTTGACTTTTCTCAGCCATTTTTGGAATTTTTGGCCTTTTTTGGCAGTTTGGGGTCTTCAAATGGCTCCTCAAGCTTGTGCAAACCTGCAACACTCTCCAACCCTTCCACCACACAGCCTGGCATCTCCTTCAGACCTCCTAATCACTGTCTATTATTGCTCCACGTGGTCTACAGGGATCAAAATTGAACCCTTCCAAGCCCGTCCCAGGTGCTCAAACCCGTTAGAGAATTGTTACAAGAAAAATGCTAGTAAAAAAAAAGCAAAAACTAAAATTTAAATGACATTTTCTAAGTATGGTTTATTAATAAAAATGCCAAAAGAAGGGCCCAGTCAAAAAATTCCCGTCAACAACAAGAAATATTCTATATTCCAGAGAAGATACGTAGGCATTCAATGTGATGTTTTAAAGTAGTTAACGGTTTTGAAGAAAATGTAAATTGTAAATTTGTAATTAAAAGCTAGCAGTAGACTGGCCTCCCTCTCCAACTTCAACAACAAAGGTTTTAATGCTAAAAATCCATCCCACCGCCACGCAGCACGCTATGATGTTAATACCTAGCAGACTGGAAATGGCACATACCTAGTAACTGTAAGTTAATATTTATTTTTATTAACAGTCCCACTCCCGACTCCCACTCCCACTCCCATTCATGTCACTATCACTTTCTCAACTGCTGGCAGCCCACCTCCATTTAATAGCAAATCTAGAATAATTTTCATAAAATCAAATCAAAATTTCACAGAGTCACAAGTTACAACTACGATTCACAATGGCTACAAATTGCAATTAATAAAATCTAAGACTTTTACCCAGTCCATGATCGATTCAATGAATCACTATTTTATTAATTAGGATATCCACAGCCTACAGGACCACCATGACTCATGAGCTTTGCCTGCCATTTCTAGGTCTCCTCCACTAGCCGCTGTAGCTGCTTGTTCTTGGATCTCAACATCTCAGATTCTCAACATATGAAGGGTCAATTGCCTTAACCTGGTTCCTACACGCAACTGGGAGTGGGGAGGAAGAGAAAATAAGAAAAGCAGGGGCAATTTCTCAACCAATGTTATGATACTTAGCATTACCAGAAGAGAGTATAAATAAAAGTTGAAAGTGTTGCCAGGAAAGTGAAGAGAGTCCACGTTCAATGAACCTAGAACAGGAGTTGGGAAGGATCTCCAGTCCACAACTACAACTGCAAGAATCAATTTAAAAAGTTTTTTTTTAATCCTTTTTATATATTACATTTGATATGAACTAGTATATTTATTATTAACTCTCTTAGTACGGAAAACACTTAAATATTTGAAAGGGGTTTGAAATTAATGTGTAATGCATCATTTACTTTATTGTAGTCATAATACTATAAACCAAAGTTTTTATGTTTTTATATAATCACATATTTAATTAAAAAAATATTCTTAATTTTTATGACGTGTTGATTAGATTTGGAATTGTCATATGAAGTGTAAATTTTTACATTGCTTTTCATCATGGAAGGGCTACTTAAAAATGAGCCCTTCAAGATAAAATTTTGACTAGCCCTTCAAGTTTGATCCCTGGTGGCCTGCATTAAAAAACCTTTTTTTTTGCTTGGCTATTTGAAAAAAGCATTTTTTTGGTTGTTGTGTTTGATTGACCGGATTCCTTATTCCATTAAAACGTCGACATTTTCTGCTACAACGTGTTCAACGTTTCCATGCCATGTTCAAACTCTGCAACGACCATTTCAAACAGTAGCCACGTGAACCTGCTCTTTTTGGCATTTCATTTACCTTCTCTCACAACAATCCAGCAGCTCCATACCACATAACATTTCAACGTGGGCCCTCTCTTCCTTTTAAAATTTTTTGTAGGTCAAAAAAATTCCTCATTTTTAATGTTTTGAGGCAAAACATTTATCACAGCATTGTAACATTTTAAAAATTTGGATTTTTGGCTTGTTTTATATCCCCTCCTATGAGTGTCGAAGACGGAGGGTGAGGTTCGGGGTTGGCAAGAGGCCAATCCCCCCTTGCAGTCAAAACAAACTATGCCTAAAATTCAGTACCATTTCCAACGAGTACCCACACGATACCCTTTGCACCCATCTCATACACTTTTTTAATGCATTTGTAGCATTTAGTGGCATTTTCCATAAGTTGCAGGAATCATTTTAATGCCATAACTTTTGAATCACAGCTCATTTTTGCACTTCTTTTGTCAAAGTTGCATGATTTTTTGCACATTACGTGATGGCATTGTTAGTTTTGTAAACACACTACTTTATAAAGTGCCACATTTTGGGGGGTTGACTTTACTCTTGGGCTTTCACATGCAGACACATTATCGGCTGAGTTCGACGTCTTGCGTTTGTGCATCTTGCATTTTTCATCATGGAGAGTGCTCTTTCTAGACTTGAGCATCGTAGGATCACTTTATAGCCTCCGCCACTTCTCACCAGGAGAGGGAACTATTCAGCTTGGTGTGCTTCCATGGAACGTTACTTCACCCATGAGGGTCTTTTACCCTTTTTGCTTGGGCCAACTCTTGCACTCGCTAATCATCGTCATCTAGAGGACTTCCTAAACACTTATGACCACATATTTAGTCACATGATGATGCATGTCTCTCGATCTCTCTGGTTTCACGTGGCAGAATCAGATCCACCTCACCATGTCTAGAGCATTCTTCAGTCCCTCTATGGAGACCCTTCACATTCTGCCACCGTTGTTGCTATTGATTTAGTCGTCTTCTCCATTTCTTTGTGTGATGGAAGTTTTGCTGACATAGAATCATTTGGTTCTACTTCTGATGACGAGGATTGTGCACCTAGTTCTGATGTAGAGAGTACTATAGAGGATTTTTCTCCTCTTTCTCTCACTATTCCAGAGAGTGTTGTCACCCCTCCCATCTCATCAAATATCGAGAAGTCTCCTATTCAACCTCGTATAGTCATTACACCAGCCTCCTTTCCACTTCCAGTGTGTGATGCCCCCTTCACTTCTCTACCTCCATTGGATGACTCATACCTATCTGAAATCACTCTTTTGTTTGTTGAGCTTCCTCATTGGGATGAGTATCTTCCCGATCTTAGTCATCTTTTCATAGAGTCCACTTGTGATGCTCTATAGGTCCCTCATCCATTTACAAGTGTTTCAAAGGAGTTCATCATCTTTGTTGTTGGGATTGCCCCTTTTGGGAATCATCTCACTTCCACATTTCTAGAGACCTTCATTGATCCACCCTCAGTTATGGATCCTTTTTCTGTTGTGGAGGATTTTTTGTTCCCTTCAGATCACTTAGACATCCTTTCAACTAGTGTACCTCTTCACTCTGATAGTTCTACACACGTGGAATTACCTTCGGTTCCTTGGCACTCACTCGTTAGACCTATGTCACACTTCCATGTGCTAGACTCAAAGTTCTTTGTGTTGCTGCCTTCAGTTTCCTTTGTGGAGTCGGTAGACTTCCAACACATCATTTCTATCCTTCCTAAGGGTAGGCACACAGTTCATTGCAGGTGGCTCTTCTTCAGTCTAGAGGAAGAGGATCTCGTCATTGACATTCTTCTGGGAGACTTCCTAGAGCTGCAGAGTTCAGATCCGTCCATGGCATCTTTTGCATTCCTCTCATCTCCCTCTTCTTCTCTCTTCTTCTTTTTATGAGAGATTTCCTCCTTGTACATGGGTACATTTTCAGGCTCGTCTATGGCCGGGACCTATATTTGGCATCTTTCTTATATTAGAGAGTGTGTTTTTCTCTTGTGGTGGTTGTTTTTCCCACTGGGTTTTCCTTCACTGCTTGGGATCTTTTTCTTGTACATGGGTACCTCATCAGGCTTTATGCTGGGACCCATTTCTCAATTCTGACTTGCCGCCTCATCCTAAGTTATGATGAAGGGTGGGGGTGTTGGTGTGTGTCATTTTCCACATCATTAGGTAAGTCATCTCACTTAGGTGAGATCGTAGGTCCATGCCTCATTTAGGGGTCATTATGAAATTCCCTTATGCGTAATTGCATTAGCATGTCAGTGCGTCATATGCATCTTTGGGAGTTACACTTCTATTCTGGGAATGTAACTCCCCCTCTCTACTCGAGTTGTCATGATTGAAGCACTGAGGGTTACTCAGCACCTCCTATATGTACACCCCATTTGATCTATGAGATAGAGGAGAGTTGTATGGCTTAACCAGGTTCTGCCCATGTTTCAAATCTTTGCATGTACATTCGGTTGATGCTCGCTCCTCTTGAGATCTCTTCACACTGCCATTCACACATCTGTTGATGTGCACATCATCCCACATGATCCTCGCTTGCGGGTTTTAAACCCTCTTTCAAATAAAACCATTAATGTAACCAACAAAAGCAACATCCATTGCTCTTTGAAAAGTTCCTCCAGCATTCATCAAACCAAAGGGCATTCTAATATAGACATAAGCTCCCCAAGGATTGGTAAAGGTTGTCTTGATTCTTTCTGAATCCTTTACAACAACTTGATTATAGCCAGAGAAACCATCCAAGGTAGAAAGCAACTCAGAACCAGTAACTAATTGTAGCATGTTTTCCATGTTTGGTAAAGGATAATTATCCTTCATTGATGCTCTATTCAGATTTTAAAAATCCACACACATCTTAATATCACCATTCTTTTTTCTAACTGGCACTAAGTTTACAACCCAAGAAGAATACCTTGTGGGCTGAATAATCCCTCCATCCCTTAGTTTCTTCAGTTCTTCTTGCATTTTAAGAGATATGAGTGGATTAATTGGCCTCTATTTCTTCCTGAATGGCTTTGCATTAGATTATAAAGGAATTTCATGTTGAAACATATCCTCTCGGTATACCTTTAGTTCATAATAATACCAAGCTAGGCAATCTTGATATTTTTTCAACAATTGGACATAGGACTTATTTTCCTCGTTCAAATTTCTTCCCAACCAGATCTTCCTTGGCTTCTCCTTTGTACCTAGGTCATTCTCCTCAACATCACTTAGGCTGTTATATGCCTGTTAATAATGCAGTCATCATTATCAAAGTTTGATTCAAGACCAACCAGTCCTCTAGGAATGGTATTAGTTTTCAATTGGATGATGTCTTTTCCAAAAAAAGTTTCTTTACCCTCTGCTGCACAAACCATTGGCTCCCAATCAATACATTGATAAAAAAACTCCCCTTTGTTCTGCATAAATATTTTGACTCAAGCATCATCATCAAAAAATTGCCAATGTTTAATATTGTCAGGGATAGATGGCCTTGTTAACACTTCAACATCATATTCACAATATGGGGACATTGCACAACTATAATACTAAGACCCCAATACTACAAGCTTTTCTGCTATAACATTGAAATTCCTGTCATGATGCACAATATTAAATGAATCAAACATCTCAATCAAGTCCCAGAATGCATGCTTGTATTGTTTTATCCTCTAATTTTTAGTGGCATATAGTTTTCTGATTTGTTTGGCAATTAGTTTTGAATCTCCCTTAAAAATGATGTCTTTAACATAGTATTTCCAAGCAATTCTCAAACCTAACAACAATGCTTCATACTTAACAATGTTGTTAGTACACTCAACGTTAAGTTTTAAAGAAAAAAAAAACTCTTCCAAGCTTTGAGAAATTAGAACTACACCAACACCATTTCCAAATTTGGAGCAAGCTCCATCAAACAAAAAAGTCCATGGAGAGCCTACTTGTTCAAGACTCTTACATTAATCCATTTCGTTCTCTTTCCCATCATAAAATATAACAAAGTTGTCAGCATTAACACTTGTGTACAACACTTCATAAGATGCATTGTTGGGATCTTCAATGAGGTGCAACATTTTATTTTCTCCATACAACTTGACAAGGATTCCCTCAATTGGGATGGTGGCATAGGACATATCCATTTGAACACTCCCACCAACACTTTTAGCCTATTTTCTAGACAACAACATACGCCACTTGGTTGGGCAATCAAAAATAACAACATCAAGTTTCAAGTTCCTACCCGGATAAGCTGCAAGTTGTACCACCAAACATTTCACATATACCACCACTAACACCTCTATGGAATCCATGGAAGTGCACTTCCCTTATGCTGCTGTTACTTTGATATCCAATTCATTCATGACCTCAAGAGGCATGACATTGCATGATGCTCCTAAGTCAAACATACAATTGTGTAACAATCTATCCTTAATGATTAGAGTAGTGAAGAATGGATCTACATTTAGCTGAGACTCTACCAAGGATGTCCCCAAATAAACCTCAGGTGGTTCACCTATTTTTCCAATGCTGGTGGTGTTTCTAGATATTTAATGATTGGAGGAGTTTATACAATGTTTACATTTCTGTCTAGGTTATTCTTCTCCTATTTCAGCCCCAAATACTCAAAGGCCCTTTTCTTGTGCTTAGGAATCCTAAGCAACTCAACAATTGGAACATAAATCTTGATTTGACTCAAGACTTGGGAAATATCATAAGGAACATGCTTTGGCAAGGCAACATTGGAAGGGAGTTTGACAAACTCATTAGATGACACGATATTTTTGACATTTTGGGCATGAGGAGAAGTATGAATCTTGTTTGGGACAACAAGGCCTTTAGAAGGTGCATATTTCTTAGGAACCTCTTTAGGAATACTAGTAACCAATGGAGTTTTAGGTTTGGCATGAGGCCTGCTCCTTTGACAAATCTATTCCTAGTATTATAATCCTTTTCTTGGGAAACAACAACGTTCATCAACAACTGCGTATCTTCCTCAGATGGGATTCCTCCATCATACTTATTTATCATTAAAGCAATTAAATATTCATAGTCATTATTAGGTATTTAAAAAGTGTGTAAAGTGTCTATTTCTAAAGTATGAGAGGAAGGAAGAAGAGGTACTCAGTGGATGCAATCCCAAAAATCAGCAGTAGTTCTAACAATTATTACCTCAGTTGAAATTTCTCCTTGTCATGAGCTCATGGAGCAACCCATCATGCAAACATCATCATCATCATTATCATCATCAACTTCTTCTTCTACTTGCCGATCGATTTCACATGGAGTATGGGGAATGAAACATCTATCACACCAATCAATTACATATGTTTCTTCAACCACAACAACTATGGCACCCAAAAGATCATGCACCATTCTGTTTTCCCTAGCATGGGGTTGTTTATTTCCAAATCCAACAGGTCCCTTGCCTCTGTCATCAGATATCTGCTCATTTCTATGATGATTTGTAAATCTGTCTAGGCCTTGTTTCTTGTGCTGACCTTGTGAATTTTACCCAATTCCTTTCTCTTCCCGGGATAATTTGTATGAGATTTATTTGATAGCCCCTGCCAAAGTTTTCACAACTTCCTCCAAATCAACAACCTTACTTGCTTGCGGTTTTTTAGGGTTAACCAGTTTGACACCCTCCCTCTTAGGAGGTTTTCCAATTTCTTTAATGTTGTGCTCAATTTGCAAAGCCATGGTGAAGGCTTGCCTCAAATTGGTAGGGTTTTTGTCCCTCAAATAGTAAGAAGATTTCTTATCAGATGCATCTGAATACTTTATCAAAAATGATTCATCACATGGACTTAAATTAATTGGCAATCTCCTCAAGGTCTTGTTACATCTTGTGTTGAAATCATGCACTAATTCATTAGGATTTTTCTTGATATTTTCAAACTCTAATAAAATAAACCTAGGGTCTATTTATCACTATATTGTAATCTAAATGATTTATTCATTTCCATCCAAGAATCAATGGAATTTTCTGGAAAATACTTATACCAGTCCCTTGCATCTTCTTCCAAAGTATGAATAAATAATTTGATATATACATCTTCAAATTCAATCTCAAAGTCTTCCATCATGTTGATAAATATCTTTAAATGTTGATCACCAGTTATAGCATTATTTCCTTGGAACTTTAGTAGTCTATTCCTTACATCTTAGGGAATTGGATTTGGATAACCAACCATCCCTCTAAAATTTATAGGACCAAAGGTGTTTACAAAAAATGGAGGTTTGGGTGGGGGATGGGCCATGTCGTTTTGAGGAGATGACCTTGGAGGAGAATCAAATTGATAAGGGACAAGGGGTATTTGAAACACAGGAGTATAAATTTAAAAACGGATATCCTTTAAAGGCTTTGTTTCTTGGAAAACCCTATCAACTTTGGAAAACATAAGAGCAGAATGAGAAGAAAATTTTTCAAATTAAAATGAAGGCTCCTCTCCAGATGGAGAATTCAATTCCATAAAAAGAATTCCTGATTCATACACACTTGAATGGAAATCTTCAATGATAAGGATAATCACTTTCATCAATGGAGATCTCTTTTCTTGATTGTTGGTCTCCAACAATTCTCCAGGCTTTTCTTCCTTCTGACTTTAATTTTCTTAGCTTTGGAAATAATGCCCAAGTAGGATCCTTAGCGAAAAAAGATATTATTCCTTCCAACTTTACAAAGATTAGTAACAAATCTCACTTGATAGAGGTTAAGACACTGATATTTATAAAAAATTAGATCAACATGGAGTTGTCACTAAGGATTTCCAACTTAGTTGTGCAAATGCACTAAAAAATATGATTTGTCAAATGTCTGTCAACACTAGAAACTGAAAATGGAATGATCTGACCTTACTTTACCCAGATTTATTAATGAAACCTAGTGCAATAATTGTAGAAACTGGAAAAATTACACACATTACTTTGTAACTTTGAACACTTCCTCCAGACATGAACATAGAATGATGTTGAAACAATGTACTAACACTTAGAGCATATAAGAAATGTTTACCAGGGTCTGAATATGAACTGCACTCACAATCTCCCCGGTAGCGACACTAGAAATAGTGTTGGTACCCAAATTCATTCTTCCTCAGAAGCTGAGCAGCATCACAGACTTAGCAGGAAGCTTAGAGACAAGTATCTCATGTGGTGTGTCATTTTGTAGCCGGGGAAGAAATGCAACTTGCTCTTTATCACTCAAATGTGGAGAAATGGATAGCACCCTTAAGAGGATTTGATCTATACTCACTACTTTATGGTTGTGCCTTTCAACGAGGGTGAGAGGACCCTTTTGTAGCCTGCTGAGTGTTGAGGAGATGGAGATGTCCTTGAAAATTTATTAAGAAGACCTTGAAGAAAATATGATCAATACAACAAAACCTAACTCTCATGAGTTGTTGCCCTAGATGATGGAGATATTTTCAAAGCAAGGTTCAGGCCACTAAAAATAATGAAAACTTGATTGCTTCTGCATGTTTTGGTAATAGAAGTTATGCATTTATACACACACAAGACAAACATGGTTAGTATGGGTAAGATTGGTTGTTTTTAAATGAATTTTTGGTGGGAGGTGAGGTAGGATGAACTTTATTTTCTAGATATTTGAGATACTTTACAAAAATGGAAGGCTTAATCAACAAAATGATTCAGAACAACTAAAATGCTCCTTTAAGCAGAAGGTGTGCTTCAATCGAGGCCTAGATCAACATGTTTTCACACAAAATTTAAGAATCCAAAATGAAGACTCATATTGAGATACTTAATTGAACACTATTAACCTCTGTTTTATCACGCCTAAGATTCCCTCAAAGGCTAACAAACAATATTATCATCATGTAAGGAGTAAATTGATTTTAAATTTTTTTATTTAACTATCAAATGAAATCTCTTCTGATAAATGAAATTGCAAATGCCACCAAACTATCACAAGGATAATATCTTGTGTGAATCATAGATATTTCAATGTCAGATTGCAATGGGAACATGAAAAACTATTTGTAGACATTAAGATATGAAGAAGACACAATTTTTCCCAAAATCAACACAAATTAACTCAAATTGGGTTAAACTCATTAGTAGGGGAAATTTTCTAGAACAACCTCAGAGCTTTTCAATTGCTGTACACTTGCAACCACCTTGACATGATCAAATTTAACACAAGAAATAAATAGGTTCCTCAGATGGATTCTTAGAAAGATAGGCTTTGTCAAATTTTTCTCTTAGGAAAATAACTCCCGACCTCTAACACTCCAACCATTTTCATGACAAGTCCATGAAATTTATAACATTTTTACAATAGAGTTTTCCCCCTAAAAACAAACCATTCAAAGCACCATCACCTGTTGTGATTTTTATCGTGACCCCCATAGTCAGATCTATAAAAACATTGTCAGACGCTCAGAGGGAAAATCTCTTCGAATATTTCTAGCATTCAATCCTTTCATCTGGTAGATCACTCTTCATCTCACGTGCCAAATACTTCCTCCTCCAATCCATCAAATCTGGGTTCCACTTTTCCAACCAAAAATAGCCACGTTTCCACTGATGCAAGGACATAAATTAGACTGGGAAAAACACACTCGTCAAACCGTAAAAGTGTAGGGAAACCACCGTTTGAGCCTGGAGATGAAATTTTCTCCAAGGAAAAAGAATTTGGAAAATTTACAAGGTTCAAACATGATCCTCTGAGCTACATCCACTCATGTTTCCTTAGGTATTTTGGACACAAAAGATAGGGATAACAAAACGTGACTGTGAAAAATGGGGGGAAAGAAAAGGCCTGAGTTTTATGACCAAGTAATAGACTCCTTCATATGGTCAGTGGAATAAAAACAAATTTTGTGCATTTAAGTGATCCTTGGCCAAGGAAGGAACTGACCATGGCAACCAAATGGAGGACATAGCCTTCAAGCACCAAAGTAGGGAGACAAAAAATGTGACAGAGGCTGCAAATTAAGGGATTTCAATGACAAATAGGGTGAGACTAATTTGAGCACCAACACTACTTATCAAAGTACCATGACTGCTATTTTCCATGACATGATACACCACATCAGTGAAGATTATATCGATGACATCCTAGGAAAATCCAAGACCAGAGAAGAACATCCCATTTTTCTTCAACACATCTTTGAACAACTACAAGAATAAAAATTTCGGATTAATCCCAAGAAATGTGTTTTTGGTGTTACATCTAACAAGCTACTTGGCTTTATTGTCTCATGCCACTGAATCAAAATTGACCCAGAAAAATTTAAAGATGTGGTTGAAATGCCTCCGCCTACAAATATCAAACAACTAAAAAATCCTATAGGGTAAAATACAAGCCATTAGAAGGTTCATAGCACATCTCATCGAAAAGTTTCATCCATTTCATCATTTTCTCAAAAAGGGAACAATATTCCATTGGAACGAAGAATGTCAAGCTTATTTTGACAAAAAAGGAGTATTTAATGCATCCTCCAGAATTAGTTCCTCATACTCCAGGAATTCCTCTCCTCCTATACATTTAAGCTACACAACATGCCTTGGGAGCTCTCTTAGAGCAACATGATGATCATGGAAAAGAACAAGCCATATATTATCTCAACCGAACACTAGTATCTTATGAGATTAATTACTCTCCTATGAAAGAGGCATGTCTTCCACTTGTCTTTTCCTCTCAAAAGTTATGAAATTATATGCGCAAAAATACCTTCAAGCTCATAGCCAAGGTAGATATACTCAAGTATCTACTATCCAAAATGGTTTTGACAGAGCGTATGGAAAAATGGATCATGCTCTTGATTGAATTCGAAATCAAATATTTTAATAAAAAATCTATCAAAGGAAAGGTATTAGAATATTAGTCAGTAGAAGATCAAGTTTCTGATTCCACACCCTTGAATACATGGTTCCCAGATATATCCATATTCACCATTCATGAATCAAACACGTGGACATTATAATTTTATGGATCATTTACACATCGTGGATCATGTAAATTCATTCTCTTTATTACACCCTAAAGAGATCTGATCTCTAAATCCTTTCAGCTTGCTTTTTTACACCAATGATATAGATAAATACGAGGCACTCATAACTGGATTATGATTGGCTGTCTAATATATTATCAAAATTCTCAAGGTCTTCAGTGACTCACATGTAATAATCAACTAGGTTAATGATGAATATTCCACCAAATACGACAAGCTGGTTCTGTATAAAAGAATGGTTGATTGTTTCAAATCTTACTTCCAACACATTGAATTTGATCAGGTCCCTCAAGCAAGAATTAAATAAGCAGATGAAATGGAAACCATTGGTTATCTACTAGAAATTACCTCAGATGCCTCTAATTCATAATTCTTGATTGAGAAACTCATAATGCCAAACTATGACATCCCCAAATCTGAGATGGTATGTGAGATTGTTGGTCATCTACACCTACCTCCATGACCACACTCTTCTACCCAACCTTCACCGTACCCATCGTAATTCCTTCATCCAATGCACCTCTCGCTTCACCATTCTTGGTGACACCCTATATCGTAGAAGTTTTTATGGAACTTTGTTGTGATGCCTTAATTCCCAAGAGGATGAATGAGCACTTGAAGAAGTTCACACTGGAATTTGTGGTGCTCACACCAGTGGTGCGGTACTTGCTAATTTTTTTTACAAACTAGATGCTACTGGCCTACTATGGAGAAAGATACATGTTCATATGTCCACAAATGTGTCCCCTATCAAAAACATACCGACCTTACCTATGCGCCATACCACACTTTGCAACCCATTACTACTTCATGACCCTTTTCCACCTGGGGTCTCGATCTCACGGGAAAGAAAAATCCCACTTTATCCAACAATCACAAATTAATTATTATTGCTATGGAATACTTCACTAAGTGGGTTGATGTCATTCCACTTACCTATGTTACTGGAAATCAAATATCTAAGTTCATCCTTAGTCACATAATTTTTCTCTATGGTATACCATCTTCCCTCATCATGGAAAATGAAAAATACTTCAAAAAAGAAGAAGTCTATGAACTGTTATCTGATTTTTCCCCTCAAGAAAAATTTGATCGAACACGACCTTACGTAGGAGGTAATGTAGAGGTTGTTTAAGTCATACGAGCTTGTATTTCAATTCAAAAAATCAGGTTGTAGGCAGACTCGATAATGGAAATGCAAGGTCGAAAAATGAATGGCCAAAGGAATATCAAAGGAGATCAGAGCTCAAGTGGAAGAATGGAGAAAGGATCAAAGTTTTCAGACTTCACATTTTTGGCATTTCAGTGACAAGGCGAGAAAAAAATTGAAAAAATTATGAAAGAGAAAAAAGCACGAAATCCAAAATTCTGAAAGTCTGAAAGTCCAAAATTTTGGACTTTTGGGTTTCAGGGTTTGGAGAAACACAATGGCCAGTTGGAAAAAAGAGAGAAAAAAGCACAAAATCTAAAAATATAAAATTTCAGACTTTCGGGTTTTAGAAATTTTGGTGGGCATGAAGGTATGAACAATAAAAAGGGTCCGAAAAGGGAAAAGTTCTGAAATTCTGAAAGTCTGAAATTTCAGAATTTCAGGTTTCAGATTTTTAAAGATGTAGAATTCAGAGTTTTGGAGTCTTCAGTGAAAAATCAAGAAAAGTGACCAAAAATGTTCGAAATCCTGAAAGTCTGAAACCTGAAAGGGTTTGGATTTCGGAAGTCAATGCAGGTTTCAGGGTCAATGCAGTGGTAATTTTGGGTTTAGGAGTTTTAATCTTTTGGGTTTCAGAGTTTTGGAACTCTCAAGTGGGTTCAAGTGATGAACAGTGAAAAACTTCTAAAGTCAAAAGTTCCAGAATTCTGAAAGTCTGAAATTTCAGACTTTTGGGTTTCATACTTTTAGAGGTTCGGGTTTTGTAGTTTTGGAAATATCGAGTAGAATTGGCGGATGAACAGTAACCCAATCTTTGAAATGGAAATTTCTGAAACTCTAAATTTTTAGGATATCAGAGATTGCATGTATTTCGGACTCTGAAAAAGCAAGATCAAGAACTTGCATTTTACAGAATGACACCCTGCCTTCAGATGGCCAAATCTTTTGATTGGGAGCTCAGATTTGCACAAGAAAGAAATTCTCACAGTCCACCATTTTTTAGGGTGTCAGGATTCTCACCTACCAAAATAAAGAAGTATGGGCTTCCTTTCTTTCCCAACAAGGAATAGTACATAGAGGTATAGGTTTTGTCATGACACCCATCACTATTGCAAGTGAATTCAATGCATTCTAGGGTGGTTGAAGTATGATTTCAAAATTCTTCTATCTCTCTCTCTCATTCTTCCTATATATTTTAAGGAGGGGAATTTTTGAAAAGGTTGGACAATTTGGATTTGCTCCCTCCCTTCTTCTCTTGTCTGTAAGTGGATTTGTGGAGTTAAAACCTCCCATCAAAACTGTAATTCAAATCTTGCCTCTTGGACATTGTAGTGTACTGTATCAAATTTGTGGAGCAATAATACATGTCTTTGGATGCTTTTCAACCCTCTCTTGTGTTCATTGCACATCTATGATCTCTCATTGCAATATTTTGTTTATCTGTGTATGGTGGTTGTATTACATTTCAATGGTTTGTGTTTAATGGTAAAGCAAGTGTTCAACATTCCTTCAAGGTGCATAACCTTTGTTAGTTTAGGTTTATTTTCTTGCATTTTCTTAATCCTAGATCCTTGGAAAGTTAGAGTAGGTTTTAGAGTAGATACTCTACAAATTGGATGTCTGCATCAAAATAGAGGAATAGGAACCAACCTTCATCCAGAGAGTTTTCCCGATTGAAAGGTCCCTCACTTTGGGAAAATCTCCATGTTATGCAATCACATTAAGAGTTTCAACCCATCGAGTTACAAACATTCAAGGGTGTTGTGATTACACATCAACATGAACTTTGTGACCAATTCCACATCAAGCTCAAATTCTCCACCCCATATTAACCACAAGGCAATGGCCAATCTGAAGCATCCAATAAAATGCTAAAGAGAATCCTCAGTAAAATTATGAGTCAAGTAGGATGAGATTGACATACATAAATTTATCCTTCCTTATGGGCCTATCGCACATCCATCTAAATTCCTACTAGCTCTACTCCGTACTCCCTGGTCTTTGGTACTAAATAAATCTTGATTGCTGATATTGATCTCCCTTCCCTTTGTGTTTCTCTCCAACACCTCATTGGCGATAAGGACTATCGTGTTAATCACTTACAATATCTCAAGTTATTAGATGAGGAATACCTTCATGCCCTGGGTAACATCAAAGCATACCAAAATAACCTCCAAACCCACTACAATAAGCACATAAAAAATTATGACTTTGAATTCGGTGACCTAGTCCTCAAGGAAAACCAATGTAATACTAATGCTAATCGTTAAAAGAAAGGAAAGTTGAAACCAAATTAGCTCAGACCATATATTTTCATCACCAAGTTTGGCTCAGGTTTTTATAAGATGGTTACCTAAGATGGCTATGAGTTAGAAGAGACTATGAACATCAAGCATCTAAAATGATTCTATGCCTAAGTTCCCATTTCTCCAACTCAACATATAATAAAAAAATAAAAAAGAAAAAAGAAAAAATAATATGTACAATGGTGAAAACCACTTTGGTGGTGCCTTGGGCAAGTACCATGTCGAAAAATGGTTTTCAATGCAATGGTAAATCAAATCCTCTATTCACTAAGTACCCTACAAACATCAATAGCACATAGGTGGCAAGCACCCCTCTATCCCTATTCACATCATATGCTCCTAAATCCATACTTATTCTAATCCTCATCACAAAAAAGGGATCTGTCATGTCTAGAAAAACTATCCTGATTAAATCTAAGGTCATATTGTCCACGCTCATATTTTGGGAAATTACCACATTCAATATAATGTCAGTAAAATGCCGAGAAATAAAACCCTTATAAGATCATGACACCTTCATTTCTCTCTAGCCCCCATCTACCTATTATTTCTATCCGCCCCCTTATGAACTCATTTCCCATTCTTTTTTCTATCCTTCAACATTTTGTGCAACAATTATGTTGTAAATATGTGTACAAATTTAAACATTTTCCACATCCATCCCATATGTAAATATCATCATCACACTATGACATACACACATAAACTACCATCAAACTATTATATTCCATAATATAACTCATACTCAACCATAACATCCATCTATCCAAAAACCAAATTCTATAACAAACAAAAATAATATTATTCAACAATATCAACTCATTAATAACACATATTATCCATCATAAACATACATCACCAATTACATCATCGATAATATCACCAACCATATCCATCAATCAAACAATTTAACATCAACAAAACCTTCACATCATCTATATCCACATGTATCCAATCATCATAATAAATAACATCCTACGCATCATACATCATCCTAACAATAAAAATAATGTAAATAATCATCATCCCATCTACACCATATATCATCAAAAACAACATCACATTATCTCATCAAAACATCATCATCATAAATACACAATAACCGTAACAATATCACAATAAAACATCACATCGTAAACCATGTCATCTATACATCAATAAAACAAACTATCATCAATAATGTCATCACATCACATTTGTCTATACGAAATCATCATGGAAAATACAAAACAATCATCCTACACCAACAATAATGTAAAAAATCATCAAATTATCCATGACATCATCACTATCTACCATTGGAATATATCATCAACATAATATAAAATAACATCATCTAATCAATAAACATCACCATCATGATAATCATAATCATCATAAAAATATTAACTCATATCATCAATATCATCCATGCAAAATGAAAAAATAATACATCCTCATAACTCATCATGTACCTCATCAAAAAATAAATGATACATCATGAATAATCCATACATATACATCAAAAATATGACCATGTTGTTCATCATCAAATATATAATAAAATATACATGGAATAATACATCTGCCACATATGTACATCTACAAAAAATAGTGCTCATCACTATGTTGAGCTGCCAATATCATCACCTACACCATCTGGTGGAGGTTGTAACACACTAGTGTTACTCTCTGAGGTCATTGGGTGTCTTGATCTTTCCTTAGATAAATGATCTCGATACCTCCATAACTCTGATAGCTCATGATCCACAAGGCCCTCATAGTATCTCATCTCATCCACTACAACTTGATATTGCCATAATGATATTGTGGTTGGGGGTCTCATCCATCTTGCATCTTGTGTATCACTCCCCTTTGATTCTCCATCTAATGGACCATATATGTCTCTGTAGGTGTCACACTGACGATGATATCCATTTTGGTTCTGTAAGGCCCGATCTCTCTCTTGTCTCAAATCCTCCTCTACTTGCTTTATCATGTCAACTCCCCTTGTAATCAATAAATTTTGCCTCCCTCCATCCCATCACCACCATCAGTATACTCAATTCTTATCTCAAATATCATATCTCTCTCAAGATAGAAATGCCTCTAGCTCACAACCATGCTATCTTTATTGCTCGTGCATGATCCAATCTTAAATCTATCTATCTGAGCATGTAGCTCAGTATTTGCATCCCCTGACCTACCTGCACCTTATGATCCTGAAGCCCATATACCGGAAGGGTATCTTATATCATCTTATTGTGGTATAACTATATGTAATGGACTTGGAGATCCATCTACCTCCATCACATCCACCTCTTGCCTATCTGGACTCTACATTGGTACATCCTATATAGGTGAATGTAACATTGGATGTTGGATTATAAAACCCCATAATACAATAATAGGTGGTTCCCATTTTTCCTCCTCCTTTACATGTCCTAGTGGTCTATAGACCACTACTACCTACCCTTGTAGAATCCCCCTGAAAACCTATCGACAACTATGCAACAACCTCATCCCACCATGTGGTCGTGTCAATCTGACCGACCTAATCCCCACCCACCACTCAACATATCCTTGCATCGTCCTTGTATCCTCCACAGTTGGTAAAGGTGACCATCAGATAACATGTACATCATCCAAGATGGCCCTAGACACATCTATTTGAATCATGCCCGTGATTCATTTTCCTTTTGTGTAGTCTGTGCAAATATATTATAGGGTAAAGGAATATCTTGCACAATATTGAATTACCGTAGCATGCGATCTAGATGATACCACTCTATTGTATATGGCTGGCATCTAATCAAATAATAGGGTATGTAGATCCTGCTCAGATGTAGCTGATCCTCCTCCCACACCTCATACTACCGGTATGGCTGCCATGTGATGTCACCTACCTATAGCTCATCAATCTGCCGCCTATACCAATCCATCTTTCCCAAATGATCCCTCCTCTCTCTGCTAATACACCACTCATATGGAAAAGGATTTCTAACTTGTCATTGCTATTGGATCCCAATCAATCAACCCATGGCTATATGGTCATAACTCCATATCTGTAATAAGATACCTGCTCCCATACTCTTACCCTCTTGGTAAGCTACTATGTGTAAATCACGGTATAATCGTGGCCATACTGCCGTAGCCCATGTAAATAATATCTCATCATGCTACATAGAGTGTACCACATTCAAAAATCCAATACTAAAGTACCAACCTCCACCATCTAGAAATAAAATGCAAGTGATTAAGGAACACAATAACATTGACACACGCTCTATGTACCCCTCTCTAGAATACAAATGTAGGTCTATCCATAACCCCTCATAGGGTGCATCCTCTACAACAATCAACAATCCCAATCTAGCTCCAGTTCTTGTTCAATTCCATACCACAAGCTTCCCCTCTAAAGGAAATCAATAGATATGGTAAACATCCTCAAATGTCACCATCATCTCTCCAATCGATATCCAAAAAGTACTCATCTCTAGTGCCACCGCTTTGTTAGTGTTGTCAGTAAACTTCAATCCACCTGCATGAAGGGCATCCTCCCCATATGTAGAATCCCTAACACATGAAAAAATGATGCCTTGTCCTCCTCTACCTCCACATCTGCACCTCATAGTAGATAACTCGAGGTGATTGAACATCGATGCCTAACCTGCATAACACCTAAAACAACCTACACACATCACACAGCTTATAATAGTCCCTACCTATTATTACTCATCCTAAGAAACCCCATTTTCAATCATTCACTTCTCAATAAATTCTCCCACTCCAAAACTATCACATAAGTGCCATTCCACACATATGTGCTATTTTAAAACCATAAGTGCTAATTCAGAACATACACGCCGTTTCCCATACCTTTTTGGGACATATGCACTACTATATATCCTACAAAACATCCCATGACATATGCATTACTTTTTATCACATACGCGCTAATCCATAACATATGCGCTATTTCAGAACAAAAGTGATACTATACATACCATCCTGGGCACATAAGTGATATTCTATTTTCTCCCTCCCATTTCCTAAAAAATGTGCTACTTTATATAGGATGTGCGCCAATGTATAACATATGTGCTCATACAAAACATACATGTTATTTTCTATTCCCCCTCTCACCACATAGGCGCTAAAACATTTACCCACCTACCCAGTGACACATATGCACCACGAATGGCCCTTATGTGTCATTTTTGGAACATATGCACCACTTTGTGCACATTTTCCCCAATTTAAGTTGATATTGTGTACAAATTAATCAAAAACCCTAAACAAACATCAAAAAATGTGTAAAATTATAAATCATAATAAATCACACGGTACTTACCGTTGTCGCGCCAACTTCTAGACAATGGTACATCCTCACTAAGTCCGCTCGGTGATAAAAAATATCTTCTTGTAAGCCATCATGGTATCTCAAGGGATATCATTCTCTACTATGCGCGGTGAAAATGATTCATCCCGTGGTCCCCAAATCCCTTTTATACCTGCCGTGACGCCCTGAAAACTTCCCGGAGCCTGTTCTTTCATTCCGTTTGTCCGTTTCTCCTCCCATTTCTTCCAACATTGTCCAAATCTTTTCATTTAATATTTTTTTTAAAAAAACCCAAAAAATCAAAAAATTGTTAAAAATCCCAGAACTCCTTAAAAATCCAAAAATAAAAATATAAAAAATCCAAAAAATTTAAAAAATCCTTAAAATCCATAAAAGTAAAAAATTATTAAAAATCCTAAAATTCAAAAATAGATTAAAACTTAAAAAATTATTAAAAAAAAAAATCCTTAAAAATCCCCCTCAAATATTTATTAAAAATCACAATAATTAGAAAAGTTATTAAAAATCCAAAATAATTAAAAAATTGTTAAAAAATATGATTGTATGTATTTTTTATCTACTTACTTATTGGTGTTTATATTTTGGCCGATGAGATGAGGCCTCTTTTCTTTCTTTTTCTTTTGCACAGTCCAATGACATGAGGACCATGTTTGTTGTATTATTTCAGTTGATGATATGAGGCCCCTTTTGTTTCCTTTTGCATGGTCCAATGATATGAGGACCATAATCATATCAATATGTCCAATGATATGAGGACATCGACATTTGAAAATTACGTCATCATGGTCTTAATACCTTGTGCATTTTGCTTTATGCCACATCAATCCCAATTGCTAATGATGATAACATGAGGCACTTCCTGGTAGCACACCCCGTTCTATCATCATATTTTAACTTGATCATCATCCACACCCAATCCTCATCATTTTCTGACTAACTATCATCCTCAAATCTAACATCCTCTCATCTAAAACCTAAATCCCCCATCCTACCCCCTTGACTGGGGTGTCTCAAAATCCAACATCTCTAAATACAACATTTTCAAATCCAACATCCTCTAATCCCAAATCCTAAATCTTCACCCTTGTCATTCATCGTTGACTGGGGCATTCTCAAATTTAAAGCCAAAATCTTAAATTTTCACCCTTGTCATACATTGTTGATTGGGGCTTTCTCAAATCTAAATCCTAAATCCTAAATCCTAAATCTTCACCCTTATCATACATTGTTGACTGGGGCATCCATTATCTCCCATTCATCTAATCCTCTCTCTAATTGTCCCATTCCTCTAATCCTCTCCCCTATTCTTCTATTCCCCTAATCCTTTCTCCTATTCTTCTAATTCCCTAATCCTTCACCAATTCTAATCCTCTGAATTTCCCTAATTTCTTCCTCTCTATATCTGCTACCTTGGGACTTTCATCTATTCAAGTGGTCACCCGACTCGTTCCCTCTTCACCTAACCCCTCGAGAGGGCATCACCTCACTATCTATCCTATCATCTCTCTTTCTTTGAATGATCATTGCTACGCAATAACAATTCAAAGAGGGGGAAAATGTAGACATGATCATTTAGAAAATAACATGCTCATTATACATTGAAATAATCCCTCCCAATCACTAACCATATAATAATTAATCATAAGATTAATTATTATTATAGCTAATCATGCTTCAATTATTTCTATTATTCATTCCATAAACCCATCTTATCCTTAGTCATATTAATAAATCATTAATATTTCATTATCCCATTAACTAATCTCTACTAACTATTTTTTTAGCAATTTAAAATTACCACCCACCTACCACCTACTCTACATTTACTCTACACCTAGCCTCTCCATCTAATCACACCACTAATCACATTTAATTTCACCTAATCTTAAACTAAGGTCTATCCTCCAAATCTAGAGGCTTCTATTTCTAGAAGCCTATCTAATTTTCCCTCTTCAATATTCAAATATTCAAATATTTCCCTCCATCCATTGAATTTTTAATTCAATGGAGGCTTCTTCTAATATCTATAATTTTCTAATCCTAGATCCTTCTTCATTCTCATCCATTTTCAAACATTGATCTACCTCCTACATGGAAAAATCTCAACCCTCCTTTCTTCCTTTCTCTAACTATAAATAGTAGTGACACCCTTCATGCACACAACCTTCAGAAATTTACAAGTATATGCTGCCAAAATACTAAGCCAAGCTCTCGATTGTCCAAACATTCTATCAAGAAAAATCATCACTCATCAAAGGGGAGGCGTTTCCAAATTTGTCCCAAAAAATATGAAGCATTCTAAATTCCATCCAAGAGCACATCCAACATATCAAAGGATTAACATTATAATCTTGTAGGTGAGTTGAAGTACTATGTTCTTCTTCCTTTTCATCTATTGATCTATTTGAGGTAGTGATAGAGAGTGTTAGATTAGGAATTAATCTAGTTTGGTTTTTAATTTTCATATTGCACTAACACTTCTCATTTCATCTACTAGGTTCACTAAAATTATTGATTGAAATGTGAATTTATAATTTGTTTTCTATGGTAGCAGTAAATAAATGGAAAATTAAGTACAATAAATGAACCAAGAAAATTAAGATATAAATTATGAAACCCTAGTTGCAAAGAGGAGAAAGAGAGACTTATCAGGTTCAAATATATCTTGAAGGTGCATGAAGTTGGAAAACATGAAAATACGAAGCACATATGATTGCATGGAAGCTTAGAAAAATGAAGATCTAGAGGAATGTACTGGACATGGGCACCCAAAAAGGGGTCGGGGTGCTTGCGGGTGCCACATACTTGTAGTAAGCACCTATGACTGAGAAGATTTATAGAAAACCATCTTTGTATTGTCGCAAGGTGTTCATTGTCCTTTTCCTTTGGTATCTAGTATGTCACACAATGATCACCAAGTTCACTAGAAACCTGTAACTAAATAATGACCTGCAAAACTCTCAAAGAGACATCAAATCCTAAAAAATAAAGATGCAAAATGAGGGGTCAGACTATCCTCAACTGTCAATAAGTGATCTTATGACTGAGCATTGCACTGCATCTCACACCCAATGTAGTTCTAGGTGTGTGTGCGGAATTTTTCCCTAGGTTTCTCTTATGCATGTCGCACTTGATAATGAGAAAGGTAGCTAGATGTAGAAAAATGCTATAGATGCATGCATGGAATAGAATATAATCCCCTCCTATGAAGTGTATGAAGAATAATGTAGTCCATTTCCCTTGAATGCATGCTATAATGGATGCCAGGATGCTCTTGTATAGCCTTTGGATGCAACCTTAGGTGGTGATAGCTATTGCTTAGTGCTTGGTCCTTCATTATGATCACATAAATTTATATTTATATGAGTACCTTGCTTGAATTTCATAATTAAACCCAAAAGGCCAACTACCGAAATGATAAGATGCTAAAATGGCTAGAAGTTACACAAAATATGTGAGTAAAGTAAAAATAGGTTAGGGACACCCAGAGGGGACGGGGGTACCTGGTGTTGGCGTCTTGGCTGGGTGCTGGTGTCAAAAATTAGATAAATTGAAGGATAGGAGGTCAGACTATGAAAGAAGGTGTAAAAGACAAAAAGTGGCAACAAAAATAAAGTAATGATGGCCAAAGACATGGGTTAGTTATTACTTTTCTTACTTAGGAATCATATGAATAATAGTATGTAATCAAGACTAAATAGATATCAAAAGTGCGTGATTTTGTTTCTACACAAACATTAATTATGCCAAGTTAGGGATATTGATGGTCGAGGTTTTGTGTTAGTGGTCATTGAGGGACAACATTGTTAGGAACATTGAGGAGGGAAATCCAAATATCGACCTTAATAAATAAATAGAAACCCTAATAAAAGAATGTTAAAGAAAGAAATAATAGAAGTAAATCTAAACACAAATTTCCTTACCCAACTCTAAACACAAGGTATTCGTATCTAACATATGAAGAGTTTGGAATTGAAATAAATGGAAATTTCCCTATCTACTAGGGATTTTCCATCAAATTGACATGTGTTGTATAATTACCCACAAACCACGAGGTGTAACATTGCAAATATAAATTATTGGTCCATCAAGGTTGTATATCTCAATGATGACTTGATTTCTGAGATATCTCCATAGTTCATTACCTTATTGATTTATGCACCACATTGATTTGTGCACCACATCCCCTTTATCCTTAAAATGATTGACAAAAATAGTACATGCTCCATCTATGCCTAGTCGTAACAAATATGAGTTTCACATAAATTTCTCCCAACATTTTCTCTACACCTTGCAATTCTCCTCCTTCACTTAAAAATTAATTGACAACTCATTCAATAATTCATAATCTCTTACTAATAATGTTTTTTTAAATAATAATATAACATAAATATATGTTATTTTTTTCTACAATTTTCTATTAATCTTTGACACTCCTCATGAAGTCATATTTTCACAATTCCTAAGTAACATATTATTTGTTTTGAAAAGTAATATAAATTTATTCGTGAAAATTTATTTGGGAAAATCCCACTATTAATAAATATATAAATATAAAGAGGGGTGGGGGTGGGCATTCAATCAACTTTATAATTACGTTCAAGGCATAGGGGAGAGGAGCCAATAGTGGAGCATGGACCAATAATGGTGAGGGTATTTGTAAAGTGAGTGACTAGTACATGTACATTTGTCATTCAACATTTGAAAAAAAAGTAGCTAATAAAATGTGTCACATCAAATCGCACCAAAGAATCACCCAATCACATGATGCCACATAAGTGGAACAAAATGCATGACATAATGCCCTACTAACGGTCCACCCTTTTTTCCTTTGTATGGAAAACTACTTGATTTAAATCCCTTTAAAAACCACTTTCCATAAAATAAAAAATCTCAAAAAAAGTATTTAGATTAAGAAAAAAAATCTATTAAAGGGTATTTTTTTTCAAAATTTGATGTATTTATATGTGTGTTGTACACCCCTCAACTTGGGTGCATAACTACTAGCTCCTCTCCCCTACTCCAAACTATAAAAGGGGAGGATGAGATCTTTGGTTCAACATGGCCATATCGTCGCATAATCAGATGGTCTAAATCACACACAAAATTGGACGCTCTAAATTGCTCTATGTTTTTAATTAAAAAACCATACATGTTGATATGGTCAATTTTAGGCCAGGTGTTAAGGCATGTAGGTCAATTTCAGGGATATTGAGGAAGGTTTTAATTACTAGCAACATTATCCATAGGTGATTGTGGAAGGCCGATAGACACATATTAATGGGGAAAACAACTAATATAGAGAATAATCATAAATACTTATTTAAATTGGAAAGCCGATGGGATTATAATGTAATGGTTTAAATGTAAATATATTACATAAAATAATCTCACAAATATACATTTTGATTCTAGTAAACAATTATTTTCTTTAATTTCCTTCATAAAATTAGAGATTTGTAAACTATTAATGAAGAATATTCAATCTTGAAGCATTCAGGAGGGGGTGTAAGCTATGTTATAATACTTGTTATTTATTTATTATTCTTTCTTACAATGAGAATAAAAATGTCATCAATCACAATTTGTACCACTTTCAATAGAAGGAGAGAGTAAAGATTGTAATATTAAACAATGATATTCCTTTCATTCGATGCAAATGGAAGCACCATATGGGAAACCCACACAACCGGCAACACAGAGGCTCTGCTGAAATTGGAAATCTTGTTTTGAGTAATACTTTAGGACAAAGCGTGTGGGAAAGTTTTGCGTCTCTGATAGACACTCTGCTTCCTTTTCACATCCTTATAGGGAATTATCTATTAATATCCACATTGGGTGCAAATTTTTTTTCATCAATATATTACCATCTTTATTTTGATTATGACAACATTCCTACAAAGATTTAGGTGAAACCTGTAGAAGGCGATGTGACTGATGGTTGGGTAGAGATACTTTCACTACAATTGACACAAAATGTGTTGCTCTTGTATTTCTTAAGCTCAAGATTCCTTGGGCAAGAAACAAAGAATCTATCTTTGAGCAGCACCTTCCACCAATACATCCTTAGTTTAATCAAAGAAAGAAATCTATAGACATACTTGGGAAGGTACTCAATTTCATACTAGAGATTCAATATCAAAGTCTTTAATGAAAGTAAATGCTGAATTCCCTCAGGTAGCATATCAAATATTAGGTAACTCAATTCGGCCATCAAACACTCCCACATCTTGCAGGACTATTAATTTTGGGGACAATTGCATGGATTTATCAATTTTATTCCTCACTAAAAATAAAATTCATGGTAATATCAAAATCAAAACCAAATGGAAACATAAGATTAACGGAAACATTGCATATAGGACCTTTGTACATAGAAATGGCAACATGCCTACTAGGGAGAATACAACAGCTGCTCCATTTATCTTGTTTGCAATCGAGGAGAATAAGGTTGTGATCGGTGCGTCAGTTGCCATCCCTGTGTTACTGGAGCTTCTACGAGAGGGAAATTTGAGAAGCCAAATGGACGCTTCCTATGTGCTCTTCGTTTTGATGATAATTATGCATGTATGTTACCAAGAAATGCAAGTTGCATTTCCTCATTCCAGTTGGCAAGCTGACCCCATGCAACTTCCTTTCCTCTTTAGCTATGGGGAATAGGGAACTGTACTGCCCCATATAAAACAACAAAAAACAATAATAGAATAAATTGAAATAAAAGTAAATTAATGTGGAGTGTGACTTGGGTGAAGGACAATAGTGGAGAGTGACACATCCTAAATATTTTTTCAGACCCGTCTCTTTTATTACTCAATAATTCAGGTGCTTTATTTGGGGTCTAAGGCAATAAGTCCGCTGGACTCCTGTTTAACTTTGTAAATTTAACAGTAGTTGGATGGTCGCAGCAAGTGCAGACCTGCACACTCAAATTAGATGTTACACATACCCCAATGATGATACAGGTCTCCTCGCAAGGTGTTCGGGATCCAGAAAAATATCACCAAGTATACGTTTGTATCCCGTATGCCTCACCCGCCCTCCGCGTGCTTTGTTCTGCCCTCTGCCCCCCTTTTTTCCTTACATTTTAGTCTTAAGTGATGAGACCGCCACCCTGCTGGGTGGCGGTCCCGTGACTTCCACCCAGGACAGAGTGGTGGTCCTATGCACATTTTCCATAAAGTTCTGACAATCGCGTCAAATGTAAAATTCAAATTTCTATCCGCTTATTTTAGCTACTTTTCTTTCCATTTATGTTTTGGCCACCCTATAAATAGTGTTTTCACTTTTTTTAATGGTAAAAGAGTTCCATTCCAAGTTACCTTCTAGTGAATGCATTTTCTATAAATAGCCAGCTTGTTTTCAAACAAATGGCCCCTCTCCTTCTCTGTTTAATCATTCAGTCTTTTGAGTTTCTTGCTTAGAATTCCAATAGTTTCATGTTTTGCATCCATTGTTAGTCTTCCTTTGTTGTTTAGAGGTCATTTGATCTTCTTGTTTCAATCTTGCTTCATTGTTGTTCCATGCAAACTAGTTTAGAGTAAGGTAGTTTCATTCTTAGATTGGAATCCATTTAGAGTTACAGGTTTTGTCTAGTCACAAAAGATAGTTTCTAGAACTCTCGGCATATTTGTGTTGTATTCCCACAATAAATCCCACTAGGAATTACATATTCAAGCTTTGTTCACTTGCACTATCCCTCTCTTACTCGCATTGTATTCAGTCTATATCCAAAGCTGCCATTGTTCCAGTACCTTCTTCTGTTGATGCTATCATATACATGATTTTCTGGATTCATGAGAACATGAAGGAATGAGGAGATCACAGTGAGGGGACAAAGTCACACACAAATGGATTTACCACTATTTTGTAAACTCCAGGTTTGAGCTATCAAAGTTCTAGTTACAACGTATCAAATATAGTAAATTATTTTATTTTGGTTAAAGCTCACTTTCATATCGCCAGGGAAGCTGTGGGGATTGATAGTTTCTGAGAAACTATGATTCATTCCTCACTTCTGAGGTAGGATCGAGAGTCTTTCAATTAAACAATAGTTGGTCTTAGATATTTAGGATAAATTCACAACTACACAGGCAAATAGCTACACCAGGCTACTTTGTTTGTTTTAATTCTATGTTACTAGATTAGTTGTCCATTTTCTAAATATATTAGAATAGATGCTCTTTTAATTTCATTAAAATACTTCATCGAAAATACAAAAAAATAAAAGAATACATGCATAGTGTAGATACATCTTTCATAATTAGTTTATTAGTTTTAGTTAAAAGTTGAATCATTTTGCATGACAATCACGGGACCTAGAGAGCCTAGAGAATACATATTTGAACCGATAGTGCCTCAACCAAATCTCCCCACAACACTAGCTGATATAGATCAAGACCTTAGGATCCAGGTCTTTCGAGCAACAGTAAACCTATGAGAAATTAGTGAACAACTGAGAGAGTTAAATATTGAAGACGACAAGGCATACACATTTTGGTCAAATCATCCTAACTATAGACTGCCTTGATAGGATATCCGTATGACTGTACAAGGACTCGAAAGAGAACAAATATTTGGTTGCGATCCTCTAGTTCCACAACCCAATGCAGGGGACCTCCTCATCAACATAGACACTAGCTTACGCATTCAAGTTGCCAGAACACCTGTAAGGTATTCTGAGAAAATTACACAACTCCTAGTTCTAAACATAGAGGCTGAAAAGGTGTATGATTATTGGATAGTCGGAAGGAGAGATTAACTCTTCATATGACCATAGGAGGTCCGCCACAACCACAAACTTACGGTTGTGATCCATAGGTCCCACAACCCAATGGGCCTACTAATCAATCAGACATTGATGTTGGTTTACGAACACTAGTATTTAGGTCCTCACCACTTCCACCAGACATTATTACACAATTCTCCTTATTAAACATAGCAGCCAATCAAGCTAAGGATTTCTGGACTAGACCAGAGAATCATCCATAAAACCTCGGAGAATCCACTACACTTCCCATCACCATTTTCATGGCTTTGTCTAGAAATATACACGAAGCTCCCACAGGTCACTTCCCACGTATCCAACAGCCAATAAACAGGATCTTGGTAGAGCTCGACATTGATTGGAGCCTCTAAACAGTTATTATATCTAAACGATCCATTACACCAATTCAGGTTGGGAGGGCCTTCTTCACCTTAGATTCACAGATTCCATTATTGCGTATTGAGGATATAAGATTACCCAACTAGTTTGTCTGTATCCATATATATTCCACATTCACCAGCCATCTCGGCACGACCTCAGGAGGTCAGGTATGAGGAAGAGTTACTTGTAGATTCTTATGCTCGCATGTCACTTTTCCATCATACAAAATTGGTGAACCCAATGTGAAACAAACAATTCTATTTCATCTTTTCCTACCTCATTAACCTTCACATCATTTCACCAACAAAATTTGAACCCGACGTGAATTTATCAAACAATTCCTTCCTCTTTTATTATCCACCTTTTTCAACCACCTTATCTCTTTCCCATTATTCTATGGGTATTCATATACCCCCTGAATATGTCGGGATACGACGCATATGGCAGACCTCTCTCAGGTCTCAAAGAAAATTATGGTCAAACAAATAGACAACCATCACCCTCACTTTCTGCATGGGCTGATAACTATTCAAGTAATTACTTGTCATCTCAAACTCCCCCTCAAAGAACTAGTTCCAGTTCTTCGTTCCGAATTGAGGAGTTGGATCAGCTTGCACAAACACAACAACCAGAGCCCTCAAGCTCTAACAATATGATGTTTACTGGAGAATCCACTTCATCTCCTCAGGGTCTTGTTCAGACCACAGATCAGTAGACAGTCAGATCCACTCCCATTTTTGGATGAGGAGTACTTAGCACGCTATGCTAGAAGTGAACAATGCTTCCAAAACATGTACCCACCTATAGGGAGTTTGCAAATACAATCCGATACCCTACTCCAAGAAAACACCCCCATTCCTCCACCTATGGGAAATGCCCTCGGTGAAGCTTGGTAGGGTAATGATCAATTCATAGTAGGGTATCATACCCCTTTACAACCTCAAGGTGTACAACAAATGCCATTAAGGAAAAACACTGTGTCTTCACCAATAGAGGTCATTTCAGCTTTAGTTGAGAAGGTTAGAGGATTGGAACTTGCTCAAGCAAACCAAAATTCATATTTTGGGCAAGTAGGAATCCCCAACCCTCCACATCACCCCAGTCAGGTTGACCTCCTTATAGGAACAGGCACGTTAGGCATGCCTCCTCAACATCCGTATAATTACCCACAGCAAACACCAACTAGGACCGCATTTTCAAATGCCGCTCCAGTTGAAAATATGATACCTCCCGGCTTGGCACCAAACAACCCATACCAAAACAATGCTCCTCCCTACTTAAACATTTATTCAAAATCACCACAAGGAGACATGTTCTCTTCTCCTGGGATGTTTGTTCAACCACAGGGATTCCCTTATGTCCCTGCAAATGCATACGCTATGCCATATCAACAAACCATGCCACCCCCACCCCCTCAGCAAGCACCATCAATGGTCGAGGCCTATGCGGTAGGGAATTATTCAGAATATTTAAAAGAGCCCCTAGACTTCACCATACGAAGTGTTATGCTTCCAAGACCTCTTCCTGATTTACCCAAATACAAAGGGGAAGGAGATCCAAATGCACACATTAAGGCCTATGCCACAGCCATATGGGAATTACTCCCTTGGGATGGGGTTGTTGCTAAGATATTCCCTAAAACCTTAGAGGGTATTGCCCTTGATTGGTATTACAGAATACCTGAAGCCTCGATACACTCATTTAAACAACTCGTGTCAGAGTTCATCAAAGCTTTTGATATGAACAAATTGTTAAGAATAGGAATCAGGGAATTCTTGCATATTAAACAAGAACATAATGAATCCACTGCTCATTTTATTCAAAGATGGCGTACGGTTCTCTACTCATCAGCAAGTGCTCCAAACATGGATCAAATGGAACTATGTGATTTATTCCTTCATTCTCTCGATAGAGAGATAAAGGAAGAAGTCCAGAAGTTCCCACTAAGAACTTATGATGAAGTACTTGAGAGTGCTCTAAATCGACCAAGCAGTAATAGATAGTGGTCGTAAGACATATGGAACAAACGGGAAATTAATCACTCCCAATCAAAACACCACGGCCTATCCTAATACTGGGAATGCTAATCAAGGACCTAAGATCCTTAACAAGAACCACGGAGTTACAACAGATGGAGTAACTGACCAAGTTAAAAGAGCAAATGTTGTAAACATTTCGCCACCTGTTAATAATCAGTGAAATAACAATTTTACTCCAACAATCAACGTGGTGGATTTTAATCATCCACCATGATGACAACAACAACAACAACAAAAAAACAATGAAAAATCTAAACACAAGGTCCAAATCAAAACCCAACTGGATATTAGAGTCAAAACCAAAGGCAACAACCTCAAAATTTTAACTCTAACAACCAGCAACCTTATCAGAATTTTGGGCCACAACAGGTTTCAAATCAACAGCCTCAAAATTATAATCCCAATTTGTATTGTGGTTTCCACAAGATTCAAGGCCACGATACTAGGACTTGTCATGACTATAATAAATTCATGCAGTGTTTGTCAGAAGATCAAAAACAACTCTTTATAGATATGTTTTTAGCAAATTCTGTAGTACCCACGCCAAACACTTATACAGGGGTAGTTTCCCCTCAAAATGCACCCCTCAAGATCTTTAATGATCCACTCCCAAACCATTCTAACAATAACAGGTTAGATCCTAGTGGAACAAACAAGGGTGTTGTAACAGGAAACAATGATCATGAAGCTTCAACTTCATTAAATCCACCAGTCACACCCCAACTAGGAACTCGACCCCAAACTAAGATAGTTGGTCTGGTAGAGTTAGACACCGAGATACCCATAGAAACCATAACAAGAACATGGGATTATTCTTCTCAACCAACTCCAAGTTATCCATTAGAACTAGACAACATTCAACAAACATTGGTAAAACCCATAGGCACCTATGATTTAATTAATGACTTAACTAAAACCTTCTCTCACATCTCCTTTTTGGATTTATTAAAGAACTCTCCCACCCATAGGGCTACCCTCTTAGAAGTGTTAGGCCTTGGTCATTTAATCAACATCACTCCTCCTCCGGAAACATAAGTAAACCATGTAGACTTTGACATCTACCCTCCAGGGCAGCCAGATAGGGATACTGAGTTTATATTTGATATAAGAAAAATGCCAACAGACGCTGAAATTACACAAAGAGGTGACCCAGCTTTACATTTACAAGTATGGGTTTACAATAATTATGTTAAATGTGCAATGATTGATGATGGGGCAGTAGTTAACATAGTCCCCTTCGCTTTTCTTCAAAATTTAGGATATGGAGAGACAAATTGTTCCACAACACGAAATACGCTAAGAGGTTATGATAGCCTCAAGGCCACCTCAATTGGAACCATAGTTTTACCAGTCACTTTAGGACCCAAGACGGTCCTCACCGAATTTTATATTATAGATCAGGAAACCAACTATAATATGATCCTCAGTCGGCCATGGATACACTGCATGAAGGCAATCCCTTCCACGTTATTCCAAGAAATAAGATTTCTACACTTAGGGAAAATATTTGTGGCACAAGGTGACCCAAAACCCTTCGATATACACCTAGCTGATTTGAAGAAAAGACCAGGCATTCATTCCGAGTTTGAACTCCCAACAAATCAACTTAGCAAACCAATTAATTCAAAACCAAAAGAGAAGTTGATACCCACCACAGAATTGGAAATTACAAATCTGGTCGAGGGCATTCCAACACTCAAAAATGAGACCAATGTCATAGAAACAGTGTCATTAGGGACTACCGCAAAAATTGTCAAGTTGCTAGAAGAAAGATTTACCTATTCTCCTACCATTTGATTATATGGGTATGGGATACACCCTAGGAATTGCTTCTCTTCCATCAGACAAAGTTTTTATGGTAGAAGTAACCGAGGCAGAAGAAATAGATATGAAAAATATCCCAACATCCATTTTTCCAAGAAAATATTGGACTCTCCACTTCGATGGAGCTAGATGTCACTTTGGAGCTGGGGCAGGAGTGATCTTTACTTCACCTAAGGGAAAGATCCTACCTTTCACCTTTAAATTAAACTTTGAATGTACAAACAATGGAGATGAGTACGAAGCTCTCCTCCTTGGCCTCATCCTAGCCAAAAGAATGGGTGTCGATAACATTAGAGTGCTAGGAGACTCGCAACTAGTTGCAAACCAAGTCTTTGAGGTATATGAAACTAGGGCTGAACATTTACAACTCTACAAAACAGCGGTATTAGATCTAAGCAAGGGATTTAACTTCATATCAATTGAAGCAATCCCATGAGAGCAGAACCTTCTCACTGATTCAATAGCAACCTCAGCTTCCTGTTTCACTCCAAACAGTGAGTTGGAAGATACAAGTTTCACGGTATCACTTCGTACTAAACTGTTAATACGTAAAATACCAACAAACCCACTCCTCACTCATGGAGAGGCTGAGAATGATTTTCCTATCCTAGATAACTTTGACGATGATAGAGTCACTCTCGAATATCTAAATGCCTATGCGGAGCTACACCTTGCTCACTGCATAGTGGATCTTTCCCTAATACCACATTCCTCTTCCTATTTTGGAAATCCCATGGTAGAGTCTCCTCCACAAAAGGATCTCGATATCTACGAGGTGGAAGACGGAGAAAGCTTGGAACTACCTCTTGCCCCACCTGAATTTGAAGAAGGTAACACTTCTTTAATAGAAGAAACCATTGACATAAACATCAGAACAGAGGAAGAACCAAAAATTTTGAAGTTGGGATCCTCATTAACTCCGGAGGAGATAGAAATACACACCCAAATCCTCAAAGAACATCAAAAGGCTTTCACATTTAACTATAAAGAAATGACGGGAATTGCACCACACATCACGGTACATAATCTTGTCACTAAACCAGATGCAAAACCAATTAAACAAAAGTCAAGACCAATGAAGCCAAAAGTGGCTCTCATGGTAAAAGAGGAAGTAATAAAACTTCTCCAAGTGGGATTCATCAAACCCATTGACTATTCACAATGGGTATCTAATATCATCCCTATTCTAAAAAAGAATGGGAAGATACGCATTTGCATAGACTTTCAGGATATTAACAAAGCTTGTCCCAAAGATGACTTCCCGTTACCATCCATTGACATTATTATTGATGCAACAACTGGATTTGAACTGTTGTCCCTCATGGATGGGTTCTCAGGGTATAATCAAATTAAAATATCTGAACAGGATCAAGCCAAAACTACATTTATAACTCCCTGGGGAACTTATTGTTACGCTGTCATGCCTTTCGGCCTTAAGAACACTGGCGCTACATATCAGCGGGCAATGACATACATATTCCATGATCTTATCCATAAAATTGTGGAATCCTATGTGGATGACTTATTGGCCAAGGCCAAGAAATGTTGTGATCATCTAGAAGTACTCTGTATCATCCTCTCATGATTGATTGAATATGGCGTCACTTTAAACCCAGAGAAATACATGTTTGGTGTGACAGGAGGTAAACTTCTGGGCTACATTATATCTTCACGAGGGATTGATGTCGATCCAGCCAAAATCTGGGCTATTCTCGAAATGATTCCACCATCAGACAAGTCTAGAATCAGGTCATTTCTCAGGAAACTCAGTGCAACCTGAAGGTTCATTCCAGATTCAAGTTTTGCCATTCATCCAATCAACAATCTATTAAAGAAATATTATAGCATTGATTGGACTGAAGAATGCAACGAGGCCTTTGAAGCAGTTAAACGCTTCTTGTTGTCTCCACCCATGCTAATGCCTCCCAAACCAGACCACCCTTTGATCCTATACTCATGGGCCACTGATGTCTCGCTAGCCTACATGCTAGCTCAAGAAGACAATGATAAATGAGAACGTGTGGTCTATTTCATTAGCCGAACGTTGCTCGATTATGAAACATGTTATACACAGGCAGAGAGAGAATGCCTTGCCATAGTCTTTGCAACAAAACGTTTAAGACATTACATGTTAAACCAAGAAACAAGGGTCATTGTAAAGACAAATCATTTGCAAACATTCCTCACGCAAGGGTCTTTATCTAAAAAGGTTGGGCATTTCATAACCTTAATGGGTGAATTTGAGTAAACATTTGTAAACAAGAAATCTATCAAGGTTCAAATCATTGCGGACTGGCTAGCTAACAATCCATTAGATGGAGGTAGTTTGGTAAATCTGGACTTTCCTGATGAGTGTATATACTTTGTCGAAACCAGGCCCCCCATCTCTACATGTCCCTGGTACACTAATATCATCAATTTTATCATGGACCACACATACCCGGAAAGTGCCACGTCACAACAAAGAAGGTGGTTACGCATTATCACTACTAAATATGTTGTTTTAGAACAAGTACTCTATCGTAAAGCCTTCGATGGCATGCTTCTAAGATGTGTCGACACAGAAGAATCCAAGAAGATTCTTTATGAATCCCACAGTGGGATATGTGGAGGCCACTTCGGTGGTCATGCCACTGCTCGAAAAATACATCGGATGGGCTATTTTTGGCCCACTCTCGAACATGATGCAGTAGAGTTTTTACGTAAGTGCCACAAATGCCAAGAATTCTCTCACGAGATTCACATGCCAGCACAATCCCTACCACCAATAGCAACCCCGTGGCCCTTATCCACGTGGGGTCTAGATTTGATAGGGAAATTCTCTCCCTCATCAACCGATGGCCATAATTTTATAATTACAGCCACGGAATATTTTACCAAATGGGTAGAGGTCATGCCTCTCACCACCGTACTAGGTTTGGTAATTGCCAAGTTCATTCTAAACCAAATCATTTGCAGGTATGGTGTCCCACAAATCATTATCTCAGATAATGGCACATCCTTTAAAAATGATGAGGTCCATGAGTTATGCAGCAAATTCAAAATAAACCATCACACGACCTCTCTTTACTACCCTCAAGCCAATGGACAAGCCGAAGCAACAAACAAAACATTAAAAGCTATTCTCCTCAAAACAGTTAAGGAAAACAAGCGAGATTGGCATCTAAAACTATACCCGGCCTTGTGGGCCCATCGAACCTCAATAAGAACACCAACAGGAGCAACCCCTTTCTCATTGGTATTCAGGACAAAAGCAGTTCTCCCACTTGAGGTTGAAATACCCAGTCTCCGCATCTCATTACAAGGGATTTTGGATGAAGAAGCTTACAAGGAGGAACACCTCTCTCAACTGGAAAGCCTTGACGAGGCCAGGCTAAACATTGAAAAATAGAAAAGAGCCTATGCTGACCGGATGTGCCGGTAGTATAAAAAAATTCTATGAGTGAGAAATATATGAGGGAGATCTAGTTCTAAGACTAGAAAGTCAGATTGATAAGAAAAACGATGAAGGAAGGAAGTTCTGGCCCAAATAATTGGGCCCATATTGAGTCATGAAAGAATACAGAAATGGTGCGTATCTCTTATGCACACTAGAAGGTGAGGAATTCAATGAAACTATCAATTCCTTACATCTTAAACGGTTTTACGCATAAGACATCAGAATCACCACTTGTACATTATAGCTACCTACATTGCATTAGTCATCTTGTTGTTTCATTTTGTCCACTCATTTCGTAAAAATTGTAGTCAAGGAACTTACTCTTAAGCAATCTATTACAAATTTTTGAAAATATTGGCAAAAACATTCAAATCACATCTCCTCAAACATCATCAAGTAATTTCAAAACTTCTCATCAAGTTTGACAGACAAGTATTGACGAAAACCATACCAAGGCCTACATACTTGGTTTTGCTCTTTCTTTCTACTAGGTGAAGTTGTCCTTACCTACGATCTGTTCTAGAAGCTTCTTGGTGTCACATCTATCCCTCTTATGTCTCTTTGAAAGAAAGGATATCCCAAAGTCACAGATCAGAAGTGTCAAAATCAAATAGAATAAAAAATGCCAAGTAAACAGAATATTTTATTTTACACACTTCTTTGCCCCACCAACCTTCGGTGATAAGCCCACACCTCTTACTGGTGGTGTGAGGTTGGGAAAGGAAAGAAGTTCCCTTACTCACCTATATCCTGCCTTTGGTGACAAACCCATGCTTCTTACTAGTGGCATGAGGTAGGGTGTGGGGGGTCCATTCACACAAATTAACAAATCTTGGTATTCTAGAAATACAAATCAAATTATATTAAGTAAAAACAAATGTCCAAATTCCAAAGAGATCAAATCCTCAAAACTAGATTTTGTCAACCAAGTTGCCATTTATAGATCTAAGTCTAGATAAACTGAAAAGTAAGTGGCCTTCTAAGCTTGGTGGTAGTTCTGAGTAGGGTAAGTGTGTAGGTCTAAGTTTGGTTTCTGTCACTAGTTTGTCTATCTCTCATCATTCCATTCAGTCAAACTCATACAATTTGTGCCCTTCCCAACTCTTGGTGTTGAGCCCTCGCATCTTACTAGTTGCGTGGAGTTGGGAATGGGGCAAGTTCATCTCTTTATCACTATACATTCATCACGTTTTGCCAACATAAGAAGAAATCACAGACATTTCCCAAAGAGGTCGAAAGTTCAATACTACAATGTGTTCGTCATCACATATCAGCATTACAAATACAAAGTAAAACATTTTGTTTAGTATTTTCTCTCATTTGTCATCCATTGCATACATTCTGAAAAGCATAAAAACAAATACTCTAAAAACATCTAGTATACATTTGGAAATGAGTCACAAAATTCTAGGCACTAAGAGTCTAGATCCAAAAAGATATATATATATATATATATATGTATATATAAATGGTGTTTCATGTATAATGCCATCATGCACTAAGGCATGGTCAAAATGCTCAATGAGCCCACAAAATACAAAACAAACGTACAAATATCTAACCAAAAGTCACTACAAAAAGACACTATGATCTCTCAATCTCTGCGAGATCCCTCAGAGGGTGTATGGCCACGCCTAGGACTCCTGCTGTGACGACGCTCTGAATAGATGGAGGGCTCATGATCACGGCCAGTAGCTGTGGTCTCACTATGAGAGTGACACCTCCTCATCAAGCGCTCAACAATCCTATATCTAGCCAGCTTAGTGCGAAGGGAGGTAATGATATTTTCCACCTTCCAGACAGGGGCAAAGACATCTATATGTCGACCAGCTGTTGAGGGATCCCCAACGTCCTCAGTGAGCTTGGCCTGAGTACCATTAGAAGGGAGCAATAGAGTGTCAATGCACACCTGGCTAAGCAAGTCTCGCCATCCCTCAGTAGTCGCTGCAAATAAAAAGGAGAAAGACACAAGTTAGAAAGTTGTCCAAAATCAAACCAAACATAAATAAAACAACAAAAGGAAATAACAACTAAACAATTCTAACTAAAGAAAAGTTGAGAAAAGAGTAGTCACGCACTTAGATCTCCAGGCCTCTAGGTAGGATCTCTAGGATCCGTGCCTGCCACGGACGCTGCTGCTGACTATCGTCCCTCTCCCACATTTAGAGCAATGTGATGGCCTACCACAGACTCCCCATCTCCCCCTAAATCCTGAGAAGGAAACTCCTCTGAAATCAAAGTCACCTTCTCTGCACTCTACTCCGCCCTCTCGGCCCGCAAGATATCCTGAGTATCATGCCACTCCGAATCGTTGTCATCCTCCTCACCTATCCCACCAGCTCCGATCTCCATCTCCTCCGTCTCCTCCTCTGTCTCTCCCCAAGTGAACTCCTCAGACTCAGAGTCCACATCAATAGGCTCATCTCTGCTATGGGCAGGACTGGCGGTAATCTGAAGTAAAGGTGCTCAAGGAGCACTGGCTACCCCTCGAGCATGAACCACCCTCCTAGCTGCGATGGGAACACCAAGAGTGACCGTAGTCCAACCCCAGTCTCTAGGACCTCCCCGAGCCTCACGAACAGATCTATACACTGGCCCCACTGGAGGAAACATGTCAATATATGGGAGGCCAAACTGTTGTGGTACTCTGTCAAAGGGGTGGATCTCCAACTTCCCCGTCCTGTCTACCAGCTGACTGGTAGTGTGGCAAGCGATCAATGTGAGAGTCTCCTCTCCCCATAACCCTGCCATGTTCTGATAAGGAGTAGCCTCCATGTCTGTAGTAGTCAAAGAGGCCATTAGTTGGTGAGGCACTCTAAGAATGGTCATCCTTGTCCACCTCGCTACCCTAGCGGCCCCAGGATCCTATTCCTGTACACCTCTCCCATATGGAGTGATGTTCTCATACACCCAACTCATTATAAGAGTGGGGTGGCTCATTGAATGTCCCTATATTCTGACCACCTTGTACAAATCGTTAGAGGTGGTCCCGAGGATGTCTGCTCCCCAAGCGTAAATGCGGCCATGGCCCTCAATTTGTACAATGATGGGATCCCAACAATATAAGAGAGTGTCCCCTCCCTTGTCCCCAATCAATCTCGAAGCAAGGATGCCCTTGATAGCCTTGCGGAGCACAGGAATATCTAACTCAATAATGGATTAGACCTTCACCCCCTTCTTCAACCCCATGGAAACAATGACATCCCCCATATAAGTGGCCCACTGAACCACTTGAGATCTAGACATTACTGTCTTAAGAGACAATCACCTCTTAAGAATCAAGACCCCCAATATGTGATAAACGTCCTCTAGGGTAATGATCCACTCACCCCTAACTCCTAGGAATCAGAAAGTGTTCCGATCTACATCCCAGTATGAAAATAAGTCACATAATATGTGACTACCAGGTGCAATGTGAGGGAATTGTGCAATCCTCACTCTGAAGAGTATCTCACTCTGCCTGAGTGAGTGCCTCTAACACTATTAGGAGCCAATCACACTCCCTCTCTCGGCTCTATATGATGTACTCATCCTTCTGCATCCACCCAAAAAACACGGAAAAAGAGTAAGTTAGTAACAAAATCTGACTAGAAAATTTATCAAGAACATGTTAAAATACTAAAAATGTAAAAACAATTAAATAAAACATCTTTTTTTGCATTCTGTTATGAACCGCCACCCTGTGTAGAGTGGTGGTTCCGTAACCACCACCTTCTAGGGTGGTGGTCCCATGACCGCCACCTTGTGTAGGGCAGTGGTCCTGTCCTGAATCGACGAACGGCTCGCAAGCCCTAAAAACGCATTAAAAATGCACAAAAACACCATTTTAAGCAAAATAAAGACCTACCTTATGGGCGCCCCTCCTAGAGACTCATTTAAAAGTAGCATTTTCGAAAAATAATCCCCCTAAGACAAAGATTTCAACATTTTTAGATTTTAGGTTTAAAAGGAATGAATTGAGAAAAACTAACCTGAGACTTCGCGGGTCGATGTTCCACTCTCAGAGGCATGATCACATTCTCGTAATGGACATTTCAATTGTACTCTCACTGAAAATGGTCACCGTGGGTCCCAGAGTTCAGAAACCACCAAATCAACATGCGTAAATAAATAGTTAAATGAGTTTGTTATATATATATAACTTTCTAAAATTGATTTTGAATGTCTTTCGCAGGGTTGGAGCGTCAACGGAGGTAAGTTCTAAACCCTGCACAGATAGTAAGTCCTCATTTCATATCAATTTAGTTTTATTTCTCGATTTATTTTATCTATCTGCACTTGAGTCCCCTTTTTCATTTTACAGATAGCGGGAGTTTTGGATGGTGACTTTTTGACACACGAGCGTGTCAGGTATACTCAGATCCACCATTTTATGCCTCTCCATGGCTAAAATAATTCTCTGAGGGGGCAATATGTATGTACCCAAAATTTTAGGGTACTACACCACCGAAAAGATGTTACACATACCCCAATGATGATATAGGTCTCCTTGCAGGGTGTTCGGGATCCAGAAAAACTCTCCTAGTATACGTTTGTATCCCGTATGCCTCATCCAACCCCTACGTGCTGTGTTCTGCCCTCTAACCCTCCTTTTCCTTGCATTTTGGTCTTAAGTGACGAGACCGCCGCACTAACAGGGCGGCGATCCCGTGCGTGTTTTCCAGAAAGTTTCGACGATCGCGTCAAACATAAAATTCAAATTTCTATCCACTTTTTTTAGCTACTTTTCTTTGCATTTATGTTTTGGCTGCCCTTTAAATAGTGTTTTCACTTTGTTTAATGGTAAAAGAGTTTCATTCCAATGCATTTGCTATAAATAGCCAACTTGTTTTTAAACAAATGGCCCATCTCCTTTTCTATTTAATCATTCAGTCCTTTCAGTTTCTTGCTTAGAATTTCAATAGTTTCATGTTTTGCATCCATTGTTAGTCTTCCTTTGCTGTTTAGAGGTCATTTGATCTTCTTGTTTCAATCTTGCTTCATTGTTGTTCCATGCAAACTAGTTTAGAGTAAGGTAGTTTCATTCTTAGATTGGGATCCATTATTTAGAGTTATAGGTTTTGTCTGGTCACAAAAGATAGTTTCTAGAACTCTCGATGTATTTTTGTTGTATTCCCACAATAAATCCTGCTAGGAATTGCATAGTCAATCTCTGTTCACTTGCACTATCCCTCTCTTACTCACATTGTATTCGGTCTATATCAAAAGCTGCCATTGTTCCAGTACCTTCTTTTGTTGATGTTATCATATACATGCTTTTCTGGATTCAAGAGAACACGAAGGAACGAGGAGATCACACTGAGGGGACGAAGTCACACACAACTGGATTTACCACTGTTCAATAAACTCTAGGTTTGAGCTATCAAAGTTCTAGTTACAACGTATCAAATAGAGTAGTAAATTATTTTATTTCAGTCAAAGCTCACTCTCGATATCAGTAGGGAAGCTATGGGGATTGATAGTTTATAAGAAACTATGATTCATTCCTCACTTCTGAGGTAGGATCGAGAGTCTTTCAATTTAAATCAATTAGTTGCTTAGATATTTAGGATAAATTCACAACTACACAGGCAAATAGCTAGATTGGGCTAATTTGTTTTTTTAAATTCTGTTACTAGATTAGTTGTCCATTTTCTAAATATATTATAATAGATGCTCTTTTAAATTCCTTTAAAATACTTCATCGAAAATACAAAAAAAAAGAATACATGCATAGTGTAGATACATCTTTCATAATTAGTTTATTAGTTTTAGTTAAAAGTTGAATCGTTTTGCATGAAAATCACGAGACCTAGAGAGCCCAGAGATTACATATTTGAATCGATAGTGCCTCAACCAAATATTCCCACGACACTAGCTGATATAGATCAAGACCTTAGGATCCAGGTCTTTCGAGCAACGGTAAACCTAGGAGCAATTAGTGAACAACTGAGAGAGTTAAATATTGAAGATGACAAGGCACACACATTTTGGTCAAAACATCCTAACTATAGACTGCCTTGATAGGATATCCGTATGATTGTACAAGGACTTGAAAGAGAATAAATATTTGGTTGCGATCCTCTAGTTCCACAACCCAATGTAGGGGACCTCTTCATCGACATAGACACTAGCTTATGCATTCAAGTTGCCAAAACACTTGTAAGGTCTTATGAGAAAATTACACAACTCCTAGTTCTAAACATAGAGGCTAAAAAGGCATATGATTATTAGATCTAGTCAGAGGGAGAGATTAATTCTTCATATGACCATAAGAGGTTTTCCACAAGCACGAACTTACGGTTGTGATCCATAGGTCCCACAACCCAACGGTCCTCCTAATCAATTAGACATTGATGCTGGTTTACAAACACTAGTATTTAGGTCCTCACCACTTCCACCAGACATTATTACACAATTCTCCTTATTAAACATAGTAGTGAATCAAGCTAAGTTTTTCTAGACTAGACCAGAGAATCGTCCATAAAACCCCAAAGAATGCACTACACCTCCCATCACCAATTTCATGACCTTGTCTGGAAATATACACGAAGCTCCCATAGGTCACTTCCCACGTATCCAACAACCAATAAACAGGGTCTTGGTAGAGCTCGACATTGATTGGATCCTTCGAACAACTATTATATCCGAATGATCCATTACACCAATTCAGGTTGGGAGGGCCTTCTTCAGCTTAGATTCTCAAATTCCATTATTGTGTATTTAGGATATAAGATTGCCCAACTAGTTTTTCTGTATCCATATATATTCCACATTCACTGGCTGTCTCGGCATGACCTCGAGAGGTCGGGTACGAGGAAGAGTTACTTGTAGATTCTTATGCTCACATGTCACTTGTCCATCATTCAATGCTTCAATGAGGTATAAAGTCTAGCTGAATGGATTTTGCTTATTGGCTATGCATACAAAATGGTGTTCCCTCGATGAGGTCACCATGACATCCTCTGTGGCATTTGTGACAGCGGATGTTATAATCTTTTCCTTCTTCAAATACTAGCTATGTAGAAACATAGTTCTCTTTGTAAAGCTTGGCTCTACCGTGCACCTTAACCTCGCCCATGGAATCTCAAAATAATCCTTGCTGTTATATAAATATTAACCAGCTGAGACATGTTGCAAAATTGTAATGTGGGTATAGACTAAGCATAACAAGAGGAGCGCCATGAAAATTTGAATACCAATGATTTCTGAAACTGTCAAAGTGGAAATTAGACAGTATTGTAATTGTGAACAATTTAGAGAGGCAATGGGAATTAGGAGGACACCAATGGACAACAGATGAAGAGACAAGAGGTCAAAGTTGAACAATCTTGATAACCAATGAAAAATGCCAATAGAACCATTTCCTTCTTCCATGCATCTGAACAAAACATGTAATTTTTAAAAATAATTTTAAATAAAGGACGACTACAAAAAAATTCAGTTACAAAGAAAGTTGTCTCTAAGAAGCCTATTGACAAAAATTTGGACAGTTCCTAATTCTCTAACAATCTTCATGACGCCACTTGTAACTTGTACATTCTTCACATGTAAAATATTTGTCACTTCAGTTAAATGATTGACAATATTAAACACCTGTACGATGCAAAGAAGTCATCAAAAAAGTTACCTATTGTTCTGGGTATTTGGGAAGTCACTTAAGCTACATAAATTTATTTTCTGAGATGAATTCCGAGTTTCCAATTTTAATCGTGACAAAAATGAAAGAAAGGATTTAGGATTAAATTGATAATTTTAAAATTTTCAAAGGTTAATTTTTGTATTGATTTAAATTTTATTAAGACATAGTTGTTTATTGTTGAGACATTATATGATATGATTTAATAGTTCCAATCTTATGTCTCTAAATTATTGGGTTTCTTTTAATGGGTTTGATGTCATCCTCCTACTAACAAAATTACTCATGGTTTTAAAAAATATTTGATTTGGATAAATGTGATTATATTTAATTATATAAAATTTAGTATTAATAAACATTGATAATGATTTTAAAACTAGAGAATTAAAAATAGAATCTAAAAATCATTGCCAAAAATTATTGTTTGAATATACATTATTTTTTAAGCTAGATAAAATTTTAAGATTTTTTTATCTATAAATTTTATTTTACATAAAATTGAAGAATGGAGGTGGACTCAGTGATCAACTAGGATGAGAAATAATCTCTAACATGGAAAATATCAGGGTTGTGACTAACAAGTTCCATGAAGATAACAAACTTAGAGAGAGGATTTGGGCATGTTGCCAACGACCAATTTGATGATGCTCAATATTATCCTATCAAGCAATTTTATTTGTTGGCGATAAACATTAATTTTTTGACAACATAAAATACAAAGGAAAACATTAACGATAGTGTGATGCCAACATAAAGCATCAACACTACCGGGATGAAAGTTGTCAATAAAATGATGGCTCCATTTGTGGTCGTGTTTTGCTCCCTGATTTTTAGTTGGGAATTTCCACATATTTACGCAAAAGATGCTATATAAATGAGATGCACCACCCAAATTTGATACATAAGGAACATATCATCAGTGAAAGTTTATGCACCACATTTGTTTATACATCTGCTCCAATTTCAATGCGTCAATTTTTTTCTCTTGTGGAGGATAGTTATAGACTTCATATGACCACCTATGACACCTCCCTGATCTTGACCTCTTTTTGCAACACCGGGGCACAGTACAATCCTTTTTAGATAAGATATTCTGATCCATTGGACCTCCCACTTCAATGTGGGATTTTCATCGGTATTATTAGAGGAGTCTACGAATGAACCTATGTTAGAGCTTCCCCTAAATGATTCCTATATGAAATTTGAAAACCAGATAAAACATAACACGTTAACATAATTTTATTTCCATTGGACATCCTTTGCATGCTTCACGAAGGAAGGTTTCTTATAAGACTGTACCAAAGGAGAACTCATTTTTTATAGTAGAAAAACTTTTCCCAATAAGAGTAGGACATAAATGGATATTGTGAGTGCTGTAAATACCAAAATGAAGGAAGAAGCTCCTTTGGTATTGGAGTTCCTACTGATTGATCTCAATATTCCACATCCTTTTACGAATGTTCAGATTAAATAATTGTATGTTGTGAATGATATTTGATATGCCTTCTAATGATTTTTCTTCCCGGAAATATTCAAGAAATGTTATATTCCACTTTTAATATAAAAATGTTCCTACCTATGTCGATGGTGGTTATTGATAGTATTTGGGTACATTTTTCCTACCACATGGATGTTGTCATCCATTTGTGACAAGTGTGTCTTATGGGGGTAGTTCGGAAGTTTTTTATTTAATTACAAAGATTAGCCTCAAAATCTTCATTATTATAAGTTGATGCACACAAGTCACAATTATGAAATTAAATTGAGGTTTCATCAGAAATTATTATTCACTTACTTTCAATTTCATTCATTATGGTCTTGAGGACCTCAAGAGACCACATATTTAGATGATATATTTCTAATGTTTAAGGTAATTTTCCTTTGTCCTTTCAATTAATAAAATAGTTTAATTAATTTATCATCAATGTTGAAATTTTTAATATGTTTTCTTATAAGAAAATAATATTGATATGATTTTTTTATTTTTTAAGATCAAGATGATAAAGTGGAGCTTTGATAGCATATATTATTAGGATAGGAACACTTTGATTTATGGAGGATGTGTCACACATGCACATAGTTAATTCCCGCCTTTTCATTTTCATCCTTCCATTCATGTCTTCAACTTATCTAACAAATTAAATTCCAAATTGAAAAACTTGATCCCATAAAATAAAAATAGCAAACCCCATCTTTTCCATATTTCCTCATATTTTCTATTTCTTTCAATGGTCTAAATCGTAGTTGTTGGTGCCCCTGAAGTAATGTAAAAATTAATGGTATCGAATGAATGAAAATAAATGTGCTACAACGTTATTTACGTCACCCACACATTTACGTCAAAATCTAAATTATCAAGAGTCAAGCAAAGTGTAGGCGTGTGAAATACGGGTTTTGCCTACTCACGTCACCGCGTAAGACAATTCCTTGGATCGTATTCAATATTTAATTGTCAAATTTTGCCTACTTAATCAACACTCGAATAGACTTACGCCAATAAAATAATATTTGCCAACAATTCAATTTAGGACCATTAAAAAGACAAATAATTAGATTAGTCGGTATCAGTCAATATTTCTCCATGAGATGGAAGACTAGACTTCTTCTTAACAGCAAGTCTTGTAGCATTACATCAACCAAGCATTCCTCGCTATTTTTTAGGTGAAATAATTCAATCTCAAATTCCAGAGCATCAATGGAGTGCAGCATGTGTGGTGATGTGGGCTTCCAGAGCAGTTTGTTCCAGTGCACGAAGTGTCTATTGCGCTTTCAGCATCGGTAAGTTGACAATTCATCTCCTTATTGCTATTTTATCTCATGGCTTATATTCTATTAAGCCATCAATTGGTAAGTTAACAATTCATCTCCTTATTGATATATCTCATGGTGTATATTCTGTTAAGCCATCTACTGATCATCATGTGCCTTTTCTGTCAGATATTGCACCAGAGCATATTTTGAGAATGTATCAGCTGAGGTGTGTGACTGGTGTTACAATATTCAGGAGGAGGCAGGCTTTAATAGTAAGCTTACCGGGGCTTGTGCGAAAAGAATGAGGAATTCTGTTGGGTCCGAAGAGTGCTTGAGCATGACCCACAACGGCAAAGGAAGGAGAAAATTGAAAAAATGTTGTAATTACATTGATAGAGAGATGCCCAAAAAGTTGAATGAGAAGGATTCTGATCTAATTTGCAGTGATAGAAAAGCCAGGAGGAGATATAGACTCCTTGATGAAATTATGTGTTGACTGTAAAGGTTTCCAATGCAGATAAGCTATTTTCCAAGCAATAATGTGCAAACCAACATTGAAGTTTTCTTTACAAAAAAATTCGTTAGGGATGGCTGTTTTGTTTGTGAATATACCAAGCCAAATTGTCACACTGGGGAGGCCATTCGATAAAAACATCCTTAAAAACCTCACAAGTGGTTATTCATTGGAAATTCAAACACATATAACAAAGGAATAGTCCATGGTGAATTTGTTGTAAGAAATCGAGATCGTTGCATGCCATGAGACCATAATTAAGTGAAGCGTTTATTTAAAAAGACTTGCTGCCTAATCAAAAACATCATTTCAAACATATCATGAAATTATTACAGTCCCTGAGACCAAATCTCTTTGAGATATTAGTAAGATTTCATTTTCCCATATATTGTCCAATTCAGTATATATAATTATGCATTGCCGTTGTATTTCAGACATGCCGAACAACAATTTTGTAATTGATCAACGAGCACTAAATCATGTTCTTTCTTTTTCTTCTGAGATTAAATTGTTACATAAATGTTATCCTTTACCTTTATTTTAAAATAATAATAATTGCAATACTATTCCTCGTGTACCACAATATATGTGTGTCTTTTTTTATACTTAATATATATGTGTGATATCGAGTCTTTTGTAACCGTCACTAAATATCTGAATGTCTTCTCCACTTTAAAAGGAGATTCTTTTATTCAATGAACTTCCCAGAAAGCTCGTTTGTGTGTAAAGAAATTGTCAGATACCTTAGTCATTTTTCTCCTCAAAATCATATGCCTAAATTTATTCCACAACGATTTCAATTTTTGGAGCATCAAACATGTCACTATTTTTACGAAGTTTATATAAAACCTGCATCTTTCCTCAAAAGCCCTCAAAATTTACTCATTGCAACCATTTACTTTCTGGCACAAACTGAAACATAAAATGTGCAATATCTTCACTTTTATGGACATCAAAAATTTGTTTATGTTCTCCTAATTTAACTCTATGAAACAATTTTGAATCTAAATTGCAATACTGGAATAACAATAATAGGGAAATGTGATTCAACCCTAAAATAAATAAATAAGTTGAGGGATGATATGTTCTTATTTATTTCAGGGTTAAAAGTGTTAGCAATAGGTAATGTATTGAGATTACTTCATAAACATTAATATATAAATAAGAATTATATAATTTCATTAAAGATTTATAAGATTAAATATGGAAACAATTATTAAAACACATATGAGTATATGTATTTGGCTAATTACCAGCTCAAGAAGTTGATTAGACAATCTCATGTGATAATGTTGGCTTGCAATGAATTAATCATATTTTATTTTAGGAACTTTAGTGCAAAAACAAGTAGGTATAGAGACATCTAGTATATATGGAAGCATCGAATTGTACCATACTTGTTGGACAATTCCATACAACAGTACAATGAAACTCCAAAAATTTATGTACATGTGTGAAAATTAAAAATATGCTTCACATTGAAACCCTGGGTGGCACACATTTGTGGAACTATTTATGTTATGTGAAATACCAAAAAATCCCTAACCATGAGAAGGAGATCCTACAAAAATGTAAGTGGTTGGTTTGAAGTGCAATCCATAAACCGGATATAGGAAATGCTTAGAAGAGGCCTTAAACCACATATAGTTCTCCACCTAGTATGTGATATCTATATGGATGAAAATACAATGGAATCTTGATCAATTAAAAATGAGAAATAATAACTTCACTTGCCTAGATTGAATTTTCTTTTGAGGTCTCTAACTAGGGAGTGCAACTCTATAAGTATAACCTCGATGAGTTTAAGCTTTATACATATGTAGGGGAGGATCCTCAAGTTTGTTTCTTCTTCGAAAGGATCTAAGAGATCTTAGAGTAATTTTCAAATGTATTTTAAAATTATGATCTTGAAAGTCCTAGGTGATTACGAGGTGACGTTGATAGGTGAATTTTTCATTCTTATATAGCTTTCATAGATACATTTTCACATTAAGGTCTTCTTATAGGATATGAAATGATCCATAAAGGATATCAAAATGAAAAATTACGTGTTGGGTGGGTGGGAATGAAATAATTGTATTTTGAATAAAATATTGGGTGGTTCTATACAAACAGTTCATGGGATTCCACAACATTCTAGTGATTATGGATGTGAGGAATGTACTATTTTATACTAATGCATTTAGTTATGTGAGAAACTGATAATTATAGATTGCAAACAATGTCATGCAATAGAGATAAGGAAACATTTTTCTAAGCTTGGATGTGCGTGTGAGTTGTGGTTTAGGGATAAAGCCAAAGTTTTTACTGTCAAATTTAAGTTTCCACATTTGCACTGCGTGGCGACCCCCTCCCTCTATGCCTTTTAAGTATGAAAAAATTACATTCTTAAAGGAAAATATACTTCAACTTGTTTAAACACATTTTTTCTTTTCTTAACGTTATTGCTTTGGGTTGTGTGTTCGCATACTCTATGAAGAAACTTGAAACATAGACTGTAGTCAATGTACAAATAACAATTAAACTCTTACTTAGTTTCAAAAATATATTTCTAATTGTGAAGCTTGAATTTGTAAATTGTAAAGAGAAAGAAAGAAAAGTAAAGGAGTAAACCTAGTTTATATATTGAAGGAAAAGCTCATAGATTTTCTGTACTTAGAAATATGGATTAGAGCTAATTTGCTGAAGGATTAGAGTTGATCAATCCCCAATTTTCTTGAAGGATATATTTTAAGTGAAATGTAATTTAGTGTCACTTGGCCCTAAACCATAAAGAAAGGTGTCACATTAGTTTCTAGTCATTCTATCAATGTTTTGAAATAAGGAGGATTTCATAGGGATTTCTAGTCACCCCAACATACCTTCCTTAAAGATTGAGGATAAGTTCATCACATGGCTTTATGGTCGTGCCAAAATAGTTATTCAAGGGAAAATTTTATTAGCGGTGAATATTCGTAGTTTGGCGAATATTAGAATTTTGGGAATTTTATTTTGACGAACTTTACAACAATGATAGTACCTAGGTTTCGCCAAAAAATTCCATAAATAGTAATATGTCCCATCTGAATCGCCAAGGAATTTCCAATCCCAATGTATATTTTTATGTTAAATTATCACGTTGGGATTTGAAAATATTAATGTTTCGCCAATAGATTGATGCACAGGGATTTGAAAAAATTAATGTTTCGCCAAGAAATCAATGCGCCAAGATTTGAAAACATTAATGTTTCACCAAGAAATCAACACGACGAGATTTGAAAACATTAATGTTTGGCTAAAAAAACATTCTCAAATTTTTCCGGATATATACACAAAGGTGATGTTTTCCCAAAATTTTCTAATTTGCATATTTCCATATTTGCAGAGTAGTAGAAAGGGATCTAGCGAATCAACATATTTTAATTTGCTTACAACATTTCAAATAAATCTAGGTCTTATCGGGGACTGGCTACTACATTACAGTTTACATCCTAGAAGCACTTACTGCAGGTGAGTCCTCAGTCTATTTGAGACATGTTTTCTTTCATGTCACATGGCTTTATCTGTGATTCCACCTTTATAAGTTATTGCAAAGCCTAAACATCCTCATCCTTATAACCACTATGATTTTTTTATGACATCTAGAATAGTCCTCCACTTGCAGAGAATTATAACTAGCTTTCCTATCTTATATACATCTATGCAAAATAAATAAATAAATAAATAAATAAATAAATAAATATATATATATATATATATATATATATATATATAAAATATTTAAAATCACTTCATACATCTCCACGAGCTTCTACTCTATATATTCCTTGCTTTATAAGTGTATCTTCTATGAATCTTTTTGTCATCACTTCATACATCTCTGTGAGCTGCTCCTCTGTATGTTCCTTTATTTATCCTTGTATCTTCTTTGAATATTTTTGTCAATGTTCCATTTATTCAACGACCAATACCATGACCATTTATCACTTTCGACTGACACTGCCTCGGCCCACAACGAACCTAAAGGATATATAAAATGTGGTACATTCCGTAGGTTTCATGTTTGCTAGGGACATTTCCTTGGGACACTGAAGAAATTATGATGTGTGGCATTGACCTCCTGGGAGCTAGGACCTGCTTCGGACTTGAAAATTTATCAATTGCGGCTCATTCCATGTAATTCACATCTGTTGGGAGGATTTGGTTGGGAATGGGAGGTTAACGGAATGATGAAAAACAATAATGTATGAAATAGAGACCATACAAAGATGTCCAAAATGAAAAATTCATGAAATCCAAAAGGGAAAAATGTTACAACAATGAACCAAAAACTAGATAATTAGCATTTGAAATAATAAAAGACAGAAAATAGTAGTTGTGGGAAAAGTATAGACATCATGTCACAAGCATGCTTACTTTTTTACCGCCATTTTCCTCACTATGATGTACTTTAAATCCATCAAAAACTATATATTAATACTAATTCACTTTTATTAATGTGAGGCAAAGTTGGAATCTATCTCTCCACAACAAGAATTTTCCAAAAAAAAATGTAGGGGTTTACACAACATCTTCCTCCAGGAAGATTGCAGAAGTGGGATCAATCTTCGACATCTTTTCTTGTCCTTGTTATAACATGCTTACGTATTACCACCATTTTCCTCACTGCAATGTAATTCGAATTTTTTAAACCATGGAAACATAATGTATTGAATATACTCCAAGCATGCATTTCCTTCAACAATCTGAGGAGGACAAAATGCTTTCTTTATCTTCACATTCATTTCTAACACTGCCTGTGAAAATAATTGTGTTATAAATCCATTAGAAATTTTATAGCAATACTAATTCACAGTTATTAATGTTGAGGAAAAGTTGGAATCTATCTCTCCACAAAAATATTTTTCCAAAAATGAATGTAGGGATTTATACCACCTCTTCTTCCTCCATGAATATTGTAGAAGTGGTATCTATCTTCGACATCTTAACTTGTCCTTGTTGTATCATACTTACTTATTACCACCATTTTCCTCACTGCGATGGATTCCAAAATTTTTAAACCATGGAAACATAATGTATTGAATGTACTCAAAAAATGCATTTCCTTCAACAATTCGAGGAGGAAAAAATGATTTCTTTATCTTCGCATTCAGTTCTAGCACTACCTGTGAAAATATGTGTTATAAATCCATCATAAATTGTATAGTAATACTAATTCACTTTTATTAATTTGGGGAAAAGTTGGAATCTATTTCTCCACAACAAGAATTTTCTAAAAAATAATGTAGGGGTTTAAACCACCTCTTCTTCCTCCATGAAGATTGCAGAAGTGGGGTCACTCTTTGAAATATTTTCTTTTCCTTTTTGTATCCCAGAGAACATGTTTATAATATTTAATATAAAGGAAAAATGTCAAGATCCAAAGATATTTTTAACTCCTTCATCCTTCAAGTTTCTTGAACTCATTCTCCAAGTAGGAACACGACCATATATAAAGAATACCATTATAATGATTTTATCACATGTGAAACATCAAATCAAAGCATTCAAGCTTATCTCAAGAATAATGATACTTTAGCTAGCTTTGACACACTGACATTTCATTTTCATGCCAAAGAACCATGCATACATTCTCAACCTTGAATTCACAATCTTATAGCACAATGAGTCATAGATGAAGACCATATATTTTGTCTCAGATCCTTTGAAATGATGAAAACTCTTGGTAATTAGATCTTCTTATGATAGACCTCATACCTTCGATGAATAAATAATTTCTTCATGAGAAGATACACACCTTATGTAGTGCCCACTTCCGTTTGACATCTTTTGATACTGATCATGACACTGTCAACTATATTATGGACATTATTATAGTTTTTATTTAGTATGATGTTAGATATTTGATCATGGATTATTGTTGACTTTGATTCTTATATGATGCATGATGATTATTAGAGACACTTTATATGTTGATGATGTTATATTGTTGGACATGGTTATATGATGGATGTTGTTCAGACTTGTGATATTTGGATATTGTGAGTAGCCCTAGAAATAGAAAATTATTGGATGATGATATAGTTGTTGATAAAACTATAATGATATTGTTAGATTGATTTGATGTTGTTGTGATTCATATATCTAGATGATTTTGGAAATTTAATTATATTTATATTATTTTAGATGTTCTGATATGGACACGAGGCCGAAGGAGGTATCTGTGTTTTGTAGGTTAAAATATCACAACAAACATCGGAGGATTGCAGACCAACCACATTAGAATTCTAGATGAATTCAACAAGGTCACCATGGCAACTAGTTTTGTTTGTGTGTGTATTATTTAGTGTTAGGGATTCCCATGGGGGGGATCACATTTAAATGTGACCAAGGGATTTTATGCGTTTCTTTTATTTGGTCCCTTTTTGTTATGTTTACATGTGTTTATTTTGTGGTACACTTAGCCCTTTTATTATTTATTTTATGGTGTGTAAATATTGTGAGTAATCATATTGTTTAGTTAATTAATTAAAAGATGTCATAAGAATGTAATTAATAGAGTTGTTGTCCATGTTTTAAAATGTGTAAGTAATGTGTAAGTGACCTTGTAAGTGATGTGTAAGTTAACTTTTGAGTGTGAAACACTCCACCTTCTTGGAAATTCGAATTTGTCCTTGGAGGCTAATTTTGGAGGCTTGTGGGACAAGTTAAACTTGTCCCATACCTCTTAAATTTACATACCAACCTTGCCTATGGTTGGAGGGTTAAATTTAGACCTTTTTATACATTTTAACAAGTCAAGTTGAATGTTGTAATTGAACTTGTCTTAAATAATTTAATTTCAGCCCTTATGGGGTGTGGGTTGGATTAGAGTGTGTATGTCAACTATCATATTATTCACCCACCTATTTATTATGCATTGGAGAATGAATTTGACTTTGTCTTTGGGGTTGAGGATGTGTGATGTGCCATCCTACATGGATCCACCTCATCCTATTCTCTTCCCTCTTCTATAAAATTTGAATTTCTCGCCTTGTTTTTAGTTGCTTCACTTTTGGGAGACTTCATTTAGGGTGAATTTTTATTGTTGTATGGAGCTCTTGCTTGGAGAAGTTTTTGGAAGATTGTTGCATGCTTGTGTTGGGTTGATTTTTGGATTGCTTGCATTGGAAGGAGCTTGCTATTTTGAACTAGGAACAACTCCATCATGGAGAGGTAAGAGCTTGGATCTTTAAATTCTCTTGTTTTATTTATGTAAATGTTCTTGTGTGAATGTTTTGGATTTACATTGTGGGCTGTTGGGTACATGGCCTAGGAAAGGTGTAGGAGGAGACTATGGGGTTATTTTTGTGGAAGGCACAAGTGGTTTTAGGGAGGTATAAGGGTGGAAGGAGTTGGGAATTTTGGTTCCACCTTACAAAGAAATAGATTGCATTTCTTTACTCGTTATGGGGTGCCATAAGAGGTTGGGGAGATATAAGAAAATGTGAGGAATAAGGGGTACTTGGGGGAGGCATAAGGGCATGACAAGGTTTGAAATGATATATATATATATATATATATATATATATATATATATATATATATATAGTTATATTTGGTGGGTTGTATTATGGTGATGATACCCAATTTTCCCCTTTGGGAGGCATAAGAAGCATCCCCCATAGCTTCTTCCTCCTTTGGCTTGCTTGCTGAAGCCTTTGTGTTGTTTGTCATGTTTTAATGTAGTTGCTAACTACATTTTGTTTGGGACTATGTCTCTTTGCGAAAATTTTCATGTGTGTTTGTGGAATCCTGTTGTTGCCATGAGTTGAATCACATCTTATATTGCTTTGTGGATGGGGCTCGAGGGCTAATGAAGAAGGATGGATTTTACTCTTTATTGGATGTCTTGGTTGGGTGGAGAGCATTGCCTTTCCCCTACTCATGTTGTGATAAAATTCAAGGAATGAGAGGAATGCATGTTGCTGTTTTGGAGCTAAGAAAAGACAGTTGATTGTCCCTTGTGAAATTAAATCTCATTGTAACCTTCCCACTTGAAGTGGATGATCTTGTAAATGTTTGTAATGGAAAGATGTTGTACAGTTTTGCAATTGAAATTTGAAATGTAAAAGAGTTATACTCTGTATTTTGTTTAGAAAGAATGATATGTGTTTGGTGTATTGTATTTTGTAATCAAATGGAAAGGAAGTTGTAAGAGTTCATTTAAATTAAGGAAAATGGTTTTGTCGTGTCCATATGATGTTATTCCATTGGAAATATATGTTTTGTATACTCTATGAAATCTCTGTTTGAAAAGTGGTAAAGTGGAACACGTGAAAAGAAAATGTATTGTCTGCCCTGTATACAATAAATGATTTTGGAAGGAATGAAAGAAGGAAGTTGTAAGTTGTCTTTTGGAATCAATAAACAAATGTAATGCCTTTCTCAAACTACATTGTTGTAGTGAATATGCTAAGAGATGTATTTGAAATCTCTGTTTGAAAGGAAGAAATGCATGTGAAGAAAATACAGAACTCTATCTTTTAGAATGTGTAAAAATGGAAGCCAGAATTGTATTTTGATTTAGAATAGTTCGATTTGAATTAACTATATGTATTAAATTTGAATTGGAATGAATTTTAATACTTGGAAGATTAAAATGGAAAATAAATCCTTTAAATTTTGATCCTTGTCTTTTGTAATTTCAAACTGGCAACTATCTAAACCAAAAATGCACAGTTCGAACCTACAAGAAAGAAATAACAATGAAACATTAAAATTGAACATGCCAGGGTATAAATGAGTTCAATTTGACAAAAACACTTAAGGAAATATTTTAAAACTTAGCAAAATCAGGCTCAAACCGTTTTGCAGTCATTTTCTATCAAGAAACGGAAATGTTCAAATTACAAATCATTTAGACAAATTGAACCTTGAATCCTCCCTTAAATCCATTTAGGAACAATCCTCCATGTCTATTTGAGATGTTGAGAGAGGAGGATGAAATTGAACATATCTAACAAGTTAAAATTTACCAGCTCGCACTATATAATCCTATAGGCTTGTTTCTTAAAATTGAACCCTTAAAATTTATCAAAATCTAAAATAAATGATCCTTGTGTAAAGAGGATGTTGAGAGATTTTCATAAAGTCCTTGTTTTCCCAAAACCAAGCTCTCTATCAAAAGTTATGGCCCTCTGAAGTTTTTCTTCCTTAGCGTCAAATTTTGGGAAAAATTTCCTTGCCGGGCCCACCGCCCGAATTTTTCCCTTAAAAAAGTTAGGAAATTTTTTGGGATAATTTTTTTCTAAATTTTCCCCTTTGCCTCGCCGGCCTGCATCCAATCAGAGGTTGCCACTTGGCACCATGAGGTGATAGTGGAGGGGCGAATTTTTTTTTTAACTTAGCGCTTTTAGAAAATTTTGGGAAAATTTTCCAAATTTTCCCTGTTGGCCCGCAACCAATTAGGTGTTGCTATGTAGTGTCATGGGGAATCGATGGAGGAATGGGTCCCTTTTTGTCTTTTGTGTCTCAGAAAATTTTTGGAAAATTTTGCCCAGGTGCCGGCGGAGGCACGGGTCTATTTACCCTCTTAGCCCTTTGGGGCTTTAAGTCATTTTTCTCCCCGACACCCTGCCTTCCCCATGTTTGCTTAGGAAATTCCACCGGTGCTTTGCGGACTCGCGGGAGCACGGGCGTAGAGCTGACTTTTCACCCACGCGGGAGAATTTGTAAAATGTCTCCTGCCGCCCCACCTTTCCCCGTTTTTCCCCGCGCTGCCTTAGGGAGTGTCACGTGTCCCTTATGGACCTACGGACCCATGAGAGTGTGGGAAAAATCTTACAAAAGTCTCATCGTGGCCCACCTCACCCGAAGGCCCGCCGACCCATAACTTGGAAAATATGAGGAGTTAGGAGGACTTCTTTATATCAATGGAAAGGTGAAAAGATTTCCTATCCAATGGGTATAGTTTAAGAATTTTTTTGAATGCATTAAGTGTGAGAAAAACCAAGTTGAAATTTTAAGCCTGTTAGAGAGTGGGTATGGTGAGGAATTTTCCTTCTAAACCTAATTGAAACTTCTAACCCTAAATTCTGGACCTTATGACCTCTGATGGTTGTTAATAAAAGAAAAGTACATTCTAGTGGATTAAAATTGTTCTGGAACTTGTTAGTGATAGTTGTTGCCTTGTAACCTGGTTGTAGATTCTTTTAAAAAAAAATTATTCCATAATTTTCCTAACTAATCCTAGTCTGTTTCTTGGGTCTCAAGTGGGTTGTTTTAGCGGGCGTTACACTTGGTATCAGAGAAGTGGTTCAAAATCTTGGACCATTGGGCACACTATAAAAATTTGAGACATGAAACTTAAACCTAGCACACTTTTAAATCTAGAAAACAACTTAGTTTAGAAATTACATATTTTAGTAAACATGGAAATTGAATAAAACTTAGAAAAATGAACTAATTCTCACCTTAGTCTGTGTAGGAGGTGTAGATGGGACGAGGGGACATTTTATATAGATCCATACTTACCACCACTAGATCATGTTGTAGCAACCATCCTACGCCATATTTTACAGACTCTTCAGGATGTTAATGTCGCTCTACGCAGAGGATCAGTAGGAGGACATGCAGCCAGACATGATAGAGTCCCTTTCATTGAGGGTTAGGTATCTCCTCGACCCAGTGAGGAACATGGAGGAGAGAACTCGCATGTAGAGTTAGCCAGGTCAGAGTCACCATAGAGGGGACAAGATGACCGAGTTTTAGGATATATAGAGAGGTCTCAGAGCCCTATGATTAGGGATGAGCATGTAGAGAGACCTAGAGGCTATCAGACCACAGCTGTAGATCACATCAGGGAGATCTAAAGCTTCAACCATCACATTATTCTGGTGACTTAGGTGGATTTTAGGCAGAGGTCTTGTTGGTGAACTTGAGTGGATGCTTCAAGCTCCATATTTTTTCTAGCAACACAAAAACTCATGTTGCGATCCATCTATTAGGGATGGAGCTAGTGTCTGGTGGAGGACAAAGGAGCAGAAGATCCATGTTGATTCTGAGACAATTACCTATGTGCTCTTTGAGGAGCATTTCAGGAACATATACTTGTCATAGAGGTTCATATAACAGCGGATAGATGAGTTCCATGACCTCCAACAGGCATCTCTCATAATGGCAGAGTATGAGGGTAGATTTCTGGATCTACTCCAGTATGTTGGTTATATGCAAGATGAGTAGGTGCAGATTCATAGGTTCATCTGGGGCTTGAATCTAGACATTGGAGGTGCAGTGCAGATCCATTGTCCATAGACATTAGCTGAGGCTATCAAGAAGGCCTATATAGCAGAGGAGACTCGAGGAAAGACCTAACAGGCTAGAGATTGAGTCCGGAACTGCATACAACAGATGCAGGATAGTAGATCAAGGGGGTCAGTACCTCTTCCTCATGGTGGAAAGTGTTAAACACAGTCATATTTTAGACCTCAGCAGTAGCAGTAGTCCCGCCCACATTATAGACCTCTGCAGAGATTTGATGCATAGAGAGGTCGGAGTATGGGGCCTCCTCCTTGGGGTCCCATCAAGACAAAGGGTGCTTAGAGAGCTCACTTAGTAGGAGCTCGCCAATAGAGACCTAAAAAGACCACAACCAGATCATCAACATCCACACCACAGACCTCCAGAGTACCGTCTGGACCTGCTGAACAAGGGAGGGGATTAGGTGGTTGTTTTGGTTGTGGTATTACTAGACATTTTTTAAGAGACTAACCATAGAACACTAATAACAAGGGTAAGACACAGATCTCAGAGCCTACTGTTGGTGATATGCGGTGTAGTCATAAGATGTATGTAGTGGTCAAGAACCACTAGGCAGAGCATCATAAGTATAGTTATTGAGAACCATGGTAGGTAGCATTGGTGGTATTCCTACCTCCATCTTGTTTGATTATGGTTCTTCTAATTCTTTCATTGCACCATCTTTAGTAGAGCGATTTAAGGCTGGTGGAAAATAGGCAGGGTCATAGTTTATTCGATGTTGACCTTATGGCTTCTGGAGCCAAGATCTCTGTAGAATTATTTGTTAAGGAGTTGTGTGGTGGATTTGGGACCTTTCACCACTACCTTAGATCTCCAATTACATATCCTTCCTTTGGGCTCTTATGGAGTCATCTTGGGTATGGATTGGTTGTCTGCACACAAGGCCAGAGTGGATTGTTACCAAAAGACTACATCTTGTGTAGATCATTTGGGAGTTGAGTCGGTGATTTCAGGGGTTAGGAGACCCATTTATATTCACACCATCTCCGCTATGTAGCTTAAGTGGTGTGCAATGGGGTTGCCAGATATATGCTTTTATAGTCATTGACAGATTAGAGGATGGGTCTAGTGGACCATCACTAGATGATTACCCCATTTTGAGAGAGTTCGCAGATGTCTTTCTAGGGGAGCTACCAGGGTTACCACCCTTACGTGAGATTGATTTTCATATAGACCTAGTTTCAGGAGTAGATCCTATCTCATGAGCACCTTATCGGATGACCACCCTAGAGCTCTGTGAGATCAAGTTGTAGCTTGAGGGCCTTCTGAAGAAAGGCCTTATCCATCCTAGTGTATCCTCTTGGGGTGCACCAGTGTATTATGTTTTTGGAGCCTATTTTCATGTTAGAGTGTGGTACACCTTCTATGTGTTACACTCGAGTATTTTTACGGTGGTTTCGCTCGCCGTTGAGTGGGTCGGGGGAGTTCGGGGGCGAAGCCCCCGAAGCAAATTTTCATGGGTGGTTTATTAACCCATGGGTAATGGGTAACCGTTATGGGCTCTTTTTGGGCCCATGGTTTTTTTGGTACCCATTGTTTTGATACCCACGGTTTTTTTTCCCATGGTTTTGATACCCACGGTTTTGTATCAAACTACTTAAGCAATTGTCTATTTATATGTGCTTATGCATATGATACATGTACAAGAAAATGCATTGCAGATGTGCTTTGAATTCAGGTGTGAATTTTGTAGAGTTTGTTGAGCATAGCTCCAAATGGATCTGGGTATTGTATTGAGAGAGTGGAGGCTTGTAATAAAATCTGAGCAAGTGATTCTTGGTGGACGTAGCCCAAATTGGGTGAACCACGTTAAATACTATCTCTTTGTGTTTTGTTATTTATTCTGCACTTTTATTTGAGATCTGTAATATTTTCTGCATATTAGTTTCTACTGTTGCGATTCTGTAAGGGATTATTCCGCATATTTTATCTCTTATTTCCTAACAATTGGTATCAAAGCCTGGTTTTGGTTTGCTGAAGTGTTGAATCACAGGGAAAGTTTTATCTTGAGTGGGAGCTATGGCAGATGATGGAAGATCTAGGGTTGATAAATTCAACGGGAAGAATTTCAGTCTTTGGAAGATGCAGATGGAAGATTACCTTTATCAGAAGGATCTTTATACTCCGCTGTCTGAGAAGGTGAACAAACCCTCAAGTATGATAGATGCGGAATGGGATTTTTCCGATTGGAAGGCACTTGGAATGATTTGGCTATGTCTTGCATCTTTGGTATTATTTAATGTTTCAAAGGAAAAGACTACAAAAGATCTAATGGATGCATTAGGGAATTTGTATAAAAACCCTCTGCCTCTAACAAGATATTTTTAATGAAAAAGTTGTTTAATATGAAAATGTCTGAGAATAGTTCAGTAGTAGATCATTTAAATGATTTCAATATGGTTGTGAATATGCTAGCTTTGGTTACAATAGAATTTGATGAAGAAGTTAGGGCTTTATTAATTTTGTGCTCTTTACCTGAAAGTTGGAATAGCCTGGTAATGGCGGTAAGCAACTCGGTTCTAGCTAACTCGAAGTTGAAGTTTGAGGATGTTGTAGGGGTGATTCTAAGCAAGGAAATGTGAAGAAAAAGCTCTGGGGAATCTTCTACTTTAGGGAATTCTTTGATAGTGGAAACTAGAGGGAGACAGAAGAATAGAGGAAATCATGGAAAATCGAAAGATCGGGCAAGGTCAAAATCCAAGAGCAAGATTGTATGTTGGAACTGTGGAAAGTCTGGGCATGCAAAGAAGGACTGTTGGGAGCTTCGGGATAAGAAGAAACAATAGGAAGAAAACAAGGAGGCAAATGTGGCATCAGGTAATGTATGCCAGGATGCTTTGATTCTTTCTTTGCATAATATTACTTGAATCTTGGGTTTTAGATTCAGGGGCTTCCTTTCATGCTACTCCACATAGGCATTATTTTGTTGATTATGTTCAAGGGGATTTTGGGCATGTTTTTCTTGGTGATGATGAGCCTTGCAGTATAGTTGGAAAAGGTTCTGTTTAGGTTAAGATGCAGAATGGGAATACATGGCTATTGAAGGATGTCAGACATGTGCCTACATTAAGGAGAAATTTGATATCGGTGGGGCAATTGGGAAGTGATGGTTGTACTGTGATATTTACAGCTGACTCTTGGAAGGTTACCAAGGGTGCTCTTGTGGTGGCAAGAGGTAAGAAGGTTGGAACCTTGTATTTATCCACTGATAGTACTAATGATTGTAATCTTGTGGCTTCAGATGTAGATACAACATTATGGCACTATAGGCTCGGTCATATGAGCCATAAGGGCATGGAAATCATAAAGAAGAATTTTCTTGGATATACAGAAATAGGTTTGGATTTCTGTGAGAACTGCATATATGGGAAATAGAAGTGAGTAAGGTTTCTCAAGGTTGGACCTATGAAGAAAGAGAGTAAGTTAGAGCTGGTACATTCTGATGTGTGGGGGGCCAGCTCAGGTATCATCTCTTGGGGGTTCAAGTTATTATGTTACTTTTATTGATGATGCAACAAGGAAAGTTTGGGTTTATTGTATTAGAAACAAATTTGATGTATTTGATACTTTTGTTAAATGGAAAGCCTTGGTAGAGAATGAAATAGGTCTTAAGTTAAAATGTCTCAGGTCAGATAATGGAGGGGAGTATTGCAACAATGAATTTGATGATTATTGTTCTAAGAATGGAATCTGTAGGCAAAAGATGGTTCCAGAACCCCACAGCAGAATGGGGTGTCAGAAAGGATGAACAGAACAATAATGGAATGTGCTAGGAGCATGAGGATACATGCAGGACTACCTCTTTATTTTTGGGTAGAAGCAGTGAGCACAGCTGTGTACTTGATAAACAGAGGACCCTCAAGTGCCTTGGATGGAGGCATACCTGAGGAGGCTTGGTACGTAAGAAATTTGATTACTCATTTCTTAGAGTCTTTGGATGTGAGGTGTTTGTTCATATTGACAAGGATGATAGGACCAAGCTAGAGGCTAAATCATAAAAATGCACTTTTATTGGTTATGGTGGTGATGACTTTGGATTTAAATGTTGGAGTATTAAGGACAAGAAAATCATTCGGTCTAGGGATGTGGTCTTTAATGAGAAAGTCATGTATAAGCAACAGTTGCAGGAAAATAGGGAAGAATCCAAGAAATAATATGCAGTGGTAGAGGATCTTCTGGATGGGACAAGTGACCCATGAATCAGTTCAGGAACCTACTCAACAGGAACCCCAAACTCCTACAGTGAGGAGGTCTTCTAGGGTAAGAAAAGAACCTGAACATTTTTCTCCTTCTCTTTATTATTTATTACTCACTGATAGTGGAGAGCCAGAGAGCTTTGATGAAGCAATGTAGGTAGATGCCAGTAAGAAGTGGGAGCAAGCCATGAATGAGGAGCATAAGTCTCTCATGGAGAACCAGACTTGGGATTTGGTGAAGCTACCGGAAGGAAAAAGAGCATTATAGAACAAGTGGATGTACTGAGTTAAAGATGAAGAAGGAGGAAAGAAAAGATATAAGGCCCAGTTGGTGGTCAAGGGGTTTGCACAGAAACAAGGTATAGATTTTGATGAGATTTTTTCTCCTGTAGTAAAAATGACTTCTATCAGAATTGTTCTTGGAATAGTGGCAGAAGAAGACTTGCACTTAGAACAGTTAGATGTAAAGACTACATTTCTCCATGGTGATTTGGAGGAGGAGCTATATATGTAGCAGCCAGAAGGATATGAATTCAAAGGTAAAGAGGAGATGGTGTGCAAACTGAAGAAGAGCTTGTATGGCCTGAAACAAGCTCCATGTCAATGGTATAAGAAGTTTGATAGCTTCATGATAGAGCAAGGTTATATTAGATGTCATTCTTACCATTACGTGTAGACAAAGAAATTTGAGGATGGAATTTATATTATCATGTGTTTGTATGTTGATGACATGTTGGTTTCAGGTAAAAACATGCATGAAATAAAAGTACTCAAGAAACAGCTAAGTGAATCCTTTGATATGAATGATTTGGGGGTAGCCAGACAAATCCTTGGTATGAGGATAACTCGGGATAGGAAGGAACGAAAGTTGACTTTATCTCAGGTTGAGTACATTAAGAAGGTATTGGATAGGTTTAACATGCAGGATGCTAAACCGGTTGGGACTCCTTTGGCAGGACATTTTAAGTTATCAAAGGAGCAGTGCCCTAAGACAGAGCAGGGAACAAACCAGATGTCCAAGGTACCTTACTCATCAGCGGTTGGTAGTTTGATGTATGTTATGGTGTGCACTAGGCTTGATATTGCCCATGCAGTGGGAGCTATGAGTAGATTTATGAGTGATCCAAGTAAAGAAAATTGGCAAGTAGTAAAGTGGATCCTTCGGTATTTGACAGGGACCATGGGGACAATTTTGTGCTATAGTGGATCAGACACCACTTTACGTGGTTATGTAGATTCAAACATGGCTGGAGATATAGATAGCAGGAGGAGCACAACAAGTTATATTTACACTTTAGATTGGACAACAATGAGCTGGATTTCACGACTACACAAGCTGGTGGCTTTGTCAACCACGAAGGTTGAGTATGTTGCTGCCACAGAGGCAAGCAAAGAGATGATTTGGTTACAACAATTACTTGAGGAGTTGGGGCATAAGCAAGGAGGAATGTAAGCTACATAGTGATACTCAGAGTACTATACACCTAGCTAATAACTCTGCTTTCCACTCTAGGATGAAGCATATACAGTTGAGATATCACTTCATCATGACAGCTTTGGAGGAAGATAAGTTGAAGTTGGAGAAGATTCATACCTATCAGAATCTTGCAGACATGATGACCAAGGTGGTCACAAGGGATAAAATAAAGCTATGTTCAGCTTTGGTTAGCCTTCACAGATGACAATGAAGGGTTGAGAAGCTTGCTCAGTGGAAATCAGTCTCCAAGTGGTAGATTGTTATGTTTATGGAGCCTGTTTTCATGTTAGAGTTTGGTACACCTTCCATGTGTTACACTTGGATATTTTTACGGTGGTCCCGCTCACCAGTGAGCAGGTCAAGGGGGTTCAGAGGGGTGAAGCCCCCCTGATGGGGGCTCGAGGGCAAAGCCCCAGAAGAAATTTTTCATGGGTGGATTATTAACCCATGGGTAAAGGGTAACCGGTATGGGTTGTTTTTGGGCCCATGGTTTTTTACGGTACCCATTGTTTTGTAAAACTACCTCTTTAGCTACCTATTGATGTACTTTTGTATAAATAGATTAAGCACATTGTCTATTTATATGGATTCATTATGCAGTGTGTTACATGTACAAGGTGAATGCATTGTGTGTGTGAATTCAAGTACGAATTTGGGAGGGTTTGTTAAGCGCAACTCTAAACAAGATCTAATTATTGTAATTGTGAAGACTTTTGGCTTGTAATAGAATATGAGCAAGTGTTCTTGGTGGATGTAGCCCAAATTGGGTGAAGCACGTTAAATATTGTCTTCGTGTTGTGCATTTTCCATTTCTATAATTCTATTCATACTTCTTATTATTGCGATTCTGAGGAATTATTCCGCATTAGATATTATTAATTCCTAACAGTACCTGCATACAAACATGCCCACATAGTGTTAGAAGACTCAACGGTATCTTAACCTCCATCCCTTTTTTTCTCATAACTTCTTGCCCTATTTTGTCTTCATTCAAGCAACATAATGTTCTTCCAAGGTGGTATTTCTGATCCACCATCTCTTTGTCTTTTCCATAACCTCTCTCTACTGTCATCTTCTTCATGTGACTAGATTCTTGTTCACCAAACACCCTTCTTTGTGTTTATCTTATCATCCACAACTCATCACAAAGAGACATTTCCTTTATTTCCTTTATCTCCTTAACATGTTGCATAGTTTCATTGCAAATTTTGCATTCCTCATGGTCATTAACATAACACTTCCTCTTTCATCACCTACTTCACCCTTCAAGGGTATGAGACTATGCTCAACTCCACCTTTACAAAAATTGTAAACATCAGTATTTCAATCATGCTTGGCTTTCCTATCAAATTTCCAAGGTCTGCCTAAAATCAAATGGCAAACATCTATAGGTAGAACATCACATAACATTGCATCTCTATATGATCCAATTTGAAAATCAACAATAATTTGCTCACTTACCAATATATTATGACTTTGTTGCACCCATGAAATGTAGTAAGGCTATGGATGTGGAAGTCTTCTCAATCCAAGCTTCTTCACCATGTATTTTGACACCACATTGTCAGTGATTCCTCCATCTATGATGATGTCATGCACCTTTCCTCAAGACTTACATCGAGTCTTGAACAAGTTCCTTATTTGGCTCATGTCTATGTCTTGTCTTCTTAAATTTTTTTTCTTAAGGTAGTCTCTTAGCTGATTAAAAACTATCTTCATCAAAAGAGATTCACTCTTCATCCTCTCATTTCTCCTACATAACTAGTTTGGTCTGAATACTTGCCCATTTTTATTTTTCTTAGGGCATTGTACATCATTACAACTTGCATTCTCATCTCTAGTAATCATACATTTATCTTTATTTGCATTCACATCACTAAACACAAGCATTCCTTCTTGAATTTTTCAAGAAGACTTTCATTCTTCCCTTGAATGGCTTGTAAACTCTCCTTTGTTGGTGCACTCTAACATTTTCATTCTCTCTCTAACAAGGTGCTCTAGAGTATCCATTCTCTCCTCCATTTGTTGCTTCATCTATTGAAATTGTCCCATCATCTCTTTAAGAAAGCTTTCCTGGCTATTTTGCAACTTTACATATCTCTATGCCATCATCATTTTGTTGATTCTATACAAGATGCCTTTTAACCAAGATACTTAGGATCTGATACCAATTGGTGCAAAGGTCTTCACTCGTTTGTGATTTTTTGTGCTTGATTCACCATCTCCTTAAACATGCATATCTCTTCTCTCAATCACCCTTTCTTGGAGGATCTAACTAAGATTACTTAATTGATGTAGATCATACATTTACCTAGTATAGGTTATTGGCACATTCCATTGTATATCCTCATTCAATTATATGTGAAGAAACATAAAATTCATACCTTGACTTAGATTATTAGCCTTATTTGTTTTTTCACAGTTAGCATATATCGAGATTCCCTTCATTAGGAACATCACACTAGGTCCTTATTATACTCTTGACCCGCTCTATTCAAAACTATACTTCTTCACCTCTCCATTATACAACTCTGATTTTTTATGACCTCAACATGATATTATTACACCTCTTATTTGTCCTTGTACTTTACACCTCTCAACTTTCCCTATGTTTTACCCTTGTCCTCACCATGTATTCTATTGATTGTACCTCCTCTTCCATTACTATATCCTAAAACACTTCATCCCCATATCTCCACTAGTACATATCTATACTTCACCTGGCATAGCTCTAGTAAGCTAGACACTCTGCTCCTAAACACTCCATCCTTGTAACACCATTCTTATTCATATTGTCAATACTTGTTCCATACTTCATCTGATGTCTTCTTTATATTACCACTCTTTTCTCAAATGGCCTAATAGGCTACAAGTGCTCAATAAGCCCAATATTGTACTTAGAGATTTGATTCATTCCCAACACCTATGAAATGTTTCATCCAACTTGTCATTATGTATCTAGACCTCTAACTCTTCCTTGTCCTTGAATTTGTACTAGTTCTTTCAACAAGCTTCATACCCTAGTAGCCCTTCTCATAACCAAATTCAAGTATATCTCCATTATTCCTTAAACAACTTCCCCTTCTTATGACTGATTCTAAGACCATTTATGGAGACCTTGCTCATGGGTGAATTCCAACCATTAGTCATTTGTATGGAATGGCACTTTCTTGACTGTCCTAGGGCTCATTTTAGGCCTAATAAGGTATCTTGCAAGCCTAAGAGTATATTAGATGGGTTTTCAGGTCTATCCTCACCTAGAAAATGATTGAAACACCTTCTCTATGTCTCCAACATGCTCCATCTATCCTCACCTAGATTGAAACAAACTTAGAGCTTGATCCACTTGTTTGTTCATGCATGCATCTAATTTTTTCTTCCCACTTTACATGTACAGCCAGGACTAGTAAATGTGGTATAACTCTTTCACACGTGGGATTTAGAATCTGAAACTTGACAGACCTCTATACTCCCTCTATAAATAGTTTATCCTAAATTTTAATCAAATTTTGATGGATATAATTCTAGATATTTCTTTCCCTAGTTAAGGGCTCAAGAGGAAAAATATCATTCTATAGGTATCTAGACTTGTCTTCAAGGGCTATAAAAATTTAATGATGATTCATGGACTCCTACTCACCTTTTCCATCCTACACATATTCCTAAAACATCTCCTAAGCTTACTATCTTGTTGTGTGCTCTCAGCCTAAAAATATCTTACACTATTTATGTGAAGAAAACATGGAGATTCTTATATGATGCATGATGATTATTAGAGAAATTTTATATGTTGATGATGATATACCGTTTGACATGGTTATATGATGGATGTTGTTCGGACTTGTGATATTTGGATATTGTGAGTAGCCATAGAAATGGAAAATTATTGGATGATGATATAGTTGTTGATAAAACTATAATGATATTATTAGATTGATTGGATGTTGTTGTGATTCATATATCTAGACGATTTTGGAAATTTAATTATATTTATATTATTTTGGACGTTCTGATATGGCCACGAGGCCAAAGAAGGTATTTGGGTTTTGCAGGTTTAAAATATCACAATAAACATTGGGGGATTGGAGACCAACCACATTGGATTTCTATATGAATTCAACAAGGTCACCATGGCAATTAGTTTTGTTTGTATGTGTGTTTGTTAGTGTTAGGGATTCCCATGGGGGGGATCACCTTTAAATGTGACCAAGGGATTTTATGTTTTTCTTTTATTTTGGTCCCTTTGTTATGTTTGCATGTGTTTATTTTGTGATGCTTTTAGCCCTTTCATTAATTATTAAATGTTGTGTAAATATTATGAGTAATCATATTGTTTATTTAATTAATTAAAAGATGTCATAAGAATGTAATCAATAGAGTTGTTGGACATGTTTTAAAGTCTGTAAGTAATGTGTAAGTGACCTTGTAAGTGATGTGTAAGTTAACTTTTAAGTAAGAAACACTCCACCTTGTTGGAAATTCAAATTTGTCCTTGGAGGCTAATTTTGGAGGCTTGTGGGATAAGTTAAACTTGTTCTTGCCTCTTAAATTTACATACCAACCTTGCCTATGGTTGCAGGGTTAAATTTAGACCTTTTTATGCATTTTAACAAGTCAAGTTGAATTTTGTAATTGCACTTTTCTTACATAATTTAATTTCAGTCCTTATGGGGTATGGACTTGGATTAGAGTGTGTAAGTAAACTATGTCATATTATTCACCCACCTATTTATTATGCATTAGAGAATGAATTTGAAATTGTGTTTGGGTTGAGGATGTGTGATGTAGCATCCTACATGGATCCACCTCATCCTCTTCTCTTCCCTCTTCTATAAAATTCGAATTTCTTCCCTTGTTTTGGGTTGCTTCACTTTTGGGAGACTTCATTTTGGGAAAAATTTCTTGTTGTTTTGGGAGCTCTTGCTTAGAGAAGCTTTTGGAAGATTGTTGCATGCTTGTGTTGGGTTGATTTTTGAATTGCTTGCATTAGAAGGAGCTTGCTTTTTTGAACTAGGAACCTCTCCATCATGAAGAGGTAAGAGTTTGGCTCTTGAAATGCTCTTCTTTTATTTATTTAAATGTTCTTGTGTGAGTGTTTTGGTATATATTGTGGGCTGTAGGGTAGATGGCCTATGAATGGTGTAAGAGAAGACTATGGGGTTACTTTTGTGGGAGGCACAAGTGTGTTTTAGGGAGGTATAAGTGTGGAGGGAGTTGGGAATTTGGGTTCCACCTTACAAAGAAATATCTTGCATTTATTTACTCGTTATGGGGTGCCATAAGAGGTTGGGGAGATTTAAGAAAATGTGAGGAATAAGGGGTACTTGGGGGAGGCATAAGGGCATGAAAGGGTTTGAAATGATATTCATATATATATATATATTTATAGATATATATATTTGGTGGGTTGTTTCTCAGGTGGTGATACCCATTTTTCCCCTTTTGGGAGGCATAAGCAAGCATCGCCCATAGTTTCTTTCTCCTTTGGCTTGCTTGATGAAGCCTTTTTATTGTTTGTCATGTTTTAATGTAGTTGTAGAACTACATTCTATTTGGGACTATGTTTCTTTTGTGAAAATGGGTTGCTTGTGTGTTTGTGGAACCCTGTTGTTGCCATGAGTTGGATCACATCTTCTATTGCTTTGTGGTTGGGGCTCGGGGGCCAATGAAGAAGGATGGATTCTCCTCTTCATTAGATGTCTTGGTTGGGTGGAGAGCGATTGCTCTTTCCCCTACTCTTAGTTGTGATCAAATTGGAGGAATGAGAAGAATGCATGTTGTTGTTCTGGAGATCTAAGAAAATATAGCTTGACTAGTCCCTTGTGAAATAAATCTCATTGTAACCTTCCCACTTGAAGTGGATGATCTTGTAAATGTTTGTAATGGAAATATGTTGTATAGTTTTTAAGTTGAAATTTGAAATGTAAAAGTGTTATACTTTGTATTCTGTTTAGAAAGAATGTGATATACGTGTTTCATATAATGTACTTTGTAATCAAATGGAAAGGAAGTTGAAAGAGTTCAGTTGAATTAAAGAAAATGGGTTTTTCTTGTCCATATGATGTTATTCCATTGGAAATATATGTTTTTCATACTCTATGAAATATCTTGTGAAAGGTGGTAAAGTGGAACACGTGAAAAGAAAATGTATTGTCTGCCCTATATACAATAAATGATTTTGGAAGAAATGAAAGAAGGAAGTTGTAAGTTGTCTTTGGAATCAATAAATGAATGTAATGCCTTTCTCAAATTGCATTGTTGTCTTGAATCTGATCTATAAGATGTATTTGAAATCTCTATTTGAAAGGAAGAAATGCGTGTGAAGAAAATACAGAACTCTATCTTTTGAAATGTGTAAAAAAATGGAAATCAGAATTGCATTTTGGATTTTCTTTTTGAATAGTTTGGAATTGAATTAAATAAAATGTGTTAGATTGGAATTGGAACGACATTCTAATACTTGGAAGAATGAAAATGGCAAATAGACCCATTTTAAATTTTGATCCTTGTTATTTGTAATTTCAAACTGGCAATTATCTAAACCAAAAATGCACAGTTTGAACCTGCAAGCAATGAAATAAAATAATTAAATGATTAAATTGAAGTATGCCAAGGTGCTAAATGAGTTCAATTTGACAAAAACACTTAAGGAAATATTTTCAAAACCTTAGCAAAATCGGGCTCAAAACCATTTTGCAATTGATTTTTCTATCAAAAAAATGTAGATGTTCAAATTGTAATCAATCTAAAAAATTGAACATTGAATCCTATCTTAGATCCATTTAGGAACAATTCTTCATATCTATTTGACATGTAGAGAGAGGAAGAAAGTCAAATTGAATAAATCTCACAAGGTTAAAATTTACTAGTTCGTACTGTATAATCCTGCAGGATCCGTTTTCTTAAAATTGACCCCTTAAACTTTATCAAAATCTAAAATTTATGATCCATGAGTAAAGAGAACATTGAAATATTTCTAGAAAGTCCTTTTTTTCCCAAAACTAAGCTCTCTATCAAAATTTATGGCCTTCTGAATTTTTCTTCACTTGGCGTCAAATTGTTTTTTTGGAAAAAATTTCCTTGGCAGGCCCATGGGCCCGAATTTTTCCCTTGGAGCACTTAGGAAAATTTTTGGGAAATTTTTCCAAATTTTCCCCACTACCCCACCACTCTGCAACCAATTAGAGGCTGCCACATGGCACCATGAGGTGATAGCATAGGGGTGGATCTTTTTTTTAGCTTAGTGCTTTCGGAAATTTTTGGGAAATTTTTCCAAATTTTCCCCTCTATCCCACAACCAATCAGGTGATGCCACGTGGAGTCACGGGGCATCGACAGAGGAATGGGTCCCTTTTTGTCTTTTCCATCTGCAATTTTTTTTTGAAAGTTTTCCAAGTCTTTCCCGCTGTCTTGCTAGGCCACAACCAATCAGGGGCTACCACGTGGCATCGCGAGGTGCCAGCAGAGGCACGGGTCTATGTACCCTCTTAGCCCTTTGAGGATTTTATTCATTTTTCTCCCGCCACCCCTCCTTCTCCGCATTGGATTAGGAGATGCAAATTTTCCTTTGTGGATTCGCGGGAGTGCAGGCGCAGAGCCAACTTTTCACCCACACGGGAGAATTTGCAAAATGTCTCCCGCCGCCCCTCCTTTCCCATTTTTCCCTGCGCTACTTTAGGGAGTTCCATGTGTCCCTTGTGGACCTACAGACCCATTAGAGTGCGGGAAAAATGTGATTTTTTCCCCGCATGGGAAAAATCTTACAAAAGTCTCCTTGTGGCCCACCAAGCCACAATTTGGGAAAATTTTCACCCGAAGGCCCGTTGGCCAATAACATGGAAAATATGAGGAGTTAGGAGGACTTCTTTATATCAATGGAAAGGTGATGAGATTTCCTATCCAATGAGTATACTTTAAGAATTTTTTTGAATGTGTTAAGTGTGAGAAAAACTAAGTTGAAACTTTAATCCTGTTAGAGAGTGGGTATGGTGAGGAATTTTCCCTCTAAATCTAATTGAAACTTCTAACCCTAAATTTTCGACCTTGTGACCTCTGATAATTTTTAATAAAAGAAAAGTATGTTCTAGTGGATTATAATTGTTTTGGAATTTTTTAGTGACAATTGTTGCATTGTAACCATGTTGTAGATTCTATTTAAAAAAAATTTATTCCATAATTTTCCTAACTAATCCTAGGTTGTTTCTTGGGTCTCGAGTGGGTTGTTTTAGCAGGTGTTACACCTTATTTGGCTTGATGACAACATTTCAAACCTCTATACAATAGGAAAAACCTCTATACATTATGATAGAGCTGTGTCATCAAGGCTCCTTCATTAATCACCTAAAGACAGATCATACCTTGCATGAATCAATGAACTCATAGTCCTTCATGAAAATATACATACTATTATTTAATTTCAAATTGAACACAGACCTTGAGATCACCTATTTTATGTTTGATTAGCTATAATAAAGACTTCTTATCAATATAGTGACTTATCATTAGATTGTATTTGGCTGCTCAAAAAATTATTTAAATTGCTTGTTCTCTTCTCAAATCCTTGATACATCTTCAATTTGCTTGATGTATGCTCTAATTGTGACTGTTGTAATATTATTATTCCTTACAACTAAGTTATATGAGAGATATTTAAAACTATCATCTCATCCTTTCACTTTGTTTTATATCATTTTTTTATTTTAAAAGAGTTAAACCTTGTGATTTTTGTACTAAAACATGTAGATCAAACCAATACAGATCAAGTGCATTAAAACTGAATAAATGGTAGGCAATCATTATCCAATTTGATGTAACATGTCAATCAAGAAACCATGAAAAATTATGGATTTTTTTTTTGTAATTTCTTCTTCTACTAATGTAACACTCTTGCAAAAAGTAATACATGTTAAGTGACACAATATTATACAGCCCATGTCAAAAATCACTTGAAAAGAATTCAAATCTCTTTGAAGAAATCCATTGGGACTAGTTACATTTTGTTCTCCTTAAATTTCTTATTTTTACATCTCAACTTATTTTAATTTATTATTTTGTATTTTTATATTTCTCGTAAGATGTAATGTTGATTGACATCCACTACAACAATTTTGTGCATAATCTGTCAATTGACATCCATTACATGATACATCTTGAGATGCACTATCTAGTGTTTTGAGAACATGATATATGGATATTGAAATCACTTATTTGTAATTAATGTTAACATTAGCAGTTAGTCAATGAAAGTTCCTATGAGATGCTTCATGATGAATTTATTCTCTTTGTTGTCTTTACACCTAAATCAATTCATTTGAATGCATTTGCATGTGTACTATTTTTCTTTATACATATTTCTTATGTTGAGATGTCTGTGCACATATCAATATCATTTAGTCTAACATGTTGTATCTTTTTTTTCTTTCAATTCTACATAATTCATTGATTCAACAAAATGACACCTAAAAACAGAAGCTCAGCCTGAGGAAGAAATGCTATTCCAACCTCTCTTGGTAGTGGTAATGGCATTAAAAAAATAGCATATTATTTTGAGAAACCATCTAACAAAACCCATCCTTCTCGAATAGGACCATCACAATCAAGGGATAATGATTAAATTCAAATTGAAACTAAGAATGAGAATGTGTTATTTTTTAATTTTCTTGATGATGTCAATGAAAACAACAATGAAATGCATCCCTTTGAAGACATTACATTGAATGATGTTTAGTATGACACTATACCACCTACCCAATTGAATGAAGATGACAAAGCATCACCTGTCAGTGCCCAAGTGAATGTTGGAGGTGAAATGTCTGGCAGTTGTAGTCAATGAAATATAAATTCCACCAAGGAAAATACTCAACAGACACCTATTTTTGGAAGAAAGATAAAGGAAAGAAAATGGGACTTGGGAAGGAGTTTTAGGTTAGAGTGAGTTTTTAAGTTTCCATTTATTAAACCTGTTAAAAATGAGAATAAAGTTAAACATCCCAAAGAATGAAAATGTACAACATGTAGCTAGAAATTGGGCAGGGACCAAACAATGCAACTTAAGTCGGATACTATTGAGAAGCATATAGTAAAGATATATGAAAAGATAATTGTAGATGGCATTGAGAATAATGTTGCCAGATGGAAAACTGCGGATGAGTTTTTGCATATTAGGTATGAAAAAGAATTTGAAGAGCGCAAGAGAAATGAAAGAATAGTTACATCGAATGGAGGAACAATTACCTCTCAATTCAATAAGATCATTCAAAACAATCTTTTGGATAAAATAGTTCAACTAGCTACTGTTTTTCATATTTTTAAAAGAGGTAATCTTATAAAAGATTTCCTTGAGCAAAAAAAGATGGTGTCTTTTCTTGGTGTCCCATAATTTCCTCATTCTCATTGGTCATAAAGTAGTGATTGGGATTGTGAAAAATACCTAACTATGGTTGAGAAAGAAGACTTGAAAGAGAAACTAAATGTAACGCCCAAATTTTCGACACACCAAACAAGGAAAACCTTGTCAAATTTTTAGGGAACAAATTATGGGATAATTTTATTTTTGTTTAAACAGTTGTAAGGGAGTAAACATTAACTACATTTAAATTAAATTCTTGTTAACAATTTCCACACATTCACAAGTTAATCAAAATTAGATTAATAATTAAATATTATCAATTAATTCCCGAAATCCATTTTAGAGTTTAATCCTTTTACAGGGTTTCCAAAAGTTTCTAATTATAATGTTGACTATATTAATCTCATTATTTTACCTCATTTAAATCTACTTAAGTATATTATAGGCTATTTACAAAGTTAGTTTAAATTTTTCTCCTATAGTAACTTAACTTCAATACCTATCATTTAATTATTTAATCATACATTTTACTTTTAATTACTTTAATCCTTTTGATCATAATCTAAAATACCACGCATAATATTATTTAATTATTCCTTACAATCCCAATGTCATTTAATTAGATACTAATCTATAAAAAAAGGGTCAAAACTTAAACTAACCACTAAGTGCTGGCCCCATTCACATAATTCCCATACCTTTTTATTTAAAATTACCCATTCCCATGAAAATGCCATAACTTAAAATTTGTAGGATTAAATATTCACCCTAGGATTGATTTAACATAGGCCCTTATATTTTAGGTTTTCTCTAAAACCCTAAAAATCCTTATGTTTCCTTTTTATTCTTTTCTTTTCCTTAATATTTTCATTAGTTCATTGTTATTTTACAAATTGGAGGAGAGTGGAGGCCATGGAAACTTGAGGGAAACCATGGAGGTTTTTCTCTTAGATCAAGGTTGCAAATGGGAGGAAACTTCCTCCATTTCACTCTCCATTTTAGTTTTGTTGATCTTAGGTTTAGTATTACAAAGTTATCTATTTTTTTTGTTATAGAGATCCCATAAAAATATGGTTGTGGGTGTTTGTTTACTCATATTTTATTTGAGTTCATCATTTGGGGAAACCCTTTTGGCTTGATCTAGGAGTATATACACTTATATACATATATACGTGCATGTATATATGTATATAAGCTAGGTCTACATTTTTTTAGTATATTTATTCAAGATATAGTTTTAGATAGAAAAACACATTTTAAAAAAAAAGTTCACACATAGGTGACCTGTGCCAGTCACTTAACCAGTAGTGGTTCTTACTGTGATACTGACACCGGTCTGGCTTCTGGCATCGGTTACTGTGAATCTGGTGAATTTTATAAAATTATTCACAAATGTATATATTTTCAAATATATACATCTTTATACTCTTTTATAGAAGTTCATATTTATTATAATCTCTTGTTTACTGTTTTTAAAGTAATATTTTAACAACTAAGTTAATAAGTTGAAATTTTATAAATTGTATACAAATTATAGAGACCGATGTCGGTTTCTGTTCTTCCGACGCCGGTTGGCCGATTGACATCGGTCATCATGTAAAACAATTTGTTTTATAAAAGGCATATGTACACACACACACACATAGATACATACATACATACATACATACATACATATATTCATAGTTCTAACTACTAGTTGAATTTAATAGAATACACAATGGAAATAACAACTTCTTTCTTGATTAAAATACTAAATGTATAACTTTTCCTTTATAACATTGTTTAAAACTTGTCTAAAAGAGTTCATTTCAACCACAATGCATCTATTTTAAAAGAGAGGAATGAATTCAACCATTTATTAAGTAAAAATTTCTTTCCTTTTTACTAACAAGAATGATAAACATTTCAAGGAAAACAAGTAGGTACTTCCATGTATTTTCAATACAAGACAACCATTTTCAAAGTGAGGATAAAACACAAGTTTTGGCTTAATTCTATATTTGAAAGAGTTAAATTTCCAACAATATAGAACTTACAAGTTCTTCCTTTCAACCATTTCCAATACATAGCTTGATAATTAAATTTACAAGAAACTCTTTTTAAAATGCAAGTATATACAAGCCTTCCATTTCAAGGTGGAAACAACATGATAACATTTACAACATTATGATTCTTTCCTTTGGTTTCAAATATATAGGTCTTCTTCCCATGAACATATTGCAACTCCATATATTTTTATTCATTTCCAAATCACAACAAGGAAGGGGTTGTAGGTAACACTCACCTCCCAACCTTTATTCTAATGAGAAGGAGAAGCCATCCTTCTCATTGTCACCCAAGCCCCAAGATTGAAGCAATAAGGGATATCAAACAACCATGGAAACTATTTACAAAGGCTTCAAAAAACATCCATTCCCAACAACAAAACTTTAAACTCAACAAGCACAGTAAAAAGATAGCAATAAAATACAATTTTCCCAAACACAAAGGCTTTAAATGTCTAAGCCAAGGGAGAAGAGAAATATGAGCAATCCCTTATACCTCACAATGGGTTAAGTGTCCACCTTAAAATCCTCTAAAATATCCATCCACACAACAAGAATCTTATCCCTCCCTCAATCTCTTATATCTCCCTCAAAACTCTTATCACTCCCTCGAATAGAACATACAAATATAAGTAAGAAATCTTTCTTGCTATCACAAGGTGGGACACCTAACCAAAACTAACTTGAAATGAATATACAAAAATCTTATCCCTTCCTAAAAAGATCCCAATTTTCCTTCTCCCACACCATACTTAAGGTCATACCACCCAATCTAAAACAACACATATATTCATTCATTTTACAAATAACACACAACAAATAGAAATAATACAAGGGTATAGACCCTACCTTGCCACTGCAAGAAATTCAATCTTTAAACAATTCTTCAAGCTTATTGCAAGTCCAAACCATTCCAAAAATAATCTCCCAAGTTCCAAAATAAACAACCAATTAAGAATATCAAAAATGTGCAAGTGATAAAATAAACCAAGTAACCCCCAAAACTCCAAAATAACTCACATAAATAGAAAAAGAGGAGAGGGGGGTGAGGTGACTCCATGTAGGATGCCACATCACTTGTCCTCCAATCCACTTCACCAACTCAAATACAATGATCAAGCCTAGTAAATGACTAGGTGAGGATATGACAATTTTCCTTCCACACACAAATATCCACTTCATACCTCTAGGGACACAATTAAAAGATTTTGTAAGAAATTGCAATTAATTTCAACTTTTCTCACTCAAAACACATAATGAGGGCTAAAATTAACCCCTCATATCATAGGTATGGTTTTTAGATGAGTTTAAGAGGGAGGGGACACACTTAACTTGTCCCACAAGCCTCTAAATATGGCTCCAAAGTCAAAATTCTTGATTTGAAGGTGGGGTTGAGTACACAACTCAAAATCAAATGAAATCCATCCAACATTAATAAAATAAAAGGACTATCTATGACATAAAAATCTCACATAGTCACATCTCGATTTAACTTAATCACATGATTAATTAACTAAGCAAGGCACATTACGTAAGAAATATTAAAGTGAGCATACATTACAATAAATAAATCACATACGCAACTTAAATAAATAAAGTAAAGGAAATAAAACAAACATTCAAACCCCTTGGTCACACATGAGGTTACCCCTCAATGGGAACCTCTAAACAACATAACAAGGGAAATAATACAAAGTTTACAAGGTGACCTTGTTGCCAATAGCCAATATTCTTTTATGGTTGGTCTCATATCCCCTTATTTTTAATTGTGATATAGTTTCTTGCAACGAATCAAACAATACACCTTCATCCTCAAGGTCACATCAAATACATCATAAAATAAAACACACATATACATATAATCCAACAATATCATATGTAATGCCAACTAAAACAACCCACTTGAGACCCAAGAACAACCTCGGATTAGATAGAAAAAATTATGGAATATATTTTTTTAAAAGAGTCTATAACCAGGTTACATGGCAACAACTATCACTAACAAGTTCCAGAACACTTCTAAATCACTAGAAAATAATTTTATTTCATTAAAAAATTATTAGAGGACATAAGGTCTAAAATTTAGGGTTAGAAGGTTTAATAAGGTTTAGGGGTTAATTCCCCACCATACCCACTCTCGATCAAGATTATAGGTTCAAATTGATTTTTCTCAAACTTAATACATTCAAAAATTTCCTAAATTATTCCCATTAGATAGGAAATTTTGTCACCTTTCCAATGATATAAAGAATTCCTCCTAACTCCTCATATTTTTTGAGTTATGGGCTGGCGGGCCTTGGGGTGAAAATTTTCCTCAAGAGCAGGCTTGCGGGCCTAGGGGTGGAAATTTTCTCCAAGGGTGGGTTGGTGGGCCGCAGGGAGACTTTTGGAACAATTTTCGAGTGGGGGAAAAAAACCAATTTTTTTCCCACGCACCCGGGGGTCCACAAGGGACACGTGGCGTCTCCTTAGTCAATGTGGGGAAGACGGGATGTCGGGGAGAAAATTAGGTTAACGCCCCGAAGGGCTAAGAGGATTGCATTCACCCGCATCTCCATCAGCACCTCATGATGTCATGTGGTAGCTTCTGATTGGCTGCGGGCTGGTGGGCAATGGGAAATACTTGGAAGATCTAGCCAAAATTTTTCAAAACGTAAAAGGGCAAAAGGGACCCCCTCCACCGTCAATGCCTCGTGACGCCACGTGGCATCACTTGATTTGTTGCGGGCTGGTGGGAAAAATTTGGAAATTTTTCCCAAAATTTTTTAGGAGTGCTAAGTCAAAAGCCCCTTTGCCAATGCCTCATGGTGACATGTGGCAGCCTTTGATTGGCTGCGTGTTGGTGAGGTGGAGGGGAAACTTAGGAAAATTTTCCTAAGATCTAAGTCTAAATGGTGGTCTCCCCTTCTGCCGAAACCTCGTGGTGCCATGTGGCAGTCTCTGATTGGCTACAGGATGGCAGGGTAGCGGGCAAAATTAGAAAAAAATTACAAAGTGTATAAGGGAAAAATTCGGGCCCACCAATGAAAATTTTCCCCAATTTGGTTTTTGACGGCAAGGAAGAAAAAAAACTTCAGAAGGCCATAACTTTTGATAGAGAACTTAGTTTAGGGAAAACAAGGAATTTTTGGAAATTTATCGACGTCATCTTTACTCAGAGATCATTAATTTTTAGTTTTGATAAAGTTTAATGTGTCAATTTCAAGAAAATGATCTGTAGGATTTTACAGTATGAACTGGTAAATTTTAACTTATAAGATTTGTTCGATTTGATATTCTTCCTCTCTCAACATGTAAAATAGACATGGCGGATAGTTCCTAGATGGATTTAAGAAGGATTTCAAGATTCAATTTTTATGATTAATTTGAAATTTGAACATTTCTGTTTCTTGACAGAAAAATGACTGTAAGAGGGTTGAGCCCGATTTTGCAAAGTGTTCTAAGAAATTCCTTAAGTTTTTTTGTCCAATTAGATTCATTTAGGGCTTACTACTTCAATTTAGTCATTTAATTTTTTATTTCCTTGTTCCAGGTTTGAATTGTGCATTTTGCATAAAGTATTTTCCAGTTTTGAAAATGCAAAAAACAGAGCAAATTTTAAAGGATCTATTTTCCACTTTCTTCTTCCAAGTATTGGAATTTGTTTCAATTCAAATCTAATACATTTATTTGATTCAAATCAAACTATTCAAAACCCAAATGCAACTCTAATTTCAAATTTTACACATTTCCAAAAGATAGAGTTCTGTATTTTCTTACACGCATTTCTTCCTTTCAAACAAAGATTTTAAATACATTTTAAAACATATTTCAAACAATAGTAACTTCTTTTGTAAAGGTAGAACAACATATATATTTAGTTAGAATGATTTCTTTCACAACTTCTTCATTTACAATCATCAAATACAACTTGCAAGGATATAATATTTCTTTTCTTTCATTCAAAAAATGAGAACAAAGTGCATCACTTTCGCACTTCGAATTACAACTTTCATAACAAATACAAACCATCTTTCTATTTTAATTAATACAAAGATCATCCACTTCAAGTGGGAAAAGGGCTACAATAAGATTTTATTTCATAAGGGACTCTCAAACTGTCTTTCTCCTTTTTCCAGAATAACAACATGCATATTTTACATTCTTCCAAATTGATTAGAATAGAAGTAGGGGAAAGTAAAAGCTCTCCACCCAACCAAGACATCCAATGAAAAGGTGAAGCCATCCTTCTTCATTGGCCCCCGAGCCCCAACCACAATGTTATAAAAGATGTGGTCCAACTCATAGCAATAACAGGGTTCCAAAAACATACAAACAACATTATTACAATAAATACACCGTCCAAAATAGAATGTAGTTTGCAACTACATTAAATCATGAAAAAAAATACAAAGGCTTCATCAAGCAAGCTAAAGGAGCAATAAACTATGGGGGATGCTGTTTATGCCTCCTAAAGGGAAATTGGTGTCACCACCTGGAAACAACCCACCAAGATATGTACATATATTATTGCAAAACCATATATAGTTAAAATATAAACTATATATATATGATTAATATTTAAGAAAACATAAAAATGTAGAGTAAAAATGATATCACATATGTATCATATATCCTAGAATGAAAGTAGGGTAAAATGATTTACTACCAATATATAATGAGATGCATGGAGTAGCACTATCATGGCCTATCAATTCAACAATAGTGTACAATTTTGATAAAAAATAGAGAAAATTATTATACAATCATGGGATGAACTATTAGGCAATTGAAGAACTAGAAAAAATTAGTTACATCCAATATACGAAACTTTTTATTTTTTTATTAATGATAATAATTTTTTTATCGGGATCCTACCCAGGGGATATGATAACAGGGTCAACACCCAGATAAAGCATTAAAAGTGGAAGAAAAATAAAGTAACAAAGATGCCCAACAACCACAAAAAAAACAAGGAACACCAAAATTTTCCATCAACAGATATTCAACAAGAAAAAATATGGACAATAGTTAAAGAAAAGGAAATCAATCCTAAGGAAGAGAGGATGATTTAAATTTTTTGGATTGCACTATGTTCCATCCCTCTTCCTCCAGAAAGTTTCCACTAAGTTCTTCATGATTTCTAAACCCAATTTTTTTAAGGATGTATTCCTGATAACGTGTACCTTCCCATAAATGAAGAACATTAAGATTATTAGGGTCACATAGATCTTTCCTCAATTTTTTATTCCGGTTGCAAAATCGACTCTAAACCCCTAGGATATTCAAAATTAAGCACGATTTCAAGCGTACCGAGGGCCGAGTTTCAATAAATCCTCCTCCTCTAATGTGATCGATGTTTAAAAAAAATTTCATTTTAGAATACTCACGTTTCAAGCAACAGACCTCTAAAGTGGGATTAATAATAGGGGTTTTGATGTGGTGGGCCCCCATCCAGTCTAAGATAGAAATCCCAATCATATGAGAAACTTACGCCACTTCATGCTAACATATAGGAGGTGAAGGCCCTACATGTCCCAAGTAATAATCAACCACCACCACAACCAAACCTGCCAAACCATCCAACATGGGAGAAGCAACAATTGAAAGGGGAGAGAAAAAATCCTAGAGTCTGTCCTTAGCCACTAACTCATCCCCCAACCAATCCTAAAAATCTTCAGAGCCATCATCAGGAAATTCTTCAAAACCATCATTATCATCAAAATTTTCAACTGATTCAGCCTCAAGGTTATCCATAGAGTCATCTTAGAATCCTTAACAAGGCATTCCTTCCCTCAATTCAAGTATGCACTTCCCAAAAAACCAGTAACAAGAGGATTCAACAAGAAATAGGTATCCTTAGGCCATGAGATTTTATAACCAAATATTGGGTCTGAGACCATCTTAAAATATGCCATAACCCCACCCAAGATAAGGTCGTCTAACCGTATCTCCCTCTTCCCAATAATAGGTTCATTTGGGTTGACTTTAATTGGCCACTTCAGACGAGGGGCCTTACAAGCATCTGATATGTGACTAGCCAAGCAACATTTAGAGAAAAAAATAGTGAAACCTTCGTAAACAATATTATGGTGCCTAGTGCAAGCAGAACAAATTAAATAAATGGATTGCGGGAGAGATTTTCCTTAACACACATTGGCACATAACCTAGAAAAAACCATTCTAGTTCTAGCGAGAGTAGTAACATCAAATAAAATAAAATTCCCATAGGATTTAAAAATCCCAAGAAGAACCTCTTTATCCAAAAACTCAATGGGAAGGGTAAGGAAACATACCTAAACTGGCCAACAATGAACCAGAGAATCCACAGAGGCCCCTAGCTTCCAACAAGAGAGACTGATGATAGTTTTATGAAAAAACCATAGCCCTCCCTATTAAAATTTAAGAATATCTAGATCTAATCTAAAAATAAATATAAAAGCATCATTTTCCAATGAAATAACTTCTAGAGAACCCTTAATCCTCCATTTTAGCTTAGCCCAATTCGTTGCGTGGTCTATTTATGGTCGTAAACCAGAAAAATCCAAATAGACCTATCCCATACCTTTTGGTTGCCTTTTTCAGGACCATATCTGGCACTAAAAAATGAGGAACTCTATCCACCCAAGACGGAGAAATAGAAGTTACAACATGGTCTTTGCAACACCTCACTCTGTCTTCCCATGAAGGGGTTCCATTCATCACAATTTCTACCTTCCAGGTGCTCTTCTTGTGTTGGAAGAGAGTGCTACTAACCTCTTTCTCTAAATGAGGAATAAAATCCTCACGCCCAGGATCCATTCCAACCTCCCACCCAACACCATTTTGAAAATATGCTTCCCTCTCAGGAGTCCATTAGCAATCCGTTATCTTGATTTATACTAAGATAAATTGAATAACAACATCAAAAAATGCCAATTCAATAGTATTGCAAAGTTTCCATAAAAACATTATAGAGAATTATTGTACAATCCCACTATATACTGTTCATAAAACTCCTTAAAATGTAGTATATGAAACTAATACATTGATGAATTGGTAAGTTGAGGAATACACCTCTTATCGTTTCTATTGGTATAATGGAGGAATATAAAAAAAGGAAATAACTTTATGAATCATTAAACAAAATTAAAAAATAGTTGAAAAGGAAAACAAACAAAATGAGAGAAACCTCAAAAATGAAATGATTATAACTTGTAAATGGTGCATGATTTGATATAAGAAGTACAAATCCATTTTAGATATTTATGTTGGTAACTTCAATCCTCTATTCAGGGCATAGCCATAGATGTTTTGATAATAATTGTATAAAAACTCCTTTAAAACACAAACATGTGTATGCAGTAAGCCTAATATCCATAGCAATATACAAGGAAACCCCTACAAAAATAAAGGAAACCCCACTCTAACAATTATTTATTCAATTAGAGTTAAAGAAAAAAAACAAACAAAAACAAAAGATAAAATTGTTTCATATGCATATATGCTTGTTAGATTACATTACCAAATTGTTTCCTTCAATAATTGGGTAAAGGAAAAAAAAGACAAAGATTTGAGGAACATGTTATTAGAAGATAGAATATTAAGATTTTTGGTTTGCTAATAACCAAGATATAAAACATGCTTCAAAAATCCAAGCTCAAGAAGCAATGCCAACTATAAGAATAAGGAAGAATTCAAAATAAATAAACAATTTAGACATTTGGTAATTAAGATGTAATAGAATGGTGTTAATCAAATTAAAATGTGATAGTAAAAAATTAGATATTATTCTCCATGAAGAGGAAAAGAAATACATTGGTGAATCTGATTTGCATGGTACCTTTGTTCTAAATGGAAGTTATATAAAATATTGATTTAAATAATCAATTGAAAATAACAAATAAAGTCTCTACACCCAACAAGGCCCTAACAATACAAGAGAAAGGAAAAAAAGTTATTAGTAAAAGAAAAAATATTTGCATGGAAAATTTCTCAACTTTTCTACTAAGTGCTTGGTGAAGAAAATTTTGGATGGGAGGAGAAATTGATGTAAGGAGCCATCAACTAAAAATATTACACGAGAGAAAGAAAAACAACTATTAGTCTTTCTAAATAGTCAACTTTCATCTTGAATTAGAAGAAGCATGCAAAGAATAGGAGGCAAAGAGCATGGCTGATGTCATGCATGAAAATTATAAAGGTCCATACAAGATAGATGACCTAAAAAATAATAAAGGAGGTCATAATCAAGGAATTACTAAAAAATAAGAAAAGAGTAGCACTAAAACAAATATAAGGGAAAGGCCATGTGCAACACATAAGTGTTGGAAATTCTATCCATGCTTATGTCATGGAATGAGTAACCATTGTGTGTGGCCATGTGTTGAAAGAAGAAATTCATCACTGAGCATCAAAAATAAATTAAGAAGAAATAATGTTGTACAAAGTTACACACTTTCAAGAGATAAGAATAATGAATCAAAAATAAGCAAAAAAGAAAGAGCACTCTTCAAATCATTATGAAGAGTAAAGGAAAACAAATGATATGTATTCCAAGATTGTGAGCAAGAATTATAGCACTTATTGTAATAATTATATAATAACATTGATGGGCATCCATAGACATACTAGTCAGCTAAGGAGTTTCTTCTACGGTTCTAGGAAAAGTGGCATGGCATTCAGTCACTAATAGCAAGGTGAGAGATCACTCAAGGAGAGTTGCGATTCACGAGAAGAATATTGATCTCACATATGTATAGTTTAACGAACTCATCACCTTTGTCGAAATATTTTCTATACATGTACATTTGAATTTGAACTGTTGTTTCATACAAACTCTTAATTGTATGTCCAAAGATAGGATCAGCTATGTAGAAAAGGTTGTCATTCTAGCCACACACAAAATGAATATTTTTTCATTACTTTTTATAAGCACATGAACAAGATAGAAGATGTCGGAGAAACCATTCCCAAATAGAGAATCCTATGGCATCCTACAAGCGTTGACATTGTAGCAAAGGGGGTTAGATGTAAAAATTCTACAATAGCACTATTTTCCCATAATTTATCCTCTTAGTTGATGGTCAACACTCTTTTTCATTTGGAAGAGCTTAAATAAGATTGTGATAGCTGTAACGACATAGGAAAAATGGGGAATTGTTGATACATAATCACAACACCCTTGATTGTTGCAACTTGATAGATTGAAATTGTTAGTGTGATTGCATAACATGGAGCTTTTCCCAAAGTGTGGGACTTTGCAATAAGAAAACCTCTCCGGATGATGGTTGGTTCCTATTCCTCTATCCTGATAAAAACATTCAAATTGTATAACATCTATCCTAAAATCTATTCTAACTTGCCAAGGAGAAATGATTGAAACAATTGAAAGAAATTAAACCTAATCTATAGGAGGTGATGCACCAAAAGGAATGTTGAACACCTACTATGCATGGATATGAAAACCAATAAGTTTGAAGGGGATGAATACACACCACAAGTCAACCAATTTTTTTGAATTCATTCACCATTAAGCATAGACCATTAAATATGCAACACAATTTAACATGCACAGTCAACCAAAATTACAATGAGAGATCAGGAGAATACAATGAACACAAGAGAGGGTTGAACTTCATCCACATACTTATATTACTTCTCAACAGATTCGATATAGTGCATTACAATGGCCAAGAAGCACTAATTTGCATTATTTCTTGAATTGGAGGTTTGAACTCCATAAATTCACTTACAAACTAGAGAATAAGGGAGTGTGCAAAGCATGCTCATCTAACCTTTTGAAATGAGCCACTCATAATATATAGGAAGAATGAGAGAAGGGAGAGAGAGGAATTTGAAATCTTGCTTCAACCACCCAAAATGCATAAAAATCACCTGTAATAATGATGGCTGCCACTGTAAAACCCATACCTCCATGTACTTTGCCTTGTTGGAGAAGAAAGGAAGCCCATACCTTCATCACTTGGGTAAGTGAGAAATTTGGAAACACCCTCTACAATGGCAGAATGTATTTCCAAAAATTCCTATTTTGTGAAAATTTGAGTTCCCAGTTAAACATTATAGCCATCTAAAGACTAGGGTTCCATTCTGCAATAAATAGCAGTGGTTAATCTACCTCTTTTCAGACTCCAAAAATGCATCGCAACCTCTGAAATCTGAAATTTCATATTTTGGGGATTCAGAGCTTCGAGAGTTTGCATTTTAGAGATTTCCGTTACTGTTCATCACTCAAGTTGGCTCGAGAGTTCCAAAATTTTGAACCTTTGATGTCTAAAATTTGGACTTCGGAGTTCGGACTCTGAAATCATGTCGCGTGACATTGTTCATCTTTCAAGCTAAAAGTTTTGAAATTTTGAAACCTCGAAGTCTGAAATTCAGACTTCAGGTTTTAGACCTTTGTATTTTTGGGGGTTAGGGTTTCAGGGATTTGGGACTTTGAGTTTCGAGGATTCTGGACTTTGGCTTTCGGGGATTCTGGACTTCGGGTTTTGGGGATTTGGGACTTCCAGTTTCGAGGTTTTGATTTTCCGTCGGTTACATGAAACCTCTGAAATCATGAAAGCCCGAAGTTTGAATTTCAGACTTTGGTGTTCGTACCTTTCTACTCTTGTTTCGCACTTCTTTCCTCTGAGTCCCCAAATTTTGCTCCAGCATACCTCCGACCGACCACACCTTAGAAGTCCAAATTTTAGACTCCATAGCTCCTTCATAACCCAAACCAACTCAAACTCCCAAGCTCTTTTGCAATGTGCTCGACCCACTTCAACTCGTTTGGCTCGAGCCCGAAATGTGAGTTGTCATGGCCAAATCAATCTTGACATTTTATCTGTGTAGGGTCATATTTGTTTGATTTTTCTGGAGGGGAAAAATCAGATAATAGGAATTTGTACAGAAGTGGTAGTACCCCTTGCAAACGTTCGCGATGACATTGATTGGATGTAGACATGTTCACATATGCTATATTAAGCCCATTCATTTAGATCCACATTTAACAGATTCTCTTTTGTTGTGGTTGACTCATATTGATGGTTCATTAAGGTTGAGAGAATAAAAAGAGGTTGCTGCATATGTATTTGATACATCATGTCAATGTTAGCATCATCGTATTCTAATTTGGAACAATATCTTTCAGTGTCAAAAATCATTTAAATGGCCCAAAGTAATGCATATAATTATCCAAGTACATGGAAAATAAGGTTGACTCATTTTAGTATCAATGAAGAGTACCTATGTATGTGTTTTGTCTTCGCCATCAACTAATAGTGATAAAGAGGTCACTAGTCTATGGAAAGAAATAAGTGAACACACACACACACACACATGCACGTCGTTGGCCATCCCTCTCTCTCTCTCTCTCTCTCTCTATATATATATATATATATATGTATATATATATATGTATATATATGTATGTATGTATATATATATATATATATATATATATATATATATATCTTGTGTGTGTGTGTGTGTGTGTGTGTGTGTGTGTGTGTGTGTGTGTGTGTGTGTGTGTGTGTATGCACGTCGTTGACCATCCCTCTGTGTGTGTGTGTGTGTGTGTGTGTGTGTGTGTGTGTGTGTTTTGAAGAGGATAAAACAACCACTTAGTTGCAACAAGTGTGATTTATGTTTTTTTGAGGACAAAAGCCACATCTGAAGAGGTAGAAATGAGGATTATGGACATACCATTATGATGATAAGAGAGTGAATTCAATGTCCTCTAAAAAACTTGACGAGCTTAGTCATCATCTTCTAGACCAATTGGACTTATTCTGTGATGAAGACACTAAAACCATGATTGAAGAATATATAGAATTTTCAGTTACGTAGGGTATGGTCTCTTGTTACGTGACCATTTGACAGATACATCTTAAACATCATTGTTTCCCATTGACACAGAGGTGGTTAAGGTGTTACTTACCATAAACATTTCATCTAATAATGTCAGTGCAGAGTCTAAATATCTAGTATGCACTGACCATTTTCAATTGGCAGAAGTAGCAAGGTTGATGCCTTTCCATGCAAACCACATATTCCACAGACATCACCTTCAGTCATGGTTGGAGAGGATAAATATAGGTGGTGTGATTAAGGCCAAGAGAATAAATAGAGGTCGTCTAATATGTTGTTAATATAACATGTCGATAGTAGCCCACTCTAATTCTAATTCGAAACAACACCTTTTGACATAAATATATTCTAGACAGTTTTGCTTGTACATTTTTGTTTAAGACGTATCCGAGAGTTTCAACCTATAAATTGTTCAAAATATTATTTAAATATATTCTAGACATTTTTTTTTTTGGGCAAACTTTTCGCTCTACTTTAGAATGGTTAATGGAGGAACGTGTTAAACCACTTATTAGATTTGTAAGCCTCCATGAAGCGATTTTGATGGCTTTGAATGTTCATATATTTTACAGAAAATACGGAAAAAAAAAGCCAAAGTATGGTTATCTCTCTCCCAAACGGAAGAAACACACAAATTGTCAAAATCTTAATTGTCAAGAGTCAAGCCTATTACAATAATGTAGGCAAAGTGTCCGTAACGCGTGTGAAACACGTATTTAGCCTATTTCCGTCACCGCATGAAACAGTTCGCAGAATCGCATCCAACATTCTTAAAAACACATAAATATTTGCCAACAATTCAATTTAGACAATATTTTGTCCATATAATGGAAGGCTAGACTTTGTCTTAAGAGCTAACTCTCGTATTCCTCGCTATTTTTAGGTGTAATATTACAAACTCTAATTTCAGGGAATCAATGGAGTGCAGCTTGTGTAGCGATGTGGGCTTTCAGAGCAGTTTGTGCACTAAATGCCTATTGCGTTTTCAGCATCAGAAAGATAACAATTCATCTCGCCATTGCTATTTTTTTCACTATTCTTCTTTAGAGATAATCTTCATCCACTGTATTCTAATTTATTGGGAAAAAATGAAGGGTGTGATGGATATATCTCATGGCGTATATTCTCTTAGCCATCAACTGATCATCATGTGCTTTTTTCTGTCAGATATTGCAGCAGAGCATATTTTGAGAATGTGTCAGCTGAGATTTGTGACTGGTGCTACAATATTCAGGAGGAGGCAGGCTCCGATAGTAAGCTTATCAGAGTTTGTTCGAAAGGAAAGGGGAATTGTTCTGGGTCCGAAGAGTGCTTGAGCATGACCCATAATGGCGAAGTGAAGAGAAAAATGAAAAACTGTTATGCTGACATTGATAGAGAGATACCCAAAAAGCTGAATAACAAGGCTTGTGAGTTAATTTGCAATGATAGAAAAGTTAGGAGCAGATATAGACTTCTTGATGAAATTGTGTGTTGACTGTTATGGTTTTCAATGCAGATAAGCTATTTTCCATGCAATAATGTCAAAACCAACTATGTAGTTTTCTTTTGTATAAAATCTTGTAGGGCTGGCTGTTTCATTTATGAATATACCGAATCCACTTTGGACTTGGCTCTTGGGACTATTAAAAAATATTTCTACATGCATGGGAAAGTGTTTTTTAATACTTAATAATTTGTATTTTCATTTCGAATAATAAGGAATCAATGATTATCATCAAAGCAGGTCAAGTGGTGGCATTCCATATTGTCGTGCTCCATGTTTGGTATCTGATTAGCAGGAGCCAATACAAAATGTTATTTCATACTATTTTAGTGGCTCAGTAATGTAGAAAAAAGTCTTCACTTTTTGGATGTATACGTCAGGAATAAAAACAGAAAAAAGAAAAGAAAGAATTGCAATCGTATCCGCAAAGAATTGCAATGATATCTTTTATGAAAAATGGTAAAAAAAAAAAAAAGTGGTCAAATTAATTTCGCGAAATTTGGGCACAGTCGTCTCTATCGGTAGAAATCATTCACCATTAAACACAAACCATTAAATATGCAACACAATTTAACATGCACAGTTAACAAAAAATTTCAATGAGAGATCAGGGGAATGCAATGAACACAAGAGAGGGTTGAACTTCATCCACAGACTTATATTATTGCTCCACAGATTTGATACAGTGCATTACAATGGCAGAGACGCACTAATTTTCATTATAGCTTGAATGGGAGGTTTGAACTCCATAAATTCACTTATAGACAAGAGAATAAGGGAGTGTGTAAAGCAAGAATATCCAACCTTTTGAAATGAGCCCCTCTTTACAATATTTAGGAAGAATGAGAGAAGGGAGAGAGAGGAATTCGAAATCTTGCTTCAACCACCCAAAAATGCATTAAAATCACCTTCAACAATGGTGGGTGCCACTGTAAAACCCATACCTCCATGTACTTTTCCTTGTTGGAGAAGAAAGGAAGCCCATACATTCATCATTTGGGTAGGTGAGAAATTTGGAAACACCCTCTAAAATGAAGTACTATATTTCCTCATTTTGAAAATAAGAAAACCAATCGTAGTTGTGTAGAGGACACTGAGAGCTTTCTAAAATGTCCTATTTTGTGAAAATCTAAGCTCCTAGTCAAAATTTATGGCCATTTGAAGAGGAGTGTGCCATTCTGCAATAAATGCCACTGATTAATTTGCCCCTTTTCGGACTTCGACAATGCATCGCAACATTTGAAATTTGAAATTTCATACTTTTGGGATTCGAAGCTTCAGGAGTTTACGCTTCGGAGATTGTCGTTACTGTTCATCGCTCAAGTTGGCTTGAGAGTTCTGAAATGTCGAACCTTTGAAGTTTGAATTTCAGATTTTGGAGTCCAGACTCTGAAATCATGTCGCATCACATTGTTCATCCTTCAAGCCAAAAGTTCCAAAATTTTGAAACCTCGAAGTCTAAAATTTGGGCTTCGGGTTTCAGAACTTTTTCTTTTTGGAGGTTCGGGTTTCAGGATTTCGAGGGTTCGAGACTTCAGGTTTCCAGAATTTGGGACTTCAGGTTTTAGGGATTTGGGACTTTGGGTTTCAGGATTTAGGACTTTGGGTTTTGGGGATTCAGGACTTTGGGTTTTAGGGATTTGGGACTTTAGGTTTTGGTTTTCGGGGGTTCAATTTTCCCCCTGGCACATGAAACCTCTGAAATCCCGAAAGCCTGGAGTCTAAAATTCAAACTTCGGGTTTCAGACCTTTCTGCTCCTTTTTCATGCTTCCTTCCATCGAGTCCCTGAATATTTCTTCGGCCTACCTCCGAATGACCACACCTTCGAAGTTTTAATTTTAGAGTCCATAGCTTATTCATAACCCCAACCAACTCGAACTCCTAAGCTCTTTTACAATGCGCTCGGCCCATTTCAACTCACTTGGCTCGAGCCGGAAATGTGAGCTCACGTGGCCGAATCGATCCTGCTATTTTATCTGTGTGGGGTCATGTTTGTTTGATTTTTCCTAAGGGGCAAAATCGGATAACAAAAATTTGTACGTAAGTGGTAGTACTCCTTGCAAAGGTTTGTGATGACATTGATTAGATGTAGACATGTTCACATATGTTATATTAAGCCCAGTCATTCAGATGCACATTTAACAGATTCTCTCTTGTTGTGGTTAACTCATATTGGTGGTCCATTAAGGTTGAGAGAATAAAAAAAGGTTGCCTCATATGTATTTGATACATCATGTCATTGGTAGCACCATCTTATTCTAATTTCGAACGATATCTTTCAGTGTAAAAAATGATTTAAATGGCCCAAAGTAATGCATGCAGTTATTCAAGTACATGGAAAATAAAGGTTGGCTCATTTTAGTATCGATGAAGAGTACCTATGTATGTGTTTTGTCTTCACCATCAAGTAATAGTGATAAAGAGGTCACTAGTCTATGGAAAGAGATAAGTGAATATATATATATATATATATCTGTGTGTGTGTACATACATATGCATATCTAAATATATATATAGATATATATATATATAGATATATATATATATATATATATATATATATATATATATATATATATATATTGTGTATGTATATACATACATACATATGCATATCTATATATATATATATATATATATATATATATATATATATATATTGTGTGTGTGTGTGTGTGTGTATGTGTTTTGAAGAGGATAGAACAACCACTTAGTTGCAACAAGAGTGATTTATGTTTTGCTGAGGACAAAGCCACATCCGAAGAGGTAGAAATGAATGTTATGGACATACTTTTATGATGACAAGAGAGTGAATTCAATGTCCTCTAAAAAACTTGACGATCTTAGTCATCATCTTCTAGACCAATTGGACGTATTCCGTGATGAAGACACATAAACCATGATTGAAGAATATATAGATTTTTTAGCTACGCACGATACGCTCTCTTGTTATGTGACCATTTGACAGATACACCTTAAACATCATTGTTTCCCATTGACATAGAGGTGGTTAAGGTGCTACTTACCTTAAAAATTTCATCTAATAATGTCAATGCAGAGTCTCAATATCCAGTATGCACTGACCATTTTCACCTGACAGAAGTAACAAGGTTAGTGCCTTGCCATGCAAACCACATATTCCACACCCATCACCTTTAGTCATGGTTGGAGAGGATAAATAGAGGTGGTGTGATTAAGGCCAAGAGAATAAATAGAGGTCGTCTAATATGTTCTTAATATAACATGTCGATGGTAGCACCCTCTAATTCTAATTCGAAACAACACCTTTTGGCATAAATATATTCTAGACAATTTTGTTTGTACAATTTTTGTAAAGACAACTCCAAGAGTCTCAACCTATAGATCCTTTAAAAAATTATTTAAATATATTCTACACAAATTTTTTTGGGGAAAACTTTTCGCTCTACTTTAGAATGGTTAATGGAGGAGCATGTTAAACCACTCATTAGATTTGTAAGCCTCCATGAAGTGATTTTGATGGCTTTGAATGTTCATATATAGAACGGAAAATACGGAAAAAAAAGGCCAAAATATGGTTATATCCGAAACGGAAAAAACACACAAATTGTAAAAATGTTAATGTCAAGAGTCAAGCTTGTTATAATAATGTAGGCAAAGTGTCGCGCGTGAAACAGTATTTCACCTATTTCCGTCACCGCATGAAATAGTTCGCAGAATCGCATCGAACATTCTAAAAAACACATAAATATTTGCCAACAATTCAATTTAGACAATATTTTGTCCATATAATGGAAGGCTAGACTTCGTCTTAAGAGCTAACTCCCGTATTCCTCGCTATTTTTAGGTGTAATATTGCAAACTCTAATTTCAGGGAATCAATGGAGTGCAGCATGTGTGGCGATGTGGGCTTTCAGAGCAGTTTGCTCCAGTGCACAAATGTATATTACGTTTTCAGCATCTGTAAGCTGACGATTCATCTCCATTTTTTTTTTAACAATAATTATTTCATCCAATATATTCCTAATTTAGAGAAAAATGCAGGCTGAGATAATTGGTAGAAATCATGACCTGTATTTTTGTAAAGCAAGGTAGTAACTTTGTCATGGGAGTCTGGAGAGTTATTTTTTTCAAAGAACGAAAGAAGAATTTTTAAAGATGGAGTCAAAAATATACATTCTTTGCGTGTATTTCACATTTTCTTTAAAAAAAATAAAGGATCTCTTTTTCTATTACTTTCATATAAAATATTAGAAATTTGGACCAAAACTCTGTTTCATAGCCCAGTGCAACAGAGCTGGTTGCAAAGATCTCTTCTAATAAATATAATTCTATCTTCCAGTGTTTCAGTTTCTCATTCTATAACAATGCTTCTTCTTTTCATCATGCTCGGTACTAGTTAGTTGTTGTTTTCATTTTGTCTTTTGGTTAACTGTTATGCGTGAAAAGTCAAGCCGTTTGTAAGTTGCATAGTGCACAGTTTTAGGCCGATACCGTAAGTCGCAAAGTGGGACCAGATGTCATAACGGAGCAAATAGACCAACTCTTGTCGCAAGAAGATGAAGCTGAAGAAGACTTGGTCAGCGTAGTTGACATGTTTACTATAAATTCTACATCAGATTTACAGGAGGAAATAGAGCCACTTGTAGAATGGAGATTGCCCAAGATCTCTTACAATAAAGTCTATGCTAAGTTGTTTACCTTTCACTTAGTTGTTGCATTTGCATTTAGAACTAAAGAATCTGTCATACAAGTTTCCCAAATAGATAAGCATGAGTATGATATTCCTCTAATTGATCCTAAGGATATTAATTTTATAAAATCCCAAAAATTCTATAAGTTTGTGCACATAGGGTGTGTTAAAATTGGCATTTCTCCTCTTTTCCATCGTGGTCTCAATGCATCTGTTTTGTGTTGTTTATTATACTAGAGACATAATAGTTTTAAGGAATATCTTTGCTAGTCGCAGTTCGACACTGCTATACATAATGGTCAAGTGTCTTTTGAGGGTTTCCCAAATTATCCTATAGGTATCAACAAAGATAATATTTTAAAGAAAGTATTGCATCTACATCTTGGTACATCAAGCATCGATATGAAGCTTGGCTCATGCCCTCTTGCCATTCACTATAAAATTATCTATCGCCTTGTTAACACCCTACATCCTATAGTAAAAAATGATTTAACAAAAGGTAGTAGCATGGCGAGTCATGTTAGTTTAGAGTCTCGTAAAATAGAACCAGAACTCATTTCCTGGGTTGATATAATGGTTCCTAAAGATTGAAATTTGTCCAATAAGGCTCTAAGTCAAGGACAACCTTCATTCCAAAATGCCACCAATGTATCTGAAAGCAACCATAGAATTTCTCTGTCCTTCCGTTAAAAGGAAACCCCTTCTTCTCTATCCAATGCCTCTTCCTCTAGATCAAGTTCTTCTTATTTCTCCACTAAACTAGCCAAAGAGAAAATGAAAAAAGATAAAGTCTTTGTCTGTAATCATGATAGTCTAATCCATGATCCTAATTCTGATCGTCTATGGTGTTAAGATTGTGAACAAATGATAAGACAACAGTATATTCCCACAAATGGTCCAGTAATTAATATGATTACAAAAGTCAATATGGAAAGATCTATTGTGGATCTTCCCCCTCTTGAAGATAGTGAGATTGTTTCTGTAGATGGAATGTAAAAAGCCACTTTTTAGTACCAATAGGAAGTCAACAAAGAAATTGAGCACTTTCAATCCTCAAAGATGCTCAATTGGACAAAAAAGTCATGAAAGATGTTCATGCAACCTTGAAGAAGCATGAAGAAACTCTCCTGGAGATCGAGAAGAAACTCAAAGCAATGGAGCTCTATAACAAAGGTGAGATCAAAGTCTATATCTCAATGCTTAATCATAAAGTAGATGATCTTCATACTACTATTCAAAATGTATCTACCTCATTTGAATCCATTGTTCAACCTATTCAAATAATTTCCTCTTCTATTGAAGATATAATTTGGCCCATAGCCGACCTTCCTAATTTTCCCATAGAAATCTCAAAAAGTATTGTAGAAAATACTAATCCTATAGTAAAAATTACTGATGATACCAGGAAGGAAATCAGATCTAAACTCTCCACTTGTTATAAACACCATGCTAACTAGAACAAAATCCTTCATCAACAGTCTTTTGACCAACATAGTAATATTGAAAAATTCCAATAGTCTGTTGATCTTATCCCAGAAATTTCTGACAAGCTTGAAGAAATCCATTCTTTAACCAAGCCACATGAACCAGAAGTCCCTGATTGGTCTTAAAAATCTCCTGGTATGATGTAGTTAAAAAATTCAGTGAGTCTAAGCTAAGCCTACCTCTTTGTCTAACAAGATTTCAATGGACAAGATGATGCCAGAAGATGCATAAGGCATATACACCCTTGGGGAAGCCTCTCATTTTGTTGAACCTTTACACAAAATTGTTCATACCCAAACTCTCCAACCTAGTTCATACAAAGTTGAGTGCGATAATCCAACAGAGATAAAAGAGATGGTACATGACATGATTGTTTAGTCGAATACAAGAATCCAAGAATACCTCCTTATTCTTGAAAGCTAGAATCTGTGATATGAAACAGGTAAAAATAGTACCAATGCTATATGCATAATTTGTATTATAATTCTTATAGGATTAATTATCCTAATATGAAGATAAGTTATATTGAATCATTCTTATCTTTCTTTTCCACAGGATACAAGAAAGATCTTCAACACAAGCCTAATGAACTTCTTATCTTTGGAACCATTAATCAGGTTAATAATGATATTAATTCTCACTTGTGCCAAGAAAAATATTACAGGAAGGAAGCTTCCAAATCTAAAAAGTTGGCAGATGTAGAGTTCTGTCAGTTACAAGACAATGATCCTTTTGGCTGTAGATCTTAAAAAATTGTGGCTAAGCAAAAGAAGAAGTTGTGTTATGAATTATCTTCATTCAGAAAGGGGAAGGGAGCATGGCATAAACACAAATCCTTTAGGTATTCTTCACCCTCTAGAAAAAAAGGTTCTTCAGAAAATATCAAGGAATAGAAGAAAAAAGCATGTTTTCTTTATTCGCAAAGGTGATCACTATGCTAACAAGTGTCCCAAAAAAGACACTACTAAAGGAAAAGAAAAAATTTATTTTCTCAAAGATAATCATATTGATGAAGAAAAAAATTTCTTCACTTCTAGATTTGGCTATGAACGTTTAAACATCTTATATAGTTTTGATGAAGAAAACTGAAACATAAATCTAATCAAGGATGCTAATTCTAGTTCAGAATTAGACAGTACAGATTCAGAGTAAGACTCTCTGCCCATTTTTACTTGTATAATATGTTATCAAGTTTTCCTCATCCTTTTATTCCTCCAAATTAAAAATTACTAGCTCACCAACTTGATGAATCCCAACAAGAATATGATACATGTCCTCCATGGGAAACTACAAGAAATTCATATTTGTATCAACAGATTATTGCTCTTGAGCTCAAACATCAAGCACAATTGAATCTTGAGCTTGAACAAAAAAAGGAGGAATAAACCTCAACCTTCTTAAGAAACAACAACAAAAAGAAGAAGAAGAATACCTTGAAACTTTCAAAGCAGTTTAAAGAACTCCCAAGACAAGACAACTCAGAGGAGATTTCTCATCAGGATTCTAAAGAGGATGTGGTAGGAGAGAAATGCTCTTCCCTTTCCACTTTCCTAAGGAAACAACTCTTGAACCAGAGAAGCAGTGTATAAATATTGAATCTACTCCACCTATTTTTAGAAATTAATTGCATACAGATAGAATTAATTTTCTCCAAAACGTCATATTTAATGCCTTTAAAGAATTCAAATAGTTGGTTGAAGAAGATGGACAAGATAAAGAAAATCTTAAAGAATCTCAAGAAATGTTGGAACAAGCGTATATGCAGTTCATTCAAACTCCTTATAAAGAAGAACCAATACAAGAGGTAAGCACTCTCAAAAGTGCCCCAAACCCTTTTATATATATCACTTTATACATGCCAAGTATAAGAAAATATGCTTTAGATGCAATGATAAATACAAGTGCATACATCAGTTTGCTAAGAGCCAAATCCATTTCTCAAGATTGGCATGTCTCCTTTTCACGCGTTCTATGGCAGAGAGTTTAGGACACCTTTGAGTTGGGATAGATTTGAGGAGAGGGTTTATCTTGGGCCATATTTGGTATAAGATATGGAGTAACAGGTTGTCTTGATTCGTCAGAGACTTCAGGAGACTCTCGATAGAAAGAAGAAGTATGAAAATTTGAGGACAGATCATAGTTTTGAGGTGGGCACGAAGGTTTTTCTTCATGTCAGGCCTCATAATATTCCTATCCGTTATGGAAAAGGCTCTAAGTTAGCTCCTAGATTTTTGGGTCCCTTCGAGATCCTAGAGTGTATCGGTCCCTTAGCCTAGCGTCTAGCATTGCCACCCAGCTTGTCTCACGTGCATGAGTTTTTTCATGTATCTATACTTAGGAGATATATTCCAGATCCCTCTCATGTTTTGGATTGGACCGCATTGCAGGTGCAAGAGCAGGGGTAGGTGTCAGTGGAGCCCATGTGCATCATAGAGCATAGGACCCTGGGCCTTGGAATCTCTAAAATAGAATCTACCATCGTAAACCATATCATTGGTGTATATAAAATCATGAAGTATACTTAGTTTTTTTGGTTTCCACCAAAAAAAACTTCTATCGCATTCATTTTGAAGCCACCTTGGTTTAACAAAATTAAGTGCAAAGTGCATATTTTACTAACAAGCTCCAGAAAAGATACTTCCAAAATGAGCTCCAATTATTAGTTTTTGGTCCCATCAAGTTCTCTACATTCTCTAGATATCATATAATAGATTAGAAGTGTTAAACATATCATTCAGATGTTCAGAGACCTTTTTGAAAGCCCAGAATGTAGTGCCCACTTCCCTTCGACAATTTTGATATTGATCATGATATTGTTGACTATATTATGGACATTATTACAGTTTTGATTTAGTATGGTGTTAGATGTTAGATCATGGATTATTGTTGACTCTGATTCATATATGATGCATGATGATTGTTAGAGACATTTTATATAGATGTTAACATACTGTTGGTCATGGTTATATATATATATATGGATGTTGTTAGGACATGTGATATTTGGATATATTGAGTAGATTGAGAAAATTGAATTTAAAATTGATGATTATATAGTTGCTGATGAAATTGTAAGTGATATTATTGATTGTCTGGATGTTGTTGTGATTCAAATATATATTGATGATTATAAAATTATATTATATTCATTTGGATGTTCTGATATGGCCACAAGGCCGAAGGGGTATTTGTATTTTGTAGGTTAAAAATATCACAACAAACATCGGGGGATTGGAGACCAACCACATTGGAATTCTAGATGAATTCAACAAGGTCCCCATGGAAACTTGTATTGTTCATGTGTGTGTGTTTGATTGTTAGGGATTCCCATGGGGGGAAATCGCCTTTAAATGTGACCAAGGGTTATGTGTATTTATTTATTTGGTTCCTTTTTATTGATGTTTGTATGTGTTTATTAAGTGATGTGTTTACCCCTTTCATTATTTATTAATTGTGGTAAATTATTGTGAGTAATTATGTTGTTAAGTTCATAAATTAAAATATGTCATAAGAAAGTAATTAATAGAGTTGTTGGCCTTGAATTAAAGTGTTGTAAGAGATGTGTAAGTTAACTTTTGAGTGTGAAACACTCCACCTTCTTGGAAATTTGAAATTGTCCTTGGAGGCTTGTGGGACAAGTTAAACTTGTCCCATACCTCTTAAATTTAATTACCAACCATACCTATAGTTGGAGAGTTGAGATTAGACTTTTATAATTATTTTTGTGAAGGAAAATTACAGGTTTTAATTGCACTTTTCTCACATGATTTACTTTCAGTCCTTTGGGGTGTGGGTTGGATTTGAGTGTGTAAGTAAACTATCTTATTTTTCACCCACCTATTTATTATGCATTGAAGAATGAAGTTGAATTTTTGGTTGGGGTTGAGGATATGTGATGTGGCATCCTACATGGACCCACCTCATCCTCTTCTCTTCCCTCTTCTATAAAATTTGAATTGCTTGCCTTGTTTTGGGTTGCTTAACTTGGGAGACTTCATTCTTGGGAAAACTTCTTTTTGTTTTGGGAGCTCTTACTTTTAGAGAAGGTTGAAGATTGTTGCATGCTTTTTGTTTGGTGGGTTTTTTTATTTTTTCTTGGAAACAACTGTTGTTTGGAACTTGGGAAACTCGGTCATGGAGAGGTAAGAGCTTGGCTCTTGAAATACTATTCTTTTATGAATGTAAATGTTAATGTGTGAATGTTTTGATATGTTGTGGACTGTTAGGTAGATGGCCTAGGAGTGGTGTAGGAGAAGACTATGGGGTTTATTTTGTGAAAGGCATAAGCATGTTTTAGGGAGGTATAAGGGTGGAGGGAGTTGGGATTTGGGTTCCACCTTACAAAGAAATAGCTTACATTTCTTTACTCATTATGGGGTGCCATAAGAGGTTTGGGAGGCATAAGAAAATATGAGGAATAAGGGGTACTTGGGGGAGGCATAAGGAATGTCAGGGCTTTGATATACTATATTTTGGTAGTTTGTAATTCATGTGGTGATACCGATTTCCCTTTTGAGAGGCATATGAAGCATCCCCTATAGTTTCTTGCTCCTTTGGCTTGTTGGATGAAGCCTTAGTAATGTGTGTCATGCTTTAATGTAGTTTTAAACTACGTTTTGTTTTGGACTGTGTTTTATTGTGAAAATACTGCTTGTGTGTTTGTGGAAGCCTGTTGTTGTCATGAGTTGGATCACATCTTTTATTACATTATGGTTTGGGCTCGGGGGCCAATGAAGAAGGATGACTTCTCCTCTTCATTGGAAGTCTTGGTTGGGTGGAGAGCGTTGCCTTTCCCCTACTCTTGTTGTGATTACAATTTGGGAGAATGAGAAGTATGCATGTTGTTGTTCTGGAGCTGAGAAAAAGATAGTTGAACAGTTCCTTGTTGAAATAAATTTTATTATAACCTCTCCCGCTTGAAGTGGATGAATTTGTATATGTTTTTTAATGGAAATATGTTGTATTGATTTGCAAGTTGTATATTGAAATGTGAAAGAGACATACTCTATTCCGATATTTTGAAAGCAAGAAATTGTGTTGTGTATGATGAAATTGAAGAATGAAAGAAAAGATGTAAAGTTGTATTTGAAATCAATAAAGGATTGCATGAAATTCCTTAAATTGCATCATTGTATTGAATTTAATCATCTAAATGTGAGTTGTAATCTCTGATTGAAAGAAAGAAAAGCATATGAAGAAGTGTAATACTCTGTCTTTTGAAATATGTGAAAATTGGAAATCAGAAAGGTATTTTAGATTTTGAATAGTTGAATTGAATCAACTAAATTTATTATATTAGAATTGGAATGTATTATAATACTTGGAAGAAGAAAATGGCAAATAAACCCTTTAAAATTTGATCTTTGTTTTGTATTTTCAAACTGGCAATTTATTTAATCCAAAAAGCACAGACCGAACCTGCAATCAAGAAATAATAATGAAACATTAAAATTGAACATACTTGGATATAAATGAGTTCAATTAGACAAAAATGCTTAAAAGTAATCTTTCAAAACCTGATAAAACCAATTTCAAAGCTTTCACAGTCGTTTTGCTGTCAAATTTGTAAAATTTCAAATTGGAACTCAATCAAATAGATCTACCTCACAAACATATCTGAAAACCACCTAAGAAAAATTCTCCATGTCTATTTGACATGTTGAGAGAGGAATAAGATCAAATTGAACAAATTTTCTAATTTAATTTTTTACCAGTTTGCACTGTAAAAGCCCGCAGATTGTTTTCTCAAAATTGACCAATTAAACTTTATCAAAATCCAAATTAAATGATTCCTAAGTATATAGGATGTTGAGAGCTTTCCAGAAATTCCTCATTTTCCCAAAACCGAGCCCCCTATCAAAATTTATGGCCTAGTGAAGGTTTTCCTTCACTTGGCATAAAAAAAAAATTGGGAAAAATTTACTTGGCGGGCCTGCGGGCCCGAATTTTTCCGTTGGCATTTCAGAAATTTTTTGGGAAAATTTTCCTAATTTTCCCCACCACCCCACTGACCTACAACCAATCAGAGGATGCCATGCGGCACCACGAGGTGTTGGCGGAGGGATGGACCCTTTTTTAAACTTAGCGCTTCAAAATTTTTTTGGGAAAAGTTTCCTAATTTTCCCCACCACCCCACTAGCCTGCAACCAATCAGAAGTGGCCATGTGGCACCATGAGGCATTGGTGGAGGGGTGAATCTTTATTTTACTTAGTGCTTTAAAAAAAAATGGGGAAAATTTTCTAATTTTTCTTTGCTGCCCCACCGCCCCGTCTAAATTTTCCCCGCCACCACAGCCAATCAAGAGTGGCATACCACGGTGGGCGTCGTGAGGCATCAATGGAGGAGCGGGTTCCTTTTTTCCTTTTCAAAAAATTTTAGGAAAATTTTCTAAATTTTCCCCACGGCCCGCAGACCCACCCTTGGGGCAAATTTTCTCCCCTGGGCCCGCAATCCCGCTCTTGGGGAAAATTTTCACCCCAAGGCCCACCGGCCCATAACTTGAGAAATATGAGGAGTTAGGAGGACTTCATTATATCAATGGAAAGGTGAGGAAATTTCTTATCCAATGGGAGTGATTTAGGAAAATTTTGAATACATTAAGTTTGAGAAAAATCAAGTTGAATCTTTCTTGAACCTAATTGAACTTTCTAACCCTAAATTTTGGATCTTGTGACCTCTAATTATTGTTAATAAAAGAAAATTATATTTTAGTGGATTAGAATTGTTCTTGAACTTGTTAGTGACAACTCTTGTCTTGTAACCTGGTTGTAGACTCTTTTTTTTAAAAATTATTCCATAATTCTCCTAACTAATCATAGGTTGTTCTTAGGTCTCAAGTGGGTTGTTTTAGCGGGTGTTACACTTGGTATCCTAGCTGTGGGTTCAAATCCTTGACCCTTGGGCACACTAGAAAACTTGAGACATGAACTGCAAACCTAGCACACTTTTGAATCTAAGAAAACAAACTTGTTTGGAAATTGAAAAAGAAATGTGTATGAAGAAATATTACATTAGTCTGTTCATTTGAACTACCAAAATTAAAATAATTTTTTTTTTGAATTGTTGTACATGCTTAGTGGCATTTTTTCTGAATCTGGGTAACTAAGAATGTCAAATTGAAATGATTTTTGAGAACTTCTAGTGTAGTGGAAACTTGGTTCCCCTTTGAAAATGTGTTGTTTTACAAGTCCTAAGACTTGATTTAATTGTATGATGTGTTAAGCCCTTTGTTGAGACCCTTCCTTATTGGAGTTGTTGGAATGGTAAATTGTATGGTGTGAATCTTGTGGTTGGACAATAGAGGTTGTGTCCTAGGATCGGGAAGAGTTAATTAGAAGCTGTTTAGAGCTTCCTTCCTTCAATAGTTAGGAAAGTTGGTTTGGTTGTCAGTTTTTCATTTTGTTACCAGTTTGGGAGAGTTAACATTAAGTATGGATGTCGTTTATGACCCAATCCTGCACATGTGTCCTTGGAACTAACCTCGAGGCAGAGTACCCCTATTGGCGGCCATGAAGGGCTGCGAAGTGAATGTGGTGTTAACATTTTGTATTTTACATTCGTAAACTTGTGTCATTTTATCAAGGACCTGCATCTTATTTTATGATTGGATTGAGAAGCTCTGAGGCTCTTCTAGTTATTTATATTTTTGTAAGAATTTTCAGACTTTGCAATACGGCTACTTAGCCACTTTCCTTGATTGCTGATATTTCTTAGACTTTATTTTGATTGGTGTCTCAGAGATTGTTATGTTGTTGGCTGCTTAGCTAAACGTTACGTGGATTTCTTCTTGCATGATGATGAGATGGTTCGATGCTACTTGTATTCATACATTTTGTCGTATGGGGGTACACCCTAGGTGTCTTGAATGTCCTCTTAGGTGCTTAAAGTTATGCCTTAGTTTTAGATGCACGGAACCTTGAGTGTATCTAGGATCTTAGAGTGGACTTTTCATTACTCGACCTTGTTGGGAAGAGAGTTCGTTGTGTTGTGCATTCTAGTTGGCAGCCTGTTAGCGGTGGTGGTGATTCTCTTACAATCCGGTAGGAGCTTGAACCTCATTGGAGTAGAGGTGTTTAATTGTGGGTTGATGAATTATGGTGGGATCGGTTTGCTTTTGGCTGGCTGTGGATGTTAGTGGAAAAGTGTTTATCTGGTAGTGGCTTCTCTTTGATGGCATGCGAAGTTGTATCAAGAGTTCCTCATTTCATTATATTAAGTAGTGACTTGAGGATTGTATGCATCTTGGTAATTATGGTTAGATTTAATCCCATTTGAGTATTGTGTGTAAATTAAGTGTTTATGTTTTCCCTCTTGACCTATAGATAAGTCTACCCTTTCCTTAACTTTTTTTTTGTTACTATGAATAATACTCTATGACCTATAAATTTTGGATTACATGGAGACACTTATGGATGCTTTGAGTCTTTTGGACCATGACATTGGTGATGATAGTGTAACTAGACCTTGATAATTTAATCTCGGTGGTATTTTATAATGTGATTCTTCTTGCAAAACTGTAACTCTTGGTCGTAAAGCCATGTTGAATAGATAGCTGACTGTCTACTTACATTTGACGCTTTCTAGCGAGTATGTGGTGTTCTTATAGTTAAAATATTCCCTTGTCATTTTGATTGCTTGGTTGGTGGTATCCTGTGGTAATATGGGTGTAGATTTGAAAACTTTCCTTGTCTTATCAGGTGAGTAAAATGTTTTCACCAAAACAACAAACATTGTTAAACCCTAGTAGATCAGTAAAAGTAATTATGCTTCCTTAATGGGCCTCCCTTGTAACTTCTTTTGAGAACTTTTAGAAACCCACTAGGAATGTTTTATGATACTTGTAATTAGTGGGAAAAAAAATCTCGAAATATTGTTGTGATCCATGTTGGTTGATTGTTTCCTAGTTCTTATATAAGTAATAATGTGTTTTCTATGTTGAATGTCCCTTGTTTTCCTTAGAATTAAAAATGTATTGTGTTGATTTACCTCTCTCTCCCATAAAAGTAACAGTGTGATATGTTTACCCTTCCTTCTCATTAAATTTTTAATTGACAAGTTGACTCACCCAAACATCATAAAACTATAATTGAAGAGATTTGGCCTTGAAGCTTAACAAATAAACTAGAACATAGAAAGAGAAAATGGTTCTTACTTTAACCTTGGTAGATTAATAGAAAAAAAATGTAGAAGAACAGAAAAGGAAAACTTTGTCCATCTACCTCCCCTAGGATTAAAATAAATACTTTTTCACTTTTCCGCCTTTACAGAATGGCGAGATATCATGCCCCCTTAGTGGTCCTTATAACACAAAGTTGCGATGTCATAATAGGAGGAAGTTTAATTAAGAAAAATCATAAAGGAATGTGCTTAGAAAATGAAACTACCAATTTTGATTGAATTAGTTGTGTTATAAAATAAGTAAGATTTATGTGTATTGAGTGCAATGTTTAGTTGAACCTGTAGTTTTGTCGCTTACCTGAAATTGTGAAACACTTGGTGGATAGCAATGTGTTCTAGTTGCTTAGTACTTTCTTATTCATATATGTATGTGCTTTTCTTGTAGGATTTTTGGGTCATCATACCCTTATCATCCTGTAGCTCAATGAGTGTGAGTTGGGGTCCTTTTGGATTGAGTCTTATCTGTTGTTTAAGAAGCAACCTCCTTGTGTGTTGTCTATCCTTAGAGACCTAAGTTATTGTAATTTAAAGTCAACATATGTTAAGGATATAAAATAACTTTGGGAAGTCTTCTTTTCTTCAAATTTTATTAGGTCACCTTGTTATTGTTGCCCCTTTTCCATTAGGATGGAAAGTGCGAGATGATGTTATTCGCTTTTGATACGATGCACCCTTGGATTGTAGTTGGACCTCGTGTTACTTAGTTCTTCTCCCTAGCGACCTTGAGTGGTCGTTGGTGTTTCTTGTGCTCTCTTTATGGTTAATTTGAGCTTGAGTAGGAAATAAGATAAATAAATACCATTGTGCTATAATGTATGGTACTTGAATTGACATGTTAGTTGCTAGGGGATATATATATATATATATATTCTTTTGCTAAATGGTTGACCTCTTTAGATTTGGTTGGTATGGTGTGTTCAATTCTTAAAACAAAAGTGTAAAAAACAGACTATAGGAAAACTTGTGGTCTTGACTTCACTTGTATTACCATGAAAAGTTAATTGTACCCTCTCGAGTTATAAAAGTGCTTTCCTTGAATAGTTCCTTGATTTTAAATGTTTTGCTGATTTAGGTGTCCTTGTTGATTAACCTCATCCTGTGTGATCCTCAAATTGTGGGACCTTGAGTAGACTTGTTCCTCGTGTAAATTTGGTCATAGTTTATTTTTTCTAGCCTTGTCTAGACAACGAACCTTGAAATCATGGCTTAAACTTAGTAGAGACCTCAACTTTTATTATTGTAGTATGTTGTATTCCTTGGGAAACTATGTGGTCATTCTCAAACTCATGGAATTATCCTTATTATTCCTCTACTTGGTGGTTACTCTTAAGACTCTTTTGAACTCTTCAAGTTATACTGTTATGTGTGGTATCTTGGTTGATAGCGTAAATTTACTCTCTAGATTTAAGTTTTCATAGCCTTGCATGCAGAAAGTTTATAAATCATCCCTTGCAATCTCCCTTCTTCTTGCTGAATTACATTGGACAAAACTTAGGTTCTGTAGACCCACACTTGTTTGAAGCAAACAATCTCATAATGGAGTGATCCTTTTTCTATTGCATTTATTCCTATCTCTCTTTCCAGTGACTTCCAAGAGGAAGTCAAGTCTAAGGGGAGGGGAATGTAGTGCCCACTTCCCTTTGACACTTTTGATATTGATCATGATACTGCTGACTATATTATGGACATTATTATAGTTTTGATTTAGTATGGTGTTAGATGTTAGATCATGGATTATTGTTGACTCTGATTCATATATGATGCATGATGATTATTAGAGACATTTTATATAGATGTTGACATGTTGTTGGACATGGTTATATATATATTTGTGGATGTTGTTAGGACATGTGATATTTGGATATATTAAGTAGACCGAGATAATTGAATTTAAAATTGATGATTATATAGTTGCTGGTGAAATTGTAAGTGATATTGTTGATTTTTTGGATGTCGTTGTGATTTAGATATATATTGATGATTTTGAAATTATATTATATTCATTTGGATGTTTTGATATGGCCACGAGGCCAAAGGGGTATTTGTATTGTGTAGGTTAAAAATATCACAACAAACATCGGGGGATTGGAGACCAACCACTTTGGAATTCTAGATGAATTCAACAAGGTCACCATGTCAACTAGTATTGTTTTGTGCATGTGTGTGTTTGATTGTTAGGGATTCCCATGGGGGGACCACCTTTACATCTGACCAAGGGTTATGTGTATTTATTTATTTGGTTCCTTTGTATTGATGTTTGTATGTGTTTATTTTGTGATGTGTTTACCCCTTTCATTATTTATTAAATATGGTAAATTATTGTGAGTAATCATAATGTTAAGTTAATTTAATTAAAATATGTCATAAGAAAGTAATTAATAGAGTTGTTGGCCTTGAATTAAAGTTTTGAAAGAGATGTGTAAGTTAACTTTTGAGTGTGAAACACTCCACCTTCTTGGAAATTCGAAATTGTCCTTGGAGGCTGATTTTGGAGGTTTGTAGGACAAGTTAAACTTGTCCCATACATCTTAAATTTAATTACCAACCATACCTACGGTTGGAGAGTTGAGATTAGACTTTTATAATGCTTTTTGAGAAGGCAAATTGTAGGTTTTAATTGCACTTTTCTTACATGATTTAATTTCAGTCCTTTGGGGTGTGGGTTGGATTTGAGTGTGTAAGTAAACTGTCATATTTTTCACCCACCTATTTATTATGCATTGGAGAATGAAGTTGACTTTTGGGGTTGGGGTTGAGGATGTGTGATGTGGCGTCCTACATGGACCCACCTCATCCTCTTCCCTTCCCTCTTCTATAAAATTTGAATTGCTTGCCTTGTTTTGGGTTGCTTCATTTTGGGAGACTTCATTCTTGGGTGAATTTCTTGCTGTTTTAAGAGCTCTTGCTTTTGGAGAAGCTTGAAGATTGTTGCATGCTTTTCATTTGGTGGATTTTTGGATTGTTTTCTTGGAAACAACTGTTGTTTGGAACTTGGGAAACTCCATCATGGAGAGGTAAGAGCTTGGCTCTTGAAATACTCTTCTTTTATGAATGTAAATGTTAATGTGTGAATTTTTTGGCATGTTTGTGGGTTATTGGGTAGATGGCCTAGGAATGGTGTAGGAGAAGACTATGGGGTTTATTTTGTGGGAGGCACAAGTGTGTTTTACGGAGGTATAAGGGTGGAGGGAGTTGGGATTTGGGTTCCACCTTACAAAGAAATAGCTTGCATTTATTTACTCGTTATGGGGTGCCATAAGAGGTTGGGGAGGCATAAGGAAATGTGAGGAATAAGGGGTACTTGGGGGAGGCATAAGGAATGTCAGGGCTTTGATATACTATATTTTGGTGGTTTGTAATTTAGGTGGTGATACCCATTTCCCCTTTGGGAGGCATAAAAGCATCCCCCATAGTTTCTTTCTCCTTTGGCTTTCTTGAGGAAGCCTTAGTATTGTTTTTCATGTTTTAATGTAGTTGTAAACTACATTCTATTTTGGACTGTGTTTTATTCTGAAAATATTACTTGTGTGTTTGTGGAAGTCTGTTGTTGCCATGAGTTGGATCACATCTTTTATTACATTTTGGTTAGGGCTCGAGGGCCAATGATGAAGGATGGCTTCTCCTCTTCATTGGATGTCCTGGTTAGGTGGAGATCGTTTCCTTTCCCCTACTCTTGTTGTGATCACAATTTGGAAGAATGAGAAATATGCATGTTGTTGTTTTGGAGCTGAGAAAAAGACAGTTTGAACAGTTCCTTGTTGAGATAAATTTTATTGTAGGACCTATCCCATTTGAAGTGGATGAACTTGTATAATGTTTTGTAATGGAAATATGTTGTATTGATTTGAAAGTTGTAAATTGAAATGTGAAAGAGACATACCCTGTATTCTGTTAGGCTTTTGGAAGCAAGAAATTGTGTTCTGTATGATGAAATTGAAGAATGAAACGAAAAGATTGTAAAGTTTTATTTGAAATCAAGAAAGGATTGTTTAACCTTCCTCAAATTTATCATTGTATTGAATTTAATCATGTCTTTGAAATTTATAGTTGTAATCTTTGATTGAAAGAAAGAAAAGTGTATGAAGAAAATGTAATACTCTGTCTTTCGAAATATGTGATACCCATTGGAAATCAGAAATCCACCTTGAGTTTTTGCTCATTAGTCTTTTGAATAAGCCTTTGTATTGAATCATGACTAAATGTATTAAACTATTTATGAATTGGAATGTATTCTAATGACTTGTGAATTTCATGGAAGCCTGTTGTTGCCAAAATAATCTTTTAATTGTAAATCGGGGGCTTTGTTCTAAAATTTGATCTCTATTTTCATTGGATTCACTTAGTTGGGTGTACAAATTCCTTTAATCCTGCTCTTTTGGTGAAATGCACAAATGAACCTGAAATTGTTCAAGAAGATAAGAGGTAAATGAAACATTAAAATTGTAACATGTCAGGATATAAATGAGTTCAATAAGATGTTGTATTGAAAAATTGACTTAAAATAAATCTCTTTCAAAACCTGAAAGCAAAAATTGAGTTCAAAGATTTCACAATCATTTTGTTGTCAAAGTTGTAAAATTTCAAATTGGAACTCAATCAAATAGATTGATACCTCATCTGAAAGATTATCTCTAAAACCACCTAAGAAGTGTAATACTCCATGTCTATTTGACATGTTGAGAGAGGAAGAAGATCAAATTGAACAAATTTTATAAGTTAATTTTTACTTGGAGTTTACAGTGTAAAAGCCTGTAGATCATGTTCTTTAAATTTACCCCTTAAAATTTATCAAAATCAAAAATTAATGATTTCTAAGTAAATAGGATGTCAAGAGATTTCCATAAAGTCCTCGTTTTCTCAAAAATGAGCTCTCTATAAAAATTTATAGCAAAGTTATGAATTTTTTCCTTCACTTAGCTAACTCAAAAATAAAAAACATTGGGAAAAATTTCCTTGGCTATTTTACATGGGCCCATGAGTTCCTGAATTTTTCCCTTGGTGCTTCCGCTAAATCATTTTTTGGAAATTGAAAAACTTTCCAAATTTTCCCCATCCTGCCCCTCACCTGCCCCACCAAACTGAGCTCCCTATCACGAGGTTTGGCCACGAGGCATTGGCAAAGGGATGGATCCCCATTTTTAAAAATTTCTTAGCGCTTCGGAAAAAATTTTTTGGAAAAAAAATTTGGAATTTCCTAATTTTCCCCATTGACCCACAGCCAATCAAGAGCTGCCAGAGGTGGCATCGTGAGGCATGGCGGAGGAGCAGGTTCCTAGCAAAATTTCCTTGGGGGCCTAGATCTTTTTTAACTTAGCACTTCAAAAAAAATTTTGGGAAAATTTTCCTAAATTTTCACCCTGCTGCCCCGCAACCAATCAGGAGCCACCACATGGCATCACGAGGCATCGGCGGAGGAGCGGGTTCCTTTTTCGCCTTTTTCGTTTTTCAGAAAATTTTGGGAAAATTTTCTCAAATTTTCCCCACCGTCCATTCGACCCGCAGCCAATCAGGAGATGCCACATAGCATCACGAGGCATCTCCGAGAGAGAGCCGCGGTGAATTTACCCATTTTGCCCTTTAGGGCGTTAAAAATCTTTCCTCCCTACCACCCCACTTTCCCTGCATTGGCTTAGGAGGTGCCACGTGTCCCTTTCGGACTTGTAGAATGCAGGAGCGCGGGTGCAAAGGTTGGTTTTTTGCCCCTGTGCAGGAAATTTCCAAAAATGTCTCCCTGTGGCCCCACTAGACCTGACTCCTCATCCAGGAAATATTTCTCTCCACGGCCCATAGACCTGCCCTTGGAGCAAATTTTCCCCCTAGGCCCTGGGCCCACTCTTGGGGAAAATTTTCAACCCAAGGCCTATCGTTCCATAACTTGAGAAATATGAGTTAGGAGGACTTATTTATATAACTGGAAAGGTGAGGAAATTTCCTATCTAATGGGAATGGTTTAGAGAAATTTTGAATGCGTAAATTTTGAAAAAAATCCAAGTTGAATCTTTAAGCCTTGTTAGAGAGTGGGTATGGTGAGAAATTACCCTCTGAACCTAATTGAACTTTCTAACCCTAAATTTTGGACATTGTGACCTCTAATAATTGTTAATAAAAGAAAATTTTATTCTTGTGGATTAGAATTGATGTGGAACTTGTTAGTGACATTTGTTGTCTTGTAACTTGGTTGTAGACTCTTTTAAACAAAACAAAAAAAATCATAATTTTCCTAACTAATCCTAAGACTTTTCTTGGGTCTCAAGTGGGTTGCTTTAATGGGCATTACAAGTCCCTTAACCCTAAAATTTTAATCAGGGAATATTTAGCTAAAATGTCAATGTAATCAATGATTAAATTAATCCCTAAGGAGATTTGAGCTAGGTGTGGACTTATTACACTTGTTACTTTATAGTGTGGAATTAATAATTATTATAATGGGAAAAGTTATCAGTTGAATTTAATTGTCCTTGAGACTTTGGTTGTTAACACTTTAAAAAAAATTATTCCATAATTTTGTAACTAAACCTAGGTTGTTCATGGGTCTCAAGTGGGAGATTTTAGTGGGTGTTACAGAATAAAACCCATTGTTTAGCACCTTGTCAGCTAGCATATGTTTTTAGCTTGTGTAATTATCGGGAGTGCATAAATCATAATAGCTACATGAGAAGGTATAAGCCTCATATTAGCTCTTATTATTGCTGAAAAATACACCATGTTTTTCAACCACATAAGTCTAATTGGAGCGAGTGCAACTCTGATTTATAGATCCAACATTTCTCCAGTGAACATTGTGTTTCAGAGTTAGTGTGTATTTCAATCTCCTCTTAGGTTCACTACCATCTGATCAACTTCATTAGCACACTTTAATTTCTAGCATTCATTGTGTTTAATATCCTTCTTTGATGAAGGAAGATGTTATGTATGTAATAGGTTCAACAAATGTGTTTTTCAAAAGTTTGTGTGCTTTCCTAATGGCTTTCTTCCCAACTTAATGGACAATCTGTATTATAGAAACAACACTACATTTTTTATCTCCTGGGTCAATCTTATGTTTTCTATCTCTCTTTTCAATCAACACCTTCTTCAATAAACGTTCTATTGTGTATTTATTTATTTTACAAGATGCACATCAAGGAATGAAGTCATCAATCCAAGTTGTCCTTATCACTATGAGACTCAATTCAAAACATTTTTAGATGATCGGTTTTCGATGACCATACATGTATTTCTTATGTAGTTTGGATGGAGGTCACTACATTTAGTATAGAGTATATGCTACATTTGTAATGTAGCTCTACTTTGTCCAAGACATGCACTCCCACGCCATCATCCCCCTACCCTCCAATGAATGGTATGAAATGGTCTCATTTCTGAAACAAATGTCGATATTTAATATTTATATTGTACAATGAAACCTTTTTTCCTCAATTCAAAGAAAAAGCCCTTTTTTAATGGAAATCAATTTAAATCTATTTAAATCATAACATGTCCCCATACTGCTCAATAATTACACCGAAGGCATTCCCTTATGGGAAAGGCCCTTCTTGACGTTTCTCCAACTATGCTAAATTTGACTGTTTGATGGCCATCTACAAGTTTTCCTATTTTCTAGCTATTTTCAACATTTTTTTAATCCCTTCATGCTCGGATCCGTCTAGTATTACTCATAGATTCATATATAGCCCTTATTTTAAATCTAATTCCTTACACTGCAGGTTTCAGAAAAGTCACAGGATCTATTGGGATGAAAGATTTCGTAAACCTTCTGGACTGTTATAAAATAGACGGATAAAAATCATATGGATGGAAAAAATAGATAGAGTGAGACATATCACATGCTCGTTTAAAGTATTTTGAGTCTTTGAAGTGACAGTAGAATATGTTTATTTCTACAACGAGATCTACTTCTACAGGATCTGTGACTACGATGTCTCCTTTGAAGAGTTTATGAGATATTGCAAGAGACAAGATGCCATACTGTGTTGAGAGTTGATGAGTCCAGGTTAAGAGAGAATCTTTCATCCGAGTATGAAGTACCCGTGTTGGGGAATATGAGTTGCAAAGAAGGTGAAATCCACTCGATAGAGTTGAGATTTCCAAAAAACTATCGAGGTTGGAGTCTTCAAATTCTATTAGAAAGTGAACACCGAATCCTAAATCGAGGGACAACTTGCTGGTGAGCAGTTTCCACTAAGGTAAAGGAATGTTAAACAATTTTAAAGCAATGTTACTCTTTTAAGTATCTTGTAATCAAACTTTCTAGATAAAAATCAAAATATCTTCCCAAATTTGTGACCTTGTACAAATAAATTAGCATTGTAAAGAATGAATGGTTACTATAGTGTATTCTATTTGATATTGGCCTACACACGGAGAAACCTTTGAAAATTTTAAAAAATCATTGATATATGCAATTTTTTTCAAGTAAGAAAAAGATGATTTGTGATGTCTTAAGTTTATTCAACAAAGGATTTCATGTCAAACAAACATGTTCTTTGCAATGTATTATAATAAAAATGTTTTATCAAAATTTTTGATGCATGTCATCTCTTTGGTTCACATACAACTCAATTTGTTATTGAATTCATGACTTGTTTCAACCTTAATAACTTGTTGTAATGTTTGGTGCTCTTTATACTTATACTATACCTTATGGATGGCATCTCAATATTACACGGTGCTTGAAAACTTGGGTTTATTTCAAATCCATCAAATAGCCACTTGTCACAACTCTCCATTGATATGTTTGGCACTATCTTATCTACATTTCACTTTCACCTTAATTCACTGAGGATTTTTCAAGTTTCATCATGCAAGTTGAGTCTTTTTTCTTCTTGTATAAAGGATTTGACATGTCACATTTCTTACCATCGCCACCTCGTCTATTTAGTGTAATATTTTTTAAACATTAAATTTTTCTTGATAGCCACCAACTTGAAAAGTCCTATTTTTATTGGATTCATAACTTTTATGGATAAATGTAATCACATTGTTATGTGTTTTAAGAATGGAAGTGTGGAAGTAAAAAAATGCTAAACACTAGTGAAAACATGATGTATACTCCGCACGAGAGCACCCACTCAAGGGCCTAGACATCCATAACTCCAACCAAAATATCTGACTTATTTTGTTGACATTTTTTGGATAGTTACATTATTCCACAATATCAAAAATTACACAGTCATCTTTATATTTCAATTAATTACTAATAGGAACTAAATAAGGAAATAAGTACTTACTCATGAACCTAAGTAGGAACCAAATAAAGAAGTAGCACCTAGGGCATGTGGTTTAAAATACCACAACTACTTAATGACCATTAGTTTATAAGTTTGATCATAAGGGATGGATCCACCTTAATACATCGCTTGATATTAGACCAAACTGGCAATTTACAGTGCCCCCCCACCCCCAATGCATTACTTGTGATTGAGCTAAAACTTTCAAACATCTATTTAAAACTTTCTCCCATCATAGATATACCAACCATGGATTCGCTATCTCTTCCAACCATTTCTCCAAGATCTCATCAATTAGAGAATGAATTTGTTTGAGAATATTGCTAAGTGGCCAACTTACATTGATTTTATATGGAATTTCTTTAGATTTGTTATTGTACGTACCCAAAATTGGAGGGTACTTCACTGCCAGAACAGCGTAACACGTGCCCCAATGATGATACAGGTCTCCTCGCAAGGTTTTCGGGATCCGGAAAGGCCCTCTAAACATGCGTTAACATCCTGCATCCCCCTCTTAGCTCCTGCGTGCTTTGTTTTTCTCTTTTCCCCTTTTTTCTTGGCCTTTTGCTCTTCAGTTACGAAACTGCTGCCCTGCCTGGGCGGCAGTCTTGTGATCGCCTCCCTAAATAGGGCAGAGGTCCTTTAACCACCACCCTGCTCAGGGTGGTGGTCCTTTACGCATTTTCTAGAATGCTCTTTTAATGCGACTCACGTAAAAATTAACGATTCACCAAATTTTTTCACCGCCTTGAGCTTGCATTAATGATTTGGTCCCCTGGAATAGTGTTTTGCCATTGTTTATAGTTTAAGAGTTCAATTTTGTTTTTACCTTGGGTGAATGTAAATGCTATAAATAGTTGGCTTGTGCTCAAGCAAATGGCCCCTCAAATTTACCTCTCAATTTCTCAATTCAAGTAGTTCAGTCTTTTGTTTTTACTTAGAAGTTATAGTTTAGTTCATTTGCCTGCTTAGTTAGCATTGTTATGCTGTTTGAAAGCCACATATCCATCTTGTGCAAATGCTGTTGTTATTTCATCCAATCCATTGGAGTAAAATAGTTTGTTCATCAATAGGAATCCATTAAAGTTACAGGTTTTTTTCTTCAAACAGGATAGTTTTAGGTTCTCGACGTTTTATTCTACATGACTCGCAATAAATCCCACTAGGAATTGCATAAGCCAAGCTCTGTACTCTTGCGCTATCCCTCTCCTACGCGCATTGTATTCAGTCTGTATCCTAAATATGTCTTCATTCCAATACCTACTCCTATTGATGCTAGCATTACACGCTTTTCTGGATCCATGTGAGCACGAAGGAATGAGGAGATCACACTGAGGGGACAAAGCCACACACACCATCGGGTTCGCCACTATTTTTTAGAATCAAGGTTCTAGCTTTCAAAGTTCTAGTTAGAAGCATATCAAATAGAATAGATAATCATTTCATTTCAGTTAATTTTACTTTCGATATTACCAGGGAAGCTGTGGGGATTGATAGTTTCTAAGAAACTATGATTCATTCCTCACTTTCGAGGTAGGATCGATAGTCTTACAAATAGATTAGATCATTTATTTCATTGTTTAGAGTCAATCTACAAATTTCACAGACAAGTAGCCACACTCAGTTACTTTGTTTGTTTTAGTCTGTTATTAGTATCAATTGTTAATTTCTAGATGTATAAAAGCTTACTCTTTCAATTTCGTTCAAAAAGTTCATCAGAAAAATACAAAAAAAAAGAGAAGTTATATATGCTATAAATATACTTTTCATAGTTAATTTTACTTTGCTTCTTTTAGTTTATATTGTTGCTTTTGTATGACAATCACGGGCCGTAGAGAGCCCAGGGAATACGTATTCGAGCCAATCATGCCCCAACCCAATCTCGTCATAGTGATAACTGATATTGATCAAAGTCTTAGGATCCAAATCTTTCGAACAACGAAAAACTTACAATAGATCAGCTCACAGTTGAGCGGGTTGAATATAGAGGACGACCAAGCGTATACGTTTTAGTCAAGTTAGCCAAACTACAGATTCCCCTAGATACATATCCACATAACTGTGGAAGGGCTTGAAAGAGAGAAAACATTTGGGTGTGATCCTTTGGTCCCAAAACAAGATGCAGGAGATACTCTCACAGACATAGATACCAGCTTAAGAATTCAAGTTACATGAATGCCTGTGAGATACTCTGAAAAAGTCAAGCAACTGTTAATTCTAAATATAGAGGTTGAAAAAGCATACGACTATTGGGTACTAGAGATTAGAGATTGATTCCCCACATGACCATAGCATGTCTACAACAACCATGAATCTACAGTTGTGACCCAAAAATCCCACAACCCAACGAGCCCATAGGTCAATCTGACGTTGATGCTGGCCTACGCACATTAATATTTAGATCTACTCCACTTCCACCTATCATCATCGAACAGTTATCCTTATTAGACATAGTAGCTAACGAAGATAAGGAGTTCTGGACTAGGCCAGAAAATCACCCATAGAGTTAATTATATTTACCATCCGCCTATGACCTTATCGGGAGACATACACGAAACTATCCTAGGTCATTTTCCATGTATTCCACAGCCCATAGACCGAATCACGCCAGAGCTCAATATAGATTGGACCCTTCGAGCAGTCATCCTTACTGATCGATCTATCATGCTAGTTCAAGTTAGGAGGGCCTTCTTTGCCTTAGATTCACAAATTCCAATAGTGTGCGTCGAAGACATCAGATTACCTAACAAGTTTTTTTGCATCCCATGCATATTCAATCCGCACCGGCTATCTCGGCACGACCTCAGGAGGTCGGGTGCGAGGAAAAGTTACTTGTAGATTTCCACGCTCACTTGTCACTTTTCCATCGTACAAAATTGGTGAACTCGACGTGAACCTTTCTAATTTCTGATTTGGAGTCAGATTTCTACTGGTTCTTTTAAATTAAATGACCTTTTTCATCTTTACTACCTCATCAGCTTTCACCATCACCTTCGCTCCTTCCCATTATTCTACGGGTATTCAAATACCCCCCGAATATGTCAAGATTCGATGCGTATTGTAGGCCTCTCTTAGGTCTTGAGGCATACTACGCTCAACTGAATAGATAATCATTGCCATCGCTCTCAATATAGGGTGAAAACTACTCAAATAACCAATTATCAACACAAAATCCATCTCCAAGGGTCAGATATAAATCATCTTTCCAAACAGAGGAGTGGGATCAGCTCACTCAAACACAACAAATAGAGCCTTCAGGCTCAAACAATATGACACTCACAGGAGAATCTAGTTCATCTCCTCAAATACTACTGAGACCACAAATTAGTAGACAAGCTGACCCATACCTGGTTTTAGATAATGAACATGTGATACATTATTCCAGGAATGAACAACACTCTCGGAGTATGTACCCACCCATAGGGAGTTTACAAACGCAACCTGAGGTCTCTTTTCAAGAAAATACCTCCATGCCACTACATATAGGGAATGCCCTCAGGGAAACTTGGCAAGGCAGAAATCAGTTCATAGCAAGATATCACATGCCTATACAACACCATGATATACAACAAACGCCACTAAGGCAAAACACCATGACTTCACCAAATGAAGTCATTTCAACGTTAGTAGAAAAAGTGAGGGGGTTAGAACTCGCTCAGGCAAATCACCATTCTCAACTCATGCAGGTAGGAAATTCTAATCCTAGCCAAATAGACCTTCTCACAGGAATAGGTACGTTAGGCATGACCCTTCAGTATTCACAACAAACACTGACTAGAACCGTCATTTCTAACACCGATCTAACACCTCCCGGTCTAGTACAAAATAATCCATTCTTGGACAATACCCCTTCATACTTAAACATGTACTCCAAATCACCACAAGGGGATATGTTCTCCTCTCCCGGCATGATTCCTCAAACACAGGGGTTTCCTTACGCCTCCACTAACACACGTACGCTATGCCATATCAACAACCCATTCCACCTCCACTCCCTCAACAGGCACCATCAATGGTCGAAATCTATGCGATAGGGACATATTCAGAATACTTGAAAGAGCCTTTAGATTTTACCATACGGAGCATCATGCTTCCAAGAGCTCTTCCCGATTTTCCCAAGTACAAAGGTGAGGGAGATCCAAATGCACATATCATGGTTTACGCCACAACTATTTGAGAACTACTCCCTTAGGATGGGGTTGTTGCTAAAATATTCCCTAAAACTTTGAAAGGAATTCCTCTCGATTGGTATTATAGAATACCTGAGGCTTCCATCCATTGGTTTAAACAACTCGTTTCAGAGTTCATTAAGGAATTTGACATGAACAAACTATTAAGAATAGGAATCATGGAATTCTTGCATATTAAGCAGGAACACAATGAATCTGTTGCTTATTTCATCCAGAGGTGGCGTATAGTTCTTTATTCTTTAGCCAGTGCTCCAAATATGGACCAAATGGAACTATGCGATTTATTCCTTCATTCTCTCAGCAGAGAAGTGAAGGAAGAAGTCTAGAAGTTCTCACTAAGGACTTATGATGAAGTACTTGAGAGCGCTCTCCGAATAGATCAAGCGGCAATAGATAGCGGTCATAAGATGTATGGAACAAACGGGAGGTTAATCACCTCCAACCAGAATACTATGACTTATCTAACTACTAAAAATATCAATCAAGGACCTAAAATCCTCAATAAAAATCATGGAGTGACAACAGATGGAGTAACTGATCAGGCTAAAAAGGTAAACATTGTGAATATGCCACCACTAATAAATAACCAATGAAACAAAAACTTTACCCCAACAATCAATGTAGTGGATTTTAATCATCCATAACAACAACAAAAACGAAACCTTGCACAGGGTTCAAGCCAAAATTCAACTGGGTATCAAAACTAGAATTCAAACCAAAGACAACAAACGCAAAACTTTAATCCTAATAAGAAACAATTTGATCAAGGTTTTGGGCCACAATATGCACCAAACTAGTAGACTAGGAATTACAATCCTAACTCGTATTGTGGTTTCCACAAAATTCGATGCCATGACACTAGAATGTGCCATGACTACAATAAATTCATGCAACGTTTGCCAAAAGAACAAAGACAACTTTTCATAGATATCTTCTTGGCAGATCCTACGTCACTAGCACCAAATACTTTTACAGGGGCAGTTTCCCCTCAGAATGCACCCCTTAAAATCTTCAATGATCCGCTCCCAAATCACAACAACAATAGGTTAAATCCGAATGGGACAAACAAGGGTGTAAAGATATGAAACAACGATCATGAAGCCTCAACTTCACTAAATCCATTAGTTGCGCCACAATTAGGAAGTCAGCCGTGACCCAAGATAGTTGGTTTAGTGGAATTAGACGCCAAACTACCCGTAGAAGCTGTAACAAGGACATGAGAGTATTCCTCTTAGCTAAGTCCAAGCTACCCGCTAGAAACAGATGATATCCAACAAGTATTAATAAAACCTGTGGGTGCCTATGATTTAATTAGTGATTTAACAAAAACCTTCTTGCACATCTGCTTTTTCGATTTATTGAAGAACTCCCCTGCTCATAGGGATACTCTTTTAGAAGCATTAGGTTTAAATCATCTAATCAACATCACTCCACCTCCCGAAACACAAGTAAACCATATAGACTTTGATATCCACCCTCCGGGGCAGCCGGATAGGGACACCGAATTCATATTCGAACTAAACAAAATGCCGACAGATGCTGAGATTGCACGCCGAGGTGATCCAACCTTACACTTACAAGTATGGGTTTATAACAATTATGTGAAATGCGCAATGGTTGACGATGGGGCAGCAATTAACATAGTCCCTTTTTCTTTTCTCCAAAATCTAGGGTATGGAGAAACGAATTGCTCCACGATGCTAAATACACTAAGAGGCTATGATAGCCTTAAAGCCACCTTGATTAGAACTATAATACTACTGGTCACCTTAGGACCCAAAACAATCCTGACTGAGTCTTATATTATAGATCGGGAAACTAACTATAATATGATCCTCGACCGACCATGGATACACCGTATGAAGGCAATTCCTTCTACGCTATTTCAAGAAGTAAGGTTTTTACACTTAGGAAAGATATTCATAGCCAAGGGTGATCCAAAACCATTCGATATACACCTAGCAAACCTGAAGAAAAGGCCAGGAATTCACTCTGAGTTTGAACTCCCAACAAACCAACTTAATAAACCAACCGACACGAAACCAGAAGAAAATTTGATACCTACAATCGAGTTAGAAGTTACAAACCTAGTCAAGAATATCCCAGCCCTCAAGGATGAAGTTAAGATCGTAGAAACAGTATCATTAGGAACTACTACAAAAATTGTTGAATTGCTAGAACAGGATCTACCAATGTTCCTACCATTTGATTCGGTGGGCATGGGACACACCCTAGGTTTTTGTTCTCTCCCAGCAGAAGATCTCTACATGGTGGAAGTAGAAGATATTAACACCACAAATGTCCCAACATCCATATTCCCAGTGAAATATTGGACTCTCCATTTCGATGGAGCTAGATGTCGTTAAGGAGCTAGGGTAGGTGTAATCTTTACTTCTTTCGAGGGAAAGGTCCTACCATTCACCTTTAAACTAAACTTCGAATGTACAAACAACAGCGCTGAATATGAAGTCCTTCTCCTTGGCCTCATCTTAGCTAAGAGGATCGATGTTAATAATATCAGGGTGTTAGGAGACTCACAATTGATAGCAAACCAAGTCATTGAGGTATATGAAACCAAAGCCGAGCACTTACAGCCCTACAAAACAACTATATTGAATTTAAGTAAAGATTTGACTTCATATCGATTGAAGCAATCCCACGAGAACAAAATCTCCTTTTTGATTCAATAGCAACCTCAGCGTCATGCTTCACTCTAACCAGCAAGTTGGAAAATACCCATTTTATGGTATCCCTTCGTAACAAACCATTAGTAAAACAAATGTCAAGCCCTCGTTTAATGAACAGAGATGAGAACAATTCTACTATCCTAGACCACATTGATAGTGAGACAACCACTCTTGATTACTTAAACACCTATGCAGCGCTACAGCTCACCCATACACAGTTAGATTTATCCGTGATCCCGGATTCATTCTCCTACTTGGGAATTCCAATGAAGACTTCCCCCAAAAAGGACCTAACATTACAAGTCAAGAATCGAGATCAGTTGGGACTACCCCCAGCCCACTGATTTGAAGAAGGGAACGCCCTCTCTAATTGAAGAAACAATTGATATCAACCCCCATCTGAAACGAAAGATGAACCAAGGATATTGAAGGTAGGATCCTTGTTAACTCCATTAGAAGTAGAAATACACACTCCGATCCTCAAGGAACATCAGAAGGCATTCACATTTAATTATAAGAAAATGAAAGGAGTTGCACACCACATTACGGTACAAAACATCGTTACTAAATCGGACACAAAGCCGATTAAACAAAAATTGAGACCAATGAAACCCCAAGGTAGCTTCATGGTGTGAAGAGGAGGTTTGGTACTGAAACTGCCTCCAAGTGGCATTAATCAAACGAGCGATTACTTCAGTGGGTATCTAATATCGTTCCTATCCTCAAAAGAATGGAGATACGCATCTGCCATAGATTCTGGGACCTTAACAAAGGTTGTCCTAAGGTGACTTTCCATTACATCCATAGAGTCATTTGTGACACAACTGTGTGGATAGATATTTTAACCTCATGGATGGATTTCTGGATACAATTCAATAAAAATACCGAACAAGATCAAGCTAAAACCACAGTTAAAATCCTTTAGGGAATTTATTGCTATGTGTTATGCCATTGGTCTCAAGGAAGCTGTGTGCTCCATACCAAGGGATATGACATATATTATTTCACGATCTTATTCATAAAATTGTTGGAACTCCGACGTAGATTGACTTTTTTTCCAAGGCCAAGAAGCCTTGTGACCATCCGGATAGTGGCTTCACATCATCATATTTCACGTTTAATAGAATACGAAGTCACCACTTAAATCCAGAAAAATGCGTCTTTGGCATAACATAACCAGGAGGGAAAGCCTAGTTAAATTATATCAGCACGTGGGGATCAATGTGACCCAACCAAAAATTAAGGGCTTTTCTCAAAATGGTGCCACCTTCTATGAATCTGGAATCAGGTAATTTTCCGGAAGACTTGGTTGCAATCCGGAGATTCATCCCAGATTTAAGTTTTGCCAATCCATCCAATCAAAAAATCATACTCAAGATAAATATTATTATAGCATTGATGGACCGAAGAGATTGAAATGACCGCTGTCAACGCAGTCAAGCATTTCTGGTATCACCACATACGTTAATGCATCCCAATCATTGACGCCCGCCGTTAATTTTTATCGGCATGGCCACAAATGTCTTGCTAAGCCTGATAGGCGCTCAGACGCGATGACAAGAGAGAACGTGTGACATTTCATAGCCAAAAATTTCTTGGACGGAGAAACACGCTACACGAAGAAGAATGAGGCTACTAGCCATGTCTTTGCAACCACGCTTAAGACATTACATGCTAAATCAGAAACAAAAGCCATTGTAAGACAACATTACGAACTTTTCCTCATGTGGGGTCCTTTTGCTAAAAAAGGTTTGGATGCTTTATAACCTCAATGGGTGAATTTGAATTAACATTCGTAAATCAAAAGTCTATTAAAGGACAGGTCATCATGGATTGGTTAGCTGATAATCCATTAAATGGAGGCAATCTAGTAGATTTGGATTTTCCCGATGAATGCATACACTACATCGAAACCAGACCTCCTATCTCTGAATGTCCTTGCTATACTGATATTATTAATTATATCATGGACCATAGATATCCAGAAGGTGCTACTCTGCAACAAAGAAGGCGCTTACACATTATTATAGTGAAATATGTCATTATAGAGCAAGTCCTCTATCGAAAAGTGTTTGATGGAATACTTCTAAGATGTGTCGACACAAAAGAATCCAAGAATATTCTCCATGAATCTCATAGTGGAATGTGTGGAGGCCACTTCAGTGGCCATGCCACCACTCGTAAAATACATCAGATGGGCTATTTCTGGCCTACTCTAGAACACGATGTAGTATAGTTTGTACAAAGGTGTCATAAGTGCCAGGAGTTCTCCCACAAGATCCATATGCTAGCACAGGCTCTACAACCAATTACTACCCCATGGCCCTTTTCTACATGGGGCCTTGATTTAATATGGAAATTCTCTCCCTCATCTACAGACGGCCATAATTTTATAATCACGGCCACCGAATATTTTACCAAGTGGGTCTAAAGGCCATGCCTCTTACTACTGTACTGGGTTCTGTAATCACCAAGTTCATTTTGAACCAAATCATTTGTAGGTACGGTGTCCCAAAAATCATTATATCAGATAATGGGACTTCTTTTAAGAATGACGAAGTTCACGAATTGTGTAATAAATTTAGAATAAGACATCATACATCCTCTCTGTATTACCCTCAAGCCAACGGACAGGATGAAGCCACAAACAAAACATTAAAAGCCATTCTTCTTAAAAAGGTAAAATAAAACAAATGAGATTGGCATTTGAAGTTATATCTGGCCTTATGGGCCCACCGAACTTCAATAAAAACACCAATAGGAGCCACTCCTTTCTCACTGGTATTCAGGGTAGAAGCAGTTCTCCCGCTTGAGGTTGAAATACCCAGTCTCCGTATCTCATTACAAGGGATTCTAGATGAAGATGATTATAGAGAAGCACGTCTCTCCCAACTAGAAATCCTAGATGAAGCTAGGTTAGATGCTGAACAACGACACAGAGTCTATGTTGACCGGATGTGTCGGCAGTATAACAAGAAGGTCTATGAACGTGACATATATGAAGGTGATCTAGTTTTAAGGCTAGACAGCCGGATCGACAAAAAGACCGGCGAAGGAAGGAAGTTCCGGTCCAAATGGTTGGGCCCATACCGAGTCACAAAAGACTATGGAAATGGTGCATACCTCTTATGTACGTTAGAAGGTGAGGAATTTGGTGAAACAGTCAATTCCCTGCACCTTAAACGATTCTATGCGTAAGCACCCAGCATCATTTATATAATTATATCTACATTGCATCTTCATATAGTCAGGTTCATTTTGTCTATTTTTCTCGTACAAATCTTGTGATCAAGGAATTTATCTTAAAGCAATTCATTACAAACTTTTGATTGTATTGGCATAAACATTCTAATCATACCTCTTGATTTCCATGATATCATCAGCTATTTCGAAATCATTTCATCAAATAAAGTTAGAAATGACAAAGTCTTACTGGTAACCATACCAAGATCTGCATGCTTGTTCTCATTTTTGGTTTCTTCTTAGGATAGGTGTCTTGCCTATGGTCTATTCTAGAAGCTTCATTGTGTCACATCTATCCCGTATGTATATCTATTTTGAAATAAGCACATACTGAAATTTTGCTCAAGTAAACAAGTCAAATATAGAATCAAACAGAAAATTTTAAATTTACACATTTCCTTGCCCCACCAACCTTCAGTGATGAGCTTGCGTCTCTTACTAGTGACGTAGGGTTGGGAAAGGGTGGAAATGCCCTTACTCCCCTATATCTTGCCTATGGTGATAAGCCCATACTTCTTACTAGTAGCATGGGGCAAGGTGTAGGGGGTCCTCTTGACAAACAAACGTAAAAGGTCATAGACAAACAATTCAAATCTTGAAGTCTTGAGTAAAAAACAAATGAATCAGATGTCCAAAATTCCAAGAGAATTGAAAATCCTAAAAACCCAGATTTTGTCTACCATGTGGCCATCTACGGATCTAAGTCTAGATAAACCGAAAAGCAAGTTGCATCCCAAAACTACGAAGCCACTCAACTGGAGTAGGCTTGTAGCATCCTAATTTGGTTCCGCTAAAACTTTGTCTATCTCTCATCACTACCATTTCAACACATTTCATAACTTGTGCCCTTTCTAACTCTCGGTGATGAGCCTTCACATCTTACTAGTTGTGTGGAGTTAGGAGAGGGGCAAGTCTATCTACTCATCATACTAGTTTGTCTTCACCACTTTGCCAAAACAAACATGAAGTATCCAAAATTGCTTAAAGAAACTAAGATTCAAAATCACATTGTATCTACATTATCATATATCAACATCATGAAATACAAAAGGAAAGTAAACATTTGTATCATTTGTTCTCCATTGCATACATTCTAAAAATCATATAAGCATAATATCATAGTTCACATGAAGAAACAAAAATAGAAACAAAGCCATAAATACCAAAGGTTTGATCCAAAAAGAATATATATATATATATATATATATATATATATATATATATAAATGATCAAAATTCTTGTACAATGCCATCATGCGCTAAGCATGGTCAAAACGCTCAAAGAGCTCGATATATACAAAAATATCATGCAAAAATCTAGGGGAGCCAAGTGGCTTCTCAACCCCTATGAGAACCCTCTGAAGGTGTACGCCCACGCCTAGGACTCTGGCTACATCGGCGCTTTGAGTGCACGGAGGGCTCAGGATCCTGAGGGGCAGCCGCAGTCTCACCACGAGAATGACTCCTCATCAGGCGCTCGACTATCCTATACCTCACTAACTCTGTACGGAGAGTCAATACCATCCTAGCCACATGCCAGATAGGGGAAAAGACATCAGTATGTCTGCCAGCTGCTGAGGGCTCCCCGGCATCCACAGATAGCTCTGCACGGGTCCTCTCCATGGGAATCATCAGGGTATCGGTGCATACCCTGCGAATCAGGTCCCGCCACTCATCGACGGTCTCTACAAATAAAGGAGAAAACAAATTAGAAACAAAACAAGAGATAAAACACAAGTGCAAATAAAAGGAGAGATGGTAATTAAATAAATCCTAACTCAAAGCAAAGGGAGGATAACTTACTCAGATTAACGGGCCTCCAGGATGGATCTCTAGGGTCCGCACCTGCCACAGATGCTGCCGCTGACTGAGGTGCTCCTCCCATGGCTGGAGTGATGTAACGTCCCAAAATGGACTCATCCTCCCCACCATGGCCCTGGGAGAGTGGCTCCTCTGAAACCAGAGTCACCCTCTCTGCACTCTGCTCTGCCCTCTCTACCTGCATGATGTCTTGAGTATCATGCCACTCAGGATCACTATCATCCTCTCCCCTTGACTCGCTGTCCTCCTCTGTCTCTCCCCCTGTGAACTTCTCGGACTCGGAGTTTATGTCGATGGGGTCATCGCTGCTGTGGGAAGGACCCATGGTAATCTGAAGTAAGGGTGCCTGAGGAGCACCAGCTCTCCCTTAGGAATGTACTACCCGCTTCACTACAATAGGAATGCTAGGGGTAACAACTGTCCAACCCTGGCCTCTAGGACCCCTTCTAGCCTCTCGAACTGACCTGTATACTGGCACTACTAGGGGAAGCATGCCCATGTAAAGTAGGCCAAACTACTGAGGAACTCGGCCAAAGGGGTGTATCTCCACTCGCCCCACTCTATTAATAAGTTGCCCTGTGGTGGAGTAGGAGATCAAAGTAAGAGCCTCCTCACCCCATATACCTGCCATGGTCTGATATAGTGTGGCCTCCATGTCATCGGTGGTCAGAGAGGCAACTGGATGATGAGGTGCTCTAAGCACCGACATATATGTCCATCTGGCTGCCCTCACAGCTCTGGGATCTGTCACCTCTATGCCTCTGCCATAAGGAATGAAGCGCTCATAAACGCAACTCATGACTAGAGTCGGGTGGCTTAAGGACTACCCCTGCAAATGGACTACCCTGTACAAGTCATGGTAGGTAGTCCCAAGTATATCTGCTCCCTAGGCATAGATCCGGCCATGACCCTCGATCTGTGCAATGATGGGGGACCAACAATATAGTAGTGTGTCTCCTCCCTTGTCCTCGATCAGTCTCAAGGCAAGGATCCCCATAATAGCCTGGTAAATCAAGGGGATGGGCAAGCTAGGAATAGACCGAACTATGACCCCCTTCTTTGAACCCGTGGAGATAACTGCATCTCCCATATAAGTGGCCCACTGTGCTATTTGGGTCTGCGAACTTGCTATCTCAAGGGTAAGACATCTCCCGATGATCGGAACCCCCAAAATACGATAAACATCCTCCAAAGTGATGGTCCACTCACCGCGGACCCTTGGTAATCGGAAGGTGTTCTGATTAGCATCCCAATAGGAGAATAAGTCACAAAGAATGTGACTGGATGGTGCAACATGTGGAATGCGTGAGATATGTAATATCCTGGCCCTCTGAAGAGTGTCCTCCTCATCCTGTGAAAGTGCATGTAGTAGTGCTGGGAGCCAGTCACACTCTCTCTCTCGGCTCCACCGAATGTACTCCTCCCTCACCTGCATACACCCAAAAACACATAAAACAGAGCAAGTTAGCATCCAAGTGATATTGGAAAGATCATGAAAACACATAGAAATGCTAAAAATGCAAAAAAAAATTCAGGCAAGTGTTCTTTTGGTGTTCTGTGTAGAACCGCCGCCCTGAGCAGGGTGGCGGTTCAGTAATAAACACCTTAAAGGCGGCGGTCGTGGCTTGAAAACCCACATGGGTTTATACCCTAAAAGAAGCCTAAAAACACCAAAAAAGGACCGTTTTAGCTAAAAACAAAGCCTACCCAGTAGGCGCCCCCCCTAGATGGACCTTTTGAACCTAACATTTTCAAAAATAACCCCACCACAACAAAGATTTTAGCATTTTAAAATTGAGGGGGGAAAAACGATAAATTGAGGAAAACTAACCTGTGATCTCGCGGGTCGATGCTCCGCTCATGGAGGCATGATCACTATCCCGTCACGAACGTTTTGAATCTACTCTTGCAAGAAACCGTCACCGTGGGTCCCAGAGCTCAAAACCAACCAAATCAACATGCGCAAATGAATAGGAAAATGGGCCCACTTTTAGATATATAGCAACCTGACTTGTTTTGAATGTCCTGTTTCACAGGTTTAGAGCACCTACGAAGGTAAGTTTTTATCCTCGCACAAATGGTACGTTCCCATTTCCCATTATTTTAGCGTTTATTTTCTGATCTATTTTGTCTATCTGCACTTGATTCCTCTTTTCATTTTACAGGTAGCGGGAATTTTGGATGGCATCATTTGGACACACGGACGTATCAGGTATAATTTCTAACTTCCCATTTCCGGACCGCCATACTTAGACCCACCGTTTTACACCTCTTCATGGCTAAAATGCTTCTTCGAGTGGGAAATATGTATGTACCAAAAATTAGAGGGTACTACACTGCCGAAATAGCATAACACGTGCCCCAATGATGATACAGGTCTCCTTGCAAGGTGTTCGAGATCTGGAAAGGCCCTCTAAACATGCATTAACATCCCACATCCCCCGGTTAGCTCCTGCGTGCTTTTTTTTCTCTTTTCCCCTTTTTTCTTGGCCTTTTGCTCTTTAGTTATGAAACCGCCACCCTGCCTAAGCGGCAGTCTAGTGATCACCGCCCTAAAAAGGGTGGCGGTCCTTTACGCATTTTCTAGAATGCTCTTTTAATGCGACTCACGTAAAAATCAACGATTCACCAGCTTTTTTCACCTCCTTGAGCTTGCATTAATGATTTTGGTCCCCTGGAATAGTGTTTTGCCATTGTTTATAGTTTAAGAGTTCAATTTGGTTTTTACCTTGGGTGAATGCAAATGCTATACATAGTTGGCTTGTGCTCAAGCAAATGGCCCCTCAAATTTACCTCTCAATTTTTCATTTCAAGTAGTTCAGTCTTTTTTTTTTCTTAGAAGTCATAGTTTAGTTCATTTGCATGCTTAGTTAGCATTGTTATGCTGTTTGAAAGCCACATATCCATCTTGTGCAAATGCTGTTGTTATTTCATCTAATTCATTGGAGTAAAATAGTCTGTTCATCAATAGGAAGCCATTAAAGTTGCAGGTTTTGTTCTTCAAATAGGATAGTTTCAGGTTCTGGACGTTTTATTCTACATGACTCGCAATAAATCCTGCTAGGAATTGCATAAGCGAAGCTTCGTACTCTTGTGCTATCCCTCTCCTACTCACATTGTATTCAGTCTGTATCCTAAAGCTATCTTCATTCCAATACCTACTCCTGTTGATGCTAGCATTACATGCTTTTCTGGATCCACATGAGCACAAAGGAACGAGGAGATCACACTGAGGGGACAAAGCCACACACACCATCGGGATCGCCACTATTCTGTAGAATCAAGGTTCTAGCTTTCAAATTTCTAGTTAGAAGCATATCAAATAGAATAGCTAATCATTTCATTTCAGTTAATTTTACTTTCGATATTGCCAGGGAAGCTGTGGGGATTGATAGTTTCTGAGAAACTATGATTCATTCCTCACTTCTAAGGTAGGATCGATAGTCTTACAAATAGATTAGATCAGTTATTTCATTGTCTAGAGTAGATCTACAAATTTCACAGACAAGTAGCCACACTCGGTTACTTTGTTTGTTTTAGTCTATTATTAGTATCAATTGTTAATTTCTAGATGTATTAAAAGGTTACTCTTTCAATTTCATTCAAAAAGTTCATCAGAAAAATACAAAAAAAAAATAGAGAAGTTATATATGCTATAAATATGCTTCACATAGTTAATTTTACTTTGCTTCTTTTAGTTTATATTGTTGCTTTTGTATGACAATCACAGGCCCTAGAGAGCCCAGGGAATATGTATTCGAGCCAATCGTGCCCCAACCCATTCTTTTCACAGCGATAACTGATATTGATCAAAGTCTTAGGATCTAAATCTTCTGAACAACGACAAACTTACAACAGATCAGCTCACAGTTGAGCGGGTTGAATATAGAGGACAACCAAGCGTATACGTTTTGGTCAACTCAGCCAAACTACAGATTGCCCTAGATACATACCCACATGACTGTGGAAGGGCTTGAAAGAGAGTAAACATTCGATTGTGATCCTTTGGTCCCACAACCAGACGCAGGAGATACTCTCACAGACATAGATACCAGCTTAAGAATTCAAGTTGCATGAACACCTGTGAGATAATTTGAAAAAGTCAAGAAACTGTTAATTCTAAATATAGAGGCTGAAAAAGCATACGACTATTGGGTACTAGAGATTAGAGATTGATTCTGCACATGACCATAGCAGGTCTACAACAACCATGAATCTACTGTTGTGACCCACAAATCCCACAACCCAATGAGCCCACAGGTCAATCTGACATTGATGTTGGCCTACGCACATTAATATTCAGATCTACTCCACTTCCACCTATCGTCATTGAATAGTTATCCTTATTAGACATAGAAGCTAATGAAGCTAAGGAGTTTTGGACTAGGCCAGAAAATAGCCCATAGAGTTAATTATATTTACCATCTACCCTATGACCTTATTAGGAGACATACATGAAACTATCCCAGGTCATTTTCAACGTATTCCACAACCAATAGACCGAATCATGCCAGAGCTCGATATTGATTAGAGCCTTCGAGAACTCATCCTTTCTGATCGATCCATCACACCAGTTCAGGTTAGAAGGGCCTTCTTTGCCTTAGATTTGCAAATTCCACTAGTGCGCATCGAAGACATCAGATTGCCTAACTAGTTTGTTTGCATCCCACGCATATTCAATCCCCACTGGCTGTCTCGGCACGACCTCGGGAGGTCGAGTGCAAGGAAAATTTACTTGTAGATTTCCACGCTCGCTTGTTGCTTTTCCATCATACAGTTATCATCAAAAACTTATTTTCCTTCATATGAAGAGATCTAGAAAGTAAGAATAAGTGAAAGGGTTATTTTTGAAATTTATCTTTCCAAGTTCCAACATTTTATCATTCCATATTGTTATCAAGTGAAAAACAATTCAAATTGACAATTATAGAGCATCTATTTTTTTGCAATAACTAAGGTGAAAAATACTAGGTAGCTGATGGAGTAACAAAGAAACATACTGAAATGGAGAGAATAGATCTAAATATTTGAAGGGCCCTACCATCCAGTTGCTAATGTGGTAGGAATGCACTGACAAGATATTGTTGTGCTTTGAAGAAATAACCAATATTAAAAATAATATAACTCTAAGCATAATATAGAAAAACATCATGAAGAAATAATAACTAAATAAATCAAACATTGTGTAAAATATGCTAGGAGTTGGTTTAAAATGATGGAGCCCATTTACATTACCCACACCACTTTGTCTTGTAATAGTCTCAATGACTCTTAAGGATGGCCATGTCTTTTGTAATCCTTAATGATGATATTCCATGGAAAAAATCTCATTATATCATTTGGTCAAATAATTGGTGTCCATATACTAAACTTCCAAATTTTCATACATATACATATACATATACAAATTAGGTAAGTAATATTACTATTATTGTAAACCACATAGCAAATAAACTTTACAATTTTCTACATGCTCCACCCAAAACATAATACAATTATATGTTTAATAAGGCCAAGTATACTACTTACATTCAGCAACGTTATCCATTTTAAACCTAGACATTACATTACATGAAGGAATTTTTTTTTAAGTAAGATACTTATTAGATGATTTGGGGTTCACAAAGTTAAAATTGTAAATATATTTCATGATCATTTCACTTGAAGTTATCGCTAATCCACTTGTCACTACCCTAGTGTAAAGTGAAATTCCACCAAATGTGCAAAAAATTTGTTGATTTGATCATACAAATATGGTAGTGACATCAAATGGTGCACTAGTTGTGACACATTACATGGATGTAGAAATGAGTATGGGAGCAAAGCATACACAAGTAAGAGGGTGGTGTTCTCAAATTTTTGGCAAGTATTTTAAACAGTGTAAATATTCATCCAATTAAAAAAACTATAAAAAAGCATTTCTTGTGTCGCAAAACTTCCCAACATCATATAAAATCCTAATACCAAACAAAATTTTGAAAGAAACCCGAAGAACTTTCATTTCCAAATAATAATAATAATAATAATAATAAAACAAATATAAAAATATGTTAGACTTATAAATGACACAAAAATATTACCAAAAGTGATTAATGGTGCTATTTATATTCTCCGTTCCCAAAATTTATATAAAATATGGACTTTTAGCAAATTAAAAATTTTCTACATGTCTGGTTGGCTAAGTGGCATATAAATTAAATGTGACAGTGAAAAATTGAAGATTTTTCCAGACAAATTTTCTTAGTCGATGGGATTCCTTAATGACATGCAATTTTTTTCAAAACATTTGGCACGTGTCTTAACCGGGAAAAGGATCCTTCTGATTCAGTTGCAGTTGAAATGCCAAAAAAGTACATTTAAACAAAGTTAAAATAGTTAACAACATGTAGTTTGATTGGCTGAATCAGTAGGTTGTGGGCCCGAAAGATGTGTTAGACAAAGGGAAACGCATCAACAAATAAACTCTTACCAATCCACAACCTCCTCACACTTAATTTACAAAGGAAAAATGTTACAGATTTTATTTAGCCAACTCTTTGTTATGTTAGATTTTATTTAGCTAATATCAAAACAAGGGCAGGGCTAATGATTTAACATTAATAAACCGTTGCTTACTACTGAAGATTAGATCTGATATTGATTGAAAATTCCCCAAAAATAGTTAAACCAAATGCCACTGGAGGTAGCACATTCCAAGATAAAATGACTGTGTCTAATACCCCCGAAGAGAATACACAGATCCCTGATTCCCATTTTCATTCATCCTAAGCGTTACCCATTTACATTTACTAACATCCTCTTAAGTGTTACCTATTTACATATCTTACATCTATATTTTGTGGGAAATAAGTCCTTATTTGATCCATAAGCATCTGAGTGTATGTTACTTATGATTTGGGATGTAAGGATACGAGTTTGAGAAAAACTATCTACCTAAAGAAATGAACATCATGATTGACCCAAATCCTTATAGCTAAGATGATTGATTATGTCAAAGATGAATAGTTTTTAAGCGGGGAAATATACCTGCAATGTCCAAGACATCAGGGTGATCCCTTTGTTACGCTTTAGCTTTAGTACGTATCACCATGGTGACCATCGTCCCTATGAAATACCAGTCATTCTTCAGTTCCAAAGTTGTGGCCATGAAGAAACCAAGAAGTGCTTGCAAGACCAAGAAACACTACTTTACTTTAAGGAAATAAGTTATAATTTTGATGAGTGTGGAATACTAAGGATTTGAAGTGTTGACGAGCTACTAAAAGAGAAGGATTGTTTTATATACATGCCTTCCTAAGGGAGCTATAGTGTGGACATCCTTATACCCTCAAATGCTATGAATTTTACCATTTTTATTGCTAAGATTTACTAATTATTTATTTTTCTATTGGTATGACTGCTCTTTTCCCTTCTTATTAAATATGTAGCAGACTTAGACCCTGATTCGTGAAACTTATACCCTATTCAATCCCCTAAAGGCCTGACAACCTTAGTGCTTGTACCACCATAGCCAAGTACTTACCATCCCATCGCTTTCAAGTAGCACTGACAAAATTATAGAAGTCTCCCAACATGTATGTAGAAATTCTCAAATGCAAGTTTGAAATCTGGAATACAGGGCTTAATCCTCACCTTAAAAAGCTTCCTACCATGAGCTCTTTAGACCATGAACTCGTTTGTATCATTAAATGTTAGAAAAAAAAATTGATACATGTTGTTCAAAGTGATGTAGATTTACAAGAAACAAACACTTTCTTGTATGCATATAGAGTTCACCTGCAACCATGGAACACCTACCACTTATTTAGGTTTCTCAAGATTAAAGCTACAGTTAGAACCACAAAGGTGAAAAATGGAAACTACAATCAACTCAAGAAATTGTTCGGGTCCACCCAAGATTTTTGGATGTCCCAACTTAGGATTCAATGTCCTATGACCTTTTCTGTTGGTCAGAACTCCATTTATAAAAGCCCTTTAGAAATATTGCCTCTGAATTTGGATCAACCCCACATGACATCAATGACACTTGGGACCTACACAAGCACAACTACAAACTGTGGCATGTTTTAAATGTAGAGATGGAACCTTTAAATGAAGTAATATCTACACTTACAAAATCAATCAAGCCTCTTATCAACATCAACTACAAAATTAATAACCATCCCTCTAAATCAAATAACATATATCATTCGATGTGCACATTGCATTGTACACATGGGATTGCTAGTTTTACCACTATATGGAAGAATTTTGGTCAACATGATTTTGTATCTTAACATGGAATACAATTTTCCCCTAATTTCCTATCTCTACCATTGCATATCAGTCAGAAAAATTTGAACATTCGCTAATACCCCATAATGGTCAAACATTAATTATAATCTATTTGCAAATTTTCCTGAAATTTGGGCATATGGGTCTTTATCTATCAACAAAGGGCATCTTTACATAACTTATTTCGCAAGCATTCCACACAATTTTAGACCTATGGAATGCTACAATATCAAAGTGTAGATCAGAAGCATTAATGAAGTGCAGCATGTGTGGTGATGTGGGTTTCCAAAATAGTTAATTCCAGTGCACAAAATGTCTATTACGTTTTCAGCATCTGTAAGCTAACGATTCATCTCCATTTTTTTGAACAGTAAATTTTTCATCTAATATATTATAATTTAGAGAAAAATGCAGGCTGGGATGGGTGGAAACTTTGTCATGGACTATTTTTTTCCAAAGAAAGAAAGAAGAATTTCTATTTAAAGATGGAATTGAAATTACATTATTTGCATGTATAATATGATGGATTTAAAACGATGAGGATAACTTAATATGACTTTTAAAGTTTGTGAAAAATGAAACATGTTATAAGCTAAATTTTTCTAATTTAACTACAAGTTCTCTATTTGAGAAAACATTATCTGCAACTCTGGTGTAAAAATTGGAGTCGACTTTTCTAGGGTTTATCTTTTCTAACCGCCATACCGCGGCCTTTTTAGGATCTACGGTAGTTTATTTCTATAGTCTCTCCTAGGGTCTCTCGCCCTATAGGCGTCCCCTATATAATGTCCTCACCATCTTCAAACCTAGTTATTTCAATCGTGGCAGGAGATAGTGGAGCAACCAATGGCACCGTTGGCGAAACGACCCAAGAAATTCATCCCAAAGGTCTTTCACGAGGTAATCTTTCTCCTTCTAATATAGTTATGTCCATTCCTGAATTTAATGTTACTTATCAATGGTTAGAGTAGTTTTGCCTCATTAGGTATTTTGTGGGTCGAATACCCTCTAAAAGCATGCTCAAATATTGGGTTAACACAGTCTAGACTCCTCATGGAGTCCACCTGGATAGCGTTCAAAACATGACCAGTGGTTTCTTACTTTTTTCATTTTTCTAACCCTACTAATGCACCCAATATTTTAGATAAGTAAGCCACTTGGTATGTCTGCAACTCATTACTTTTGTTAACACCCTGACATAAGGACTTTGTGGTATCTAAATATACCACCCTTAAAGTACCTAATTGGATTGAATTTGTTAGTCTTCCTCTTCCATGCGTGCCTTGTTTTCTACAAATTTCTGCCTTGCTTAAGCGGGTAGTTTTCCTGGAAGATGATAAGTTTTACCATGCTTGTCCACAGAAGCAAGTTGTCATTGAGATTGATCTTTCATAGGATCTCAAATAATTTTTGGATATTCAAATGGGAGATAAATGTTATTCCCAATGGGTCATGTATATCAATCTACCTAATAGTTGCTTCTGTTTCCACGCGTCTGATCATAAGATAAAGAATTTTTCACTTTATGTACCACGTAACCATCCTGTGGGTAAAACAACTCTTGAGCTAGTCAAACACCAATAGGATGAAGGTTGGCAAGTTATCGAGGGGGTTGGCAAAACAAGAAAAAAACCTAGCAATCCAAATCCTCTGGTTTTCATGCCCAATAGGAACCAAGTGTTAAGGAACAATCTCTCAATATCTCGGCTAAGGAGCCTAAAATTGGTGCTAAAGAACCAAGTGTTGTTGCCATCTCAGCTACTCTGTTGCCAAATTATTCTAGCACACTCCTTGCGGTGTCGGTTCTCATGGACAAGAAATTTTTTGTTTCTCACATTCCCATCCCACATTCAATTCCAATGCTACTACCAAGCAAATCACAAGGTCCCTCAAAACAACCCCAAATTCCTTCCTGCATCTCTTGGGACCATAGCCCAACATGTAGTGTGGATTCCACCAAAGAGGAATACAACATTGAGTACTCCGACTGGAAAAAAGTTGATCTGCAGGATTTTTTGCGCTCAATGCTACTCGTTTCGTACACAATAAATATGATGCCCGTGATGGCTTGGAGGATGGGGATATGGCTCTGGAAAAATGTTTCCCATGAATTGTTTATCTTGGAATGTTAGGGGTCTTACAGACTCCTATCGTAAGTATGTAGTTCGTGAAACTCGACAACAATGTGCAAATCTGGATGTTTTGTTTTTGCAAGAAGTAAAAATTAAAGGTTTTCAGTTACAGATGGTTAGCAAATCCATCTAGCCTGAAAACTTGGCTTTTTGTAGCAATCATGAAGTAGTGTATGGGGGATTAATTTCCTTTTTCTTCTCCCAAATGGTGACCTTTATTAATTGACCATGGTGTCGACCCCACCAACCATGTCATATGGGTCATTTTAAATATTGATGGCCACTCTTTTGGGATCATAAATATTTACACCTCGAATGATGCGGTCGAAAGGGACGATCCGTGGCAGTGAATAGCCTTTTCCATTCCTAATGCTTACTGGGTTATAAGTGGAGATTTTGTAACACCCCCTAAAAAACATCCACTTGAGACCCAAGAACAACCTAGGTTTAGTTAGAAAAATTATGGAATAATTTTTTTGGAAAGGTGAGTCCTCAAACAGGCTTCGAAAACTACAGTTGTCATAACAAAGATTCAAAGTCAATTATAATTAATAAATAAAATTTTCCCGTTATAACAAATTTTAAATCCACATTACAAAATTAATGAGTGTAATTAATCCAAATATAGTTAAATTTCTCTTAGGTGTTAATTTAATAAATAATTAAATTAACACTATAGTTAAATATTCCTTAATTAATTTTAGAGGGTCAAAGGGGCCAAAAACAATTAAATGCCCAAGGTATTTAATTTCCCAATGTCTAAACACTAACCAAGGTTCTAATTTACATGGGTTTAGAAAAACATTCCCTTCCCCATAAGGTGACCCCTTAAAATTCATCCCATGCTTTTGAAACAAAGCATTTAAATTAAAAAGCTGATATAATTTATAATTCACACACTTAACACTTCCGGAAATTTTTTCCATTAGATAGGAAATTTCTTCCCCTTTCCAATGATATAAATAAGTCCTCCTAACTCCTCATATTTCTCAAGTTACAGGCTGGCGGGCCTTGGGATGATTTTTTTCCAAAGGCGGGCCTGCGGGCCTAGGGAAGAAATTTCACCCAAGAAAGATTTTGGAGCGGCGGGCTTGGGGAGATAATTTAGCACTTTACACTTTTGCAGAAAAGAGCAATTTTCATTTGCGAGCCTGCGAGCCGGCAACGGGGCTTTGCGCCAAAAGGAGAAAATATGCTTGAGATCCGCAAAGGACATGTGTCCAAGCTTTTAAGTCAACATGGGAAGGTGTGTCGCCAGAGGCAATTTGGATTTTAACTCTTTTTTTTGTTGAAAGGGTGAAAAGGTTTTAAACATCCGTACCTCCATCGACACCTAGAGATGCCACGTGTCCGAACAAAAAGCTACAAGCAGGAAAGTGCACTTTCGGGGAAAACTTAGGAATGTTGGCTTCAGAAGAAAAACAAAAAGGGTCAAAGTAGGCCACATCTCCACCGACGCCCAAAGAAGCCATGTGTCAGCCCAATAGTGACATGCGGGGAGGCAGGCCATTAGAGAGACTTAGGAATTTTATACTTTGTGTTGAAAAAGTGCAAATGTTAAAAACAAGCTACTCCTCCGCCGATGCCTAAGGAAGCCATGTGTTAGACCAACAGTGACACGTGGGGAGGCAGGCTAGTGGGGAGACTTAGGAATTTTTGCCAATTTTTCGAAAAGTGAAGTTAAAAGACGTAGGACCGTGAACCCACGGAATTGGTTTTCCAAAAGCGAGGTGGTGGGGCTGCGGGGCCACAGAGGAATCTTAGTAAAAGTGACTTTTGAACTTAAATTTTTTTTAAATAGAATTTATACAAAACTTCAAACGGCCCTAACTTTCGACTGGAAGCTCGGTTTTGAGAAAATAAGAACTTTTTGAAAAGGGCTCAAACTCCTCTTTGCATAGGAAGCACCAAATATTATTTTCAACAAGCTTAGATGAGTAAAATTTAAGAAAATGTCTTTCCTGCCATAAAAATGTGAACTGAACTTTTCAACTACCAAATTTTAATTTGATTCGCCATCCTTCCTTCTCCAACATGCCAAACTGACATGGAGAATCACAATTGATAGAAATTGGATGGATTTTCAAGGATTAATTGATTATGGTTGGGATTTCAAATCAGATTTATTTCCTTTCTTTTTTCTCTGTAAAGGCGTTTTTCTACCTCTTACTCGATTAATAAAGTTCGAAGTAAATTTATTGAGCAATATAATTGGTTTTGAGATGAATTTTGATCATACTTAGTTTATTTTAATGGTTCTACATGTCTTTCATTGTTGTAGATTGTTCTGAACATTTTTCTGATGTTTATTGTAGGTTTACAGTAATCTAAAAGAAATCTACGCATTTAAAACTGGAAATTAATCTATTTCATTTTCCATACTTTAAATATTTAAGTTCATTCGATTCCAATTTTACAATGTTTAACTTTCCTTTAATCAATGCGTGAAGAGTAATAATGTAGTTCTATTTTCAAAACGTGCCTTTCAAATAATACAGAGCAATGTAACATTTCCTAACACAGGCTTTTCCATCCTTCAAACAGAGAGTTTGCAAAAGTATTTCAATCAACAGGTTTCCAAACAAGAGCAACTCCATTTTGTATAAAGTAAATCAACTTCTATTAAACTGAAATAATTCCCTTTATAACTTCTTTACTATTCAACAGAAGATAGCTTACAAAATAAATATTTCTCATTCAACTGTAACTTTCATATCAAAAAATAGAACAAGTTTTCATCACCACAATTACTGTTACAAAGTCATCCACTTAAAATGGGAAATTTTACAATAAGGGAACCAAGGAGAACTACAAAATTGGTCTTCATAAACAGCTTCCAGAACAATGACAAGAGAGCTACGCCATGTTTCAATCGTCACAAAAAAAAAGGGAGAGGCAACGCTCTCCACCCAACCAAGATTTCCAATGAAGAGGAGAAGTCATCCTACTCATTGGCCCCCGAGACCCAACCACATTAGAATAGGAAATGGATTCAACTCATGGCAACAAACAAGCTTCCACAACACAATGCTAGATTTTACAATCATACACATTCCAAATAATGTAGTGACAGTCACAAGAAATACAACAACAAAATACACAAGGCTTCATCATACAAAATCCAAATGAGTAAGATCTATTGGGAAAGCTTCTTATACCTCCCAATGGGAAATGGATGTCCACCTTAAAACCCGCCAATATATCATCTCCAAAACCCCTATATACTCTTATGCCTCTCTCAAGTACCTCTTATGCCTCCCTCCTCTTATAGATCCCTCATAAAATATTAGACCAAGTAAGAAATGCAAGATATTTCTTTTCCAAGGTGGAACACCCATCCCAAACTCCCTCCACATGAAATATAACTCTTATGCCTCCCTACAAATCTCTTATGACTCCCTACAAATTTCTTATGCCTCCCCACAAGAAGATACCCATAGTCTTCTCCTACACCACACTTAGGCAATCTACCCAACCAACCAAAAAACATACCAAAACATTCAACAACATTCACATATGCATAATATAAAAGAAAATATATTTTAAAAGAGTCAAGATCCTACCTCTCCATGGTAGAGTTTGATTCAAGAATGCAACAACAAGCTTCTTCAAATCCAAACATTCCAAAAGTTCCAACAATTCCACAAGCATCCAAAATCCTCAAGCTCTCCAAAATTTCAAGAGCACAAAATCAAAATGAAGTAACCCCCAAACAAGTAAAAGAATTTGAATAAATAGAAAAGGGAGAGAGGAGGATGAGGTGGCTCCATATAGGATGCCACGTCACTCATCCTAAACTCCGCCTCACAAGTCAAATTCAAAATCCAAAGCATAATTAATAAGTGGGTGAATAAATGACATTTTTACTTACACACACAATCTAAGCCCACACCCCTTAAAGACGAAAATTAATTGCATGTAAGAAGGTGCGATAAAAAACTTACAACTTGCCTTCCCAAAATACATAATAAGGCCTAATTTTGACTCCCCAACCCATAGGTAGGGTTGGTATAGCAATTTAAGAGGTGTGGAACAAGTTTAACTTGTCCCACAAGCCTCCAAAATCAGCTCCTAAGGAAAGATCCGAATTTCAAAAGGAAGGTGGATTCTTTCACACTCCAAGTTACTTACACATCACTTACAACACATAATCCAAGAGCCATTAACTCTAATAAATGCATTCTTCTGACCCATTTTAATTTATTTAACAACATGATTACACACTAGTCTTGACACAAATTAAATAATAATAAAGGGGAAATACATCACAAAAAAAATACATACTAAAATTAAACAAAAGAAACTAAATTAAAAAAATACACATAACCCCTTGGTCACATTTGAAGTTGATTTCCCCCATGGGAACCCCTAACATCAATTCAACATACAAAAATAACAAATACATGTTGCCATGGTGACCCTTGTTGAATTCATCTAGAATTTTAATGTGGTTGGTCTCCAATCCCCCAATATTTGTTGTGACATGTTTACCTGCAAACAAATAACACCTCCTTCGGCCTCGTGGCTGCATCAAAACATCTAAAATAAATATACAATATAATTCCAAAATCATTTATATATGAATCAAAACATCATCTAGGCAAGTGATGATATCATTTACAATTTCATCAATAACAATATGATCAAAATATTAGTTCAATTCTCTGTCTACTCAAAATGATGAAATGTCACATGTCTGAAACAGACACACACACACACACAAACACACACACACACACACAACCATGTCAATCAACATATCAACATCAATATAAAAATGTCTCCAATAATCCAAATGCATCATATATGAATCAAATTCAACAATAGTCTATGATCTCTAACATCTAACATCATGCCATATCAAAAGCTACAATAACATCCATAAGTATAGTCGACAGTATCATTTAATCAATAACAAAAAGTGTCGAAGGGAAGTGGGCACTACAGATTTTAATATGGTTGAATCACTTAATGATAAATGTGGCCATCTACCCATGAGGTGGACCCCTGTGAAAGGGAAAGCATGGTAATTCATGCGTAATAAATTCATATTTTTTGATCCTAGTGCTTCTCACTTTCCCACCTTTAAAGCTTGGTATACATAGACCAATCTTCGTGGTGGAGGGATGGATAGTGTTATTAAATGGATTGACAAGGCCATGTTGTTAGCTCAATATTTTTTGAGTTTGATAGCATTTATTTTATGCTAGTGAAAGTCATGCCTGAATTTGTCCTTTTGAATCATTCTCCAATACGATTTTGTATCTGTTGGCATGATGTGCGCCCCTTTTGTCATAAAGGCCAATTCTTTATTAATACTTTCGTGATGAAACATGGCCCTATTTTCAATCATTTTAAATGGGTTTGGACCTTAATACCTCAAACCAGGCACTGTTAGTGGTTTCATTCACCTATGCAAGTCAGCTAGATATAGTGGTGGGAATACGCGCTGACTCAGACTACTAGATTTCTTAGAATCTATGGCCAACATCTGGTAAATATTTGGCACCGCTCATACTCCTCTAACACCTCTTCTCTCAGCTAGATGATGGTGGCACTCCAAGGTGATCCCTTCTCTAAATCTCTACAGCTACAAGTTACTACGCTCCGGCAACAACTCCAAATTGTAGATAACTACAATGCCAAAGGTGCACAAATCCAGGATCAGATGCATTGGGTCAAGATTGGAGATTGGGTCTTGAAATAATTATTTCTTTCTCTCCAGACCAGAAATCCTTCCCAAAAAATTTGAGCTATCATGGACAACAGAATTTGGATTATAGACCCACGACTTATTTTGTAAGCCATTGTGTGTCATTACAAGCTCGTCTTTCAAGCTCAACCACCCTCTGTAGCTCGCCAAGCTAATCTTCATCAATGTTAGGGTGTTGTGTCACACAAACTATCAGAGGCTCAAAAGGTGATCTACGAGAGAATTCTCACCATTTAGGACATTCATGAAGCCACTATACAAATGGCTAATGATAAAGCATCGGACTGCGATGAGTTCCCTTGTGAATTTTATAAAGCCCTTTGGGATTATGTGGGAAAATACCTATTTTAGATTGATCTTGAAGTATTTCAGAATCAATCCCTAGGGCCAAGCATTAATAAGGGAAACATAAAATTTATCCCTAAGCAAGGAGACCCCGAGAAAATCACTTGTTGGCGACCGATTACTTTGCTGAATGTTTCCTACAAAATCATTGCCAAAGAATTCGCTATGCGATTATGTAATTTTCTGCCTATTATTATTCAGCCAGATAAAATAGGATCTATATAGGGACGATTCATCCTATACAACATCATTAAGGTGTGGGAAGGCATGGAATAGGCCCACAGGTCGAATTAGGTAGCCATGTTTATCAAGATCGATTTTGAGATGGCTTATGATCGGATTGAATGGTAATTCATTCTCACCATGGTTCAAGCCCTTCGATTTGGACCCATTTTTATTCAATCCATCAATATGATTTTTGCAGATGCCTCTGCTCAAATTTCTATTAATGGCCTCATCTCGGAACCTTTTGGGGTTTTTAGTCTATTCGGAAAGATTTTCCTCTTGCCACTGCATTGCATGTGCTAGTGGCCGAAGGCTTTGGTTGTCTCTTAGTTCACGCCAAAGTGCATGGTCTTGTTTGTGGAATCGCATTACCTACTGAACCCAACTAAAAACTTCTTAATGGGAATTTTGTAGATGATTCCTTTCTTGCACTTATTGAAGATGAAACCAACATTTGCAATGTTATGCAATGTTTGGATACTTTTTGCCTAGCTTCTGGCTCATCCATTCAATGGCAAAAAACCCAGTGTTATTAGTAATCTTTCCTTCCTGCACCTGTGGCTTGCCACTTTTGATTGGAAAATCCTAACATATGGTGAGAATTTTAAATTTTTGGGTATTCCTTTTGCTTTTTAAACCTCCCTGGCTAAACTATTGCATTATGTCATTCAACAGGTGGCCAAAAAGTTGGAATATTGGATCATGAGGCCTTTATCCCTGATAGGAAAATTCTAAATATTCTCTAAAATTCTTGTAGCCACACATGTTTACTACTCGTCGTGTTGGGTTCCTTCTAAAGCCTCTATTCAAAAGTTTGAGAATTTGCTCAAAGATTTCTTATGGGCTAATTCTTGTATAGGAAAAGGTTTTCATCAGGTAGCCTGGGATATATGTTGTTTGGCTTGAAACTCTAGAGGCCTCAGGCTTATTCACATTCAACGTCAAGGAAAATATCTTTGCACTCAATCGATTATAAGAAGCATTATTGACTAAGAAGCTTGGAAAGTTCTCATATGACATGGTATTGCAGAAGGTTCTCCTTATGGCCACCCTGTATGGAAAGGCTTAGGGTTTGTCAATTTACTCATCTCTAAGTGCCCGTCAAAATTGCTGGCACCTTTGTGCTTAAGAGTATTTGGAAAGTGTTGGAATGTGTCAAACCCTGGCTTCTGTGGAAGGGGGATGGATTTCGTAATGGTATTTCTGTCAACCTACAATCTCTTTGGTAGTCGCTGATTTTCCAAGCCCAAGATAAATATTTAGTAGAGGTCCTATGAATCTCCGTGCTCAAATTATTTAAGCGTGGAATTTGCACCATAGATGACTTATACAAAAAAACTCAATCCTGGTTCTCTTGGCCAGATTTTAAAGCTCTGTTTCATCTTTCCAACCAGGACCAGGATACTTTTACTGTTGTGATCAATTCGGTTCCTAATCACATGTTGCATAAGATTGTTGTGTATTCCTTTCGCCCATGGTGGATAGATTGGAAGTGGTATACCGATACCCCATTCTATAATTACAAAGCCAACAAACACTATTGTTGGTTCTCACCCCATTTTCCCATGGTGGGAAATCTTAATACATGTTGGGGAATTCATTCCATTCTGGCTACCTGGGGTAGGCGCTTTGAAATAGTTTGGACTATATGTGTGTTGCCTAAGATTGCTCATTTTTTTTAGTGTATTCTACACCAAGGTCTTCCTACCAGGGCTCGTCTTGTTCAAATTGGGATCCCAGATCCCAATTGCCTTTTTTTTGGGTATCTGGAAATCATACTGGATATCATTGGTTTTGTCCCAATGCTCAACTTTCCTGGAATAGGATCCATTCTTTTTTCTTTCCTTCATGACCCCACCTCTTCACTTGGTAGTATATCCTTTTGGGAGATAATCCCAAAAGTTTGTCTATGTTCAATTAGATTTGGCATTTTTTCAGGGGGAGATTTTGTTTTAGATATGGAAAGAAAGAAATGATTTTTTCTTTGTTAATTCTATAGTTGATCAATATTTCTCATTTTATAATAAATATATGGTGATCTCCAATGTGCTTCTACAGATTAAATTTCAGAGCAACAAGGTGGCACTGGAGGTGGATCACCTCCTGACCCTACTACGCCACTGGGGAAAGCCCCGTGCAATGGTGCCAGAGTGCCTCCATCTTCTACTAGGCATTCCTCACCGTCTACCCATGGTGGGTGGCACAACCAGTCTCAAAGTTGTGCTTTAAGTCACACTCGCCACTCCCTAGGGCTATTTCATCAGTGCAATTAATCAACGACACACCATCGTGGCCAAGGCTCTCCACCGCAGTCATCGGCTCGTCAGCAGGGCTGGGGACTGGCACCTTGCCAACATGGGTGGGCCTCTCCCACTATCGTTTCTTCGCACCAGGATTGTTGGAACCCATCGCCACCTACGCCACCATCAGAAAATTTCCTCACCTTAGCCTTTCCATTCGTACTTGCGAGGAAGGGGACTCAGAGGAAGAAATTACTACTGGTTAGGAGCTTCCAAATGCTGGTAAAGAATTGTTTGGTTTAGGGTGGCCGGATGGTCAAGATCCACCCACCTCAGGTATGTTTGCTGCTACCTTTTGATTGTGTTTTTTGTCTATTTTTAAGTGATGCCTTCTTTTTGTACTCTCTTAGGCTAGGCTTAGTTTGACTCTTATTTCTCTAGGCTCGGCCTAGCTTTTTTGTGATTTTGGGGCATGCTCTCATACCACCTACTTTTTTTTAAGTCATCTTGTATCGTATTGAATTAATATAATATAAGATCATTTTCATCAAAAAATATAAAAAAAAAATCCATCAATTTATTATATATATCAAAAATATAATAATTTTTTAACAATCCAAGAACCATAAACTTACAATTTTTGGTTAACCTTGTATTAAATCATGAACTTAGAATTGATCATGTACCTTTTCTAATATATATTGCAGCAAAGCATATTTTGACAATATATCAGTTGAGATTATTTATGAGGTGTGTGACTGGTTCTACATTATTCACGAAGGGGTAGGTTTTGATACTAATAAAAGAACTAGGAATTTTGTTGAGTTTGAAGAGTGCATGAAAATGACTCATAAAGACAAAGTGAAAAGAAAATTCAGAAAAAGTAGAAGGATTCTCAGCTAACATTCAATATGTATTTTTGTATATCCCAATCCATACTAAACATGGCCACAATATTTGATTCAAAAAACCATTAGAAACTAGAGAACTCAGTGTGACACAACCACCCTAGTAATCTCTTATCTTAGGTGTATCCTCTCACCTCTTAACATATCCATAATTTTGGGTTTCACATTTCAAATTATTTACACCTATCAAATTCAATCATAAAAAACTAGAGACCTCAGTGTGACACAACCACCCTAGTAATATTTTAACTTGGGCACTTTATTGCTAGGAAGATATGTTACCTTACCTGTTCCACAATAGCTCTTTAAATTTTTCGTATCCACAGTCACAAGGAAAAAAACCCTTGCAATGAATAGTTAATAATACTTGCAACCATTCAACATTAATATTAAAAGCTTCTAAAATGCCACTTGGAATATTACTTGTCGGTATTTTGGGGATATGTATGTTATTCTCCTCTAAGAATAATAATTTGGAGGCTATTTACATGTTACATAATCATATATTTCACATACATTACCAAATTTGTTGGAATTAAAAAAAAAAAAACACAATTTTTCATGTATTGCTTCCAACATGAAACTACTAGGTTCACTGTTTGCGTGCCCATTTACTAAGCTGACAGATATGTCCTAGCTATAGTCAATGGGTGGAAACTTATGTTCCTAACTGACAAAACCGTAACGCACTTTGACCAGTGACATATTACATTAAAATATGCTCGCCATTTTCCACCTTGTCGGAATTAGGCTATTGCTTCATCATGTCATTACATTGGCAAATGGGAAAAAGATGATGTTGCAACTCAACTAGCTACAGATTATGGAATGAAAACATTTCTGAATATGCACAAAAAAACTCCTTTTAATAATTTCAATAATAACTAACTTCCAATATTCGACATCTAAACAAAATTGTGAAATAGAAAACAACTAAAAAGTAATTGTTAGCTTTAACACCATTTTTTTCCTTCACAACATTCCTCTCCCAATTTTGCTATATGACATGCTCCTCACATCACCCCCGTCTTAACTATGTTGGATACATGAATTTTTAGGACCCAAGCCAAAACAAATACATAGTATGCCAGAAACCCACACAACACCAACACAACACGCCCATAAAAAACCCTGCAGCTATAACATCCACCCCACAAATATTACGGCATATCCTTGCTCCCCCAACTCGAGAAATTAAAACCCTTTTTTAATGAAAATTCAATTTAAATCTATTAACATCATAACATGGCCCCATACTACTCAATAATTTTTCCACTATATGGAAGAATTCTGGTCAATATGATTTTCTATCTTATCACGGAATACAATTTCTCCCTAATTTCCTATCTCTGCCATTGCATAACAGTCACCAAAATTTGAACATTCGCTAATACCCACACCTATCCATTTTTTCTGTGTTTGCTGAATGACGATGTCATCACTAATGCTGATGAGTAAAAATTTACATGAGGTCGCCACCTTTAGATTCTACTTCCAATACACATCTTCTTATCTATATTCATGCAAGGGCTAAAATTACAAACCCAATTTCACTTCGGAAATAAAATATGTCGCTCCTTACATTAAGAAATATCTCTTTACATTATTTCTACATCATCTAATACAACAACCCATGTCTCCTCATATGATTGACATATATGTGATGTCATTTTTGTATGGTAGATTTCACATTGATTCTGTAATGCCCCCCCCTAACCTACCTGGGCTCAGTCAACTTCATCTCCTTGGCGTGGAAGGTGGAGACTTTAATGAACGATGTGATGGTATACCTGTTGGTGGCTGCACCCACTGATTTTCCTATCTTGCAAATCTTACCTGCTTCTTGTTGACTGTCTGGAGATCTCCCTTGGATATTCTACGCGTGGAGTGGTTGAGGGACGTCTTTTCCTGTTGCGTGGGTAGAAAGGCGAGTAAAATCCTTCTGTCATGGCGTTCTTCCTCCCTGTGCGCGTTTTTGTTTAATGAAGCTTCAAGCTAGTGAGGTAGGCGTGTTACCTCCACGTTTCATTGGTTGCTGCGAGGTGTGTCCTGGTCGTGTGTTCGAGATGCAGGGGTGTGTAAGGGACTGGGCGCGAGGACCATTGTTTACAGCTCTGCGGGGTTCCTTATGTAGTGGCCTGCAACAGTTTCAGATAGGTTGCAGAGTTGTAGAAGCCATTGTGAGTGCCTCCAACAAGCAGGTCATCCAACTATGTTGCGTTATGTTCAGTATAGAATACATCCTCAATTCGGGATTCTCCTTTAAGCTCATGGAAGACGATCTCATGGAGGCGGACCTGTTTCAGATCAGAATATTCATGAAGCACGTTTGCTTTGCCATAGTAATGGCGCATGCTTTTTGTGTTGGTGACAGATCACACCTGTGGGCGTAAGAGATCTATGCAATGTTGGAGAAAATGTCTTGGGAGAGGAAGGTAGCAGGATATTTTTTCAGACCCAGAGCAAACGAACTTTGAAGTGCATCCTGGGAGTTTGAATAAATTTGTTGGTAACCATAATGTAAGTTATCTCCATGTCAGTAGCTGTAACAGTTGTTTTTATGCAAAAAGGAAACTCGAAGAAAGTTTTAGGGTTTTGAGTAATCTTTCAAAGCTGCACCGGATTTTTGAAATCACAAAAGGAACTAAACTTTTGAAGTTCAGTGGAAAGGATGTTGAATACGTTTCTCAGTGGTTGAGCAAGCAGTATGAGTTGTTTTTTTTATGTGCAGAGTTTATGTTTTGAGGTTTTCAACAAATTGGTTAATCAAACAAGAATGGAACTGTTTGAGTAAGGCCACTCTTCCATCATTATGCATAATCAAACTTGAAGGAGGTCCTCGATGTGCTCAAAGCCTTTTCAAAACACAAAAAAAAAAGAACCAGTAGTAGAGGTCTGCATCAGTTATTTAAGAAACCAGGTAAAAGTTGAGTCTATAACAGCGTAAGGAATATGTTAAAGCTCTGGAATCTTGCAGAATGGCAACATTATCTTCTTGATGTTCGAATCACAGTCGGGTAGACACTAAAGATAGGTATATCTCAATAATGGGAAGCAAATGTTGTTCACGCTTCTAAATTCAAACTTGGGTCATTGTTAGAGAAGCTGATGAGTCTCTATTGAGCTCTAATCCCTCAAAAATGCTCCTAGCTCGATGAAGAAGTGCAAAAGACAGTTCTTGTCTTTTGACATTCCTGTCTCTTGAACTTGCTAGGAAAGGTGAACTGACCTTCTTGAGTTTTCAAGATTGAAAGGTCAACTTAGGAAGTTGAAGGGGTGGCTCGAGGTTCTTTTGAAGAGTGAGTTAGTGTTGTGTGGGATCATGAATAAATAGATAAGAAAGGTGTTTGAGAATTGGAATGAGAATTATAGAAAATACAAGAGTTGAGAGTGAATGTTTGCACCGAGAGTTTGATGCTGTCCTCAAACCTGATGGAGGAAAAGGTTATTTATCATTACGGTAAATGCCTTTCAGAGCCAGGAGCGTGTGGTCATCATTATGTCTTGTGTCCGAGCTTCAAATCATGGGGTTGGCCTTGTAGCTGTTTTTCACCGCGTGAATGTGGCGATAGCTCGAGCTCGCAAAGCACTTTGGGTTAAAGGCAGCAACGGCATTGAAACAATCATATGCATATGGAGATGGCGTTTTAAACCAGGCATGTTAAATCTACTCCTTGTAATAGTTTTCTACCTTCTTTCAGTATCTTGAAATGAATTTTCTTTCCTACTGAATAATGCCTAGACAAATGTTTTCGTGGTTGTTTATATCGTTGCCTAATTGTGTTGGTTGTTCCTTTAAATCTCGATCCAATTTTGATGGTTTTTCTTGGAATGTCCTTTCCTCCCTTATAGCTTACTCTATTTCATATTTGTCTAAATGGGTTTCTGCAAATTTTGAGTGATGCAATCTAGTTCGTAGGGAAGGAAACATTATTGAGTTTTGTTTGCTTATATGACTCTCTTTTAAAAGAATTCTGTGATGGTAGTTATAATTGAAGGTTACTAAATGGAAGGTTAAGCCTTCATATCTCTGTTTGGTTGAATAAATACGTATTTCCTGTTTAGGGCCCTCCTGTTTTGCTAAAAGGTACATTAATAGTGACGTTGTGTTCTGAAACTTGTTTAAGCCTGTGGGCATTCCTTACTTTTTGTTTGATTAGAAAATGGCATTTGGGTTTTGTTTAGAACTGTACATGGTTGACTGTTGTACCTAGTCTAGAGGAGGGATAACCTGGCATTATATAAAACACAAATGCATGTATATTTTTTTGCGGTTGTGTTTTATCATCATTGATAAGGAATATCAAAAAATATACGGAAATCTGGGTCCTTAGCTAGAGTGGCTCTTGTTTTATTAGTTGTAACACTACTCCTTGATTACCTTTCTATTGAATGTAATTTGTTGCGTAAGTTAGAGTCCTGCTGGAATGAATTGAATTGATATTGTACAAAACATTTTACACATAGTGCTATTTGGTCTTGGATAATAGTATGTATGCTATTTATGAAGATTACGAATGAAGTTTGTTTAGGCTTTCCATTTAAAAGTTTGTCATGCTTGCCTACCTAGAGTGGTAGCCTGCTTGTGAGCTATTTTGTTTATTACTCGTTTCCTAATAACGCTTGCGGCTTGTAGTTTCTTCTTCAATCTCTATTCTGGTATTAGACATTAGGAAGGAATTAAGAAGGAAATTTCATTATTGTCCTCAATGCCCGAAAGTAGATCAATGGGATTCAGGATACAACCTTTAGCAATAGAAAGTTCTAGGAAGAGAGAATCCTAGTTGCAAACCAAAGAAATTAGAGAGAATCCTAGTTGTTAATGTTTATTACTTTTAAAAGACCTTGTAAGGAAGAGGCGGTAGACCTCTTGTTTAGATTGTAACGATGGAATGTTTCCTTTGGGGTCACGTATCCCTTTATTGCTATGAAACATCCTCCTGGAAGGACTGGGTAACTATGTTTTGTTTCGCGTCTTGATCGTAACCAGTATGTCCTTGACTCTCAAGTTTTTTTTTCTTTCCCTTTTATGGTGGATGGTTTGAATATTAGATTTAAGTCACGTAATCCATACGGTTGCATGATCAAAATTCTCTATACTATTGACCTTTCGTTCCTATCCCATGAGTTCTTGGATTTTTTCTTTGTTTTGTGATATACTGCTAGTTGGAATGTTTGACTTCCTCATTGTTGGTGGTGTAGATCCTTGCTAGTAGATTATTGGTTTATGCTTTGATCCTATCATGAAGTAGAACATTCCTTTCATGTCAATTGTTAAATGTTAGCTTATTATTTCAATGTATAGACTTAACATGCTCAGTTCTAGCGAACTGACTCTAGTTAATATTTGTGCAGATGGATTATGCGAGTAGACTAGAAGAAAAGAGTGTAAAAGTTTCATCTCTACCATTATGAAGTTCCTTGTAAAAATGTCCAATGTGTTGTAAATTGTGTAACATTGCTTGTAAAGAGAGTTGATATGACCTCTTGCCTGGCATTGTTTGGTAATGGGTGAAATAAAGTGTCTTGTTCATGTGTAGTTAAGCTTGAATTATCCTTGTGAGAAATGGCTTTCAATCTTTACATTGATATGAGTATTGTAAAACTTTGATCTTGAGAATAAATTGTTAAGTTAAATCTTTCTAAGCCTTAGCGACACATTTTATAAGTAAAGTAAAATGAGTCAGTTAACCCTTAAAGAAGCTAAACAAAAATAATAATTTTATATTCAACAAATAAATGTGTAAAGGTGATCTATTTGAAACCAAATACTTCCATGAGTGATCAAAATGAAAACATCCTTTGTGAAGTAAACATTTATAAATTGATATTTGCCGAGCCATTTGACATTAAAATTAATATGACTGAGATATTATATATGCCATCCTACTAAAAAAATTTGAAAACAAGTATTTCATCTATACGCTTAGATATTCATAAGAGTACAACAAAATGTTAGCATATATACCAAATGAAACCTAAAACAAATATAAACCTCTTCAATAACCTAAACCCTAAAAAATAATATGTGCATAACATTGCATAATATTACAATATTTTAATAAACAAGAGGATACTTTCTTAGACAAGAAAAAAATGTTTATGTTGAATATAGGATAATAATTTCCTTTTATGCCTTATAGGCTATTAGAATCAAGCCAACCTTAGGCATACAAAAGATACACTAACTAAATTGGACAAAAATCCTGATAGATATGTGGAATCATACATTTTAATATATATTGGGGGATATGCCAAAAAAATGGATGTCCTGAAAATTTCTTGGATATTTTTATAAAAACTAAAATGACATGTGTAGAACCAACATCTACATGTAATGCATGATAGATATGTGTACTCATACATTGCAATATATATTGGGGGATATGCCAAAAAAAATGGATAGCTGAAAATTTCTTGAAATTATAAAAACTAAAATGACATGTGTAGAACCAACATCTACTTGTAATGCAAAAGTAGTGGAATTGGAGTGTTTTTTCTTGCTAAGGGTTTTATCTGCATCCAAAACTATAAATAGATAGCCAAATAATTAGATGCCAATTAAAAGTCTAATGGAAACATGAGAGATTTTGTTGGCCAAACAATCAAGCATGGGAAATAAACAGTGTATCCATAAAAAAGAAAAAACAAGAAGACTAACCTTATCCTTGTAATAATGGCTACAAAAACTGCCCTTTGTAGAGTATAATAAAAAAACTTGTACTCAAACAAACATTTACACAAAACTCCATGTGCATTATCAAAAACTATATTTATAGCTCAGATCGAGACACCTTCCCTTAAAAATATCTTGGGAAAATAAACCATAAAAGGTAGAAAATACAATGCTTAAAAGCATAGTTGTATTCAGGTACGAATTTTATAAGATATAATTAATTTCATCAAAAATGAAAAACTTCTAAATAGTGATTCCATTCAAACCAAACAAATGGCTCAAATAGAAAATGCTAAAACAACTATATCCCCTCAAATCTGCCAGGTGCATTGGTAATCGATCGACACAATGAAACAATCATAGTACAATAGGGGATTTAGGTAGGAACAATAAAAATTTAGTAATGATGTTTCCTTCACTTTAACAAAATTCCCACTTTATAATCAATTAACTTCAGTCATTTACGACACAATTTTAGGAGACCATAAAAAATGTTTTACACTTCACACCATAAAATAAACCATAAGCAAAGGTTCTACACTTTTTGGAAGAAAGAGAAAGACCACATTATACTTGGATTGACAATACATACAAAACACATACATAGTGCGTGACTGTTGAATGAATTTTGTTTGTTCAGTATATTAAGAATTGGTTCTCGGGAGAATCCTCAATTTTTTATTTTTTTCATCTTTAGAACAAATTAGTCCATTTCTAATCGATCTTTCAAGCATATTAAAACCATTCTCTCTGCAATAAAAACTATACAATACAACAAATACAGTGTATCTAAAAACTTTGTAATATTATATTTAAATAGATTTCTTTATCAAAAGAATTTGTATTTACCATGTTCAATATTAAACTAAGAAGTTAATTAAACATATTTCAAACTTCTCTTTGCAACAAAGCCAAAAGAACATGTTCTAATAGCCCTATTTTGTGTATTGACGTATGTTTCTCAGATGGACTAAGAGAAGCCAATAACACATTTCAAACTACTCTCTCTACAAAAAAAAAATATGTTCTAATTTTTCTCATGTATAACACCTCAAAACATATAAAATGTACATCAACATATGCTTCTTAGATGGAGTACTAAACTAAAGCATTGTGCAAAATTAAAACATCAAAGAAACAAAACATTAAAATAAAGAATGCAATTTATTTGTGTAGAATTTAAATTATCTTTTAAATCTAAATTATTACTTCTTCTTTCAATTCATAAAAATAAAGACTACAATTTTTTTGTGTGTAAAATTAATATTATTGGAACTCTAAATTAATGTTACTTGTTCAACAACTCAAAAAACATGCCAGTGTAATAAATTATTTCTTAGAGCTAGTTACCCTTCATAAAAATTATATAGAACCACTAGACACGTAACAATAAAGATTCAAAGCAACTCACCTTTTGGAAGTTATACGGAAAACTATATACTTTTAGGTTATTTATGTTAGAAACAAAAGTTTAATTTTGCCCCAAGAAAAAAAAAAAAGGCATTTTGTTTTTTGAAATGCTTTTAATTTTTTAGGTAGTTCACTTTTAGATTCCTACTTTTAGGAAAAACTAATAAAGAAAATAAATCAAAAGCTTTGTATTGCAAAAAAGCATTTACTTTTTAGCTCTATTTTTATGAGTTGAGTGTTTTATTGTTAGATGAAGCCATCTATTTATTAGAGGCAATTGTAGGTGTTTTGATATATCAAACACATTCAGAGAGATTGTATTGAGCCGAAGCTCTGGAACTAGAAGAAAAAATATATTCACAAATGTCTTGATCTGAGTTTGGAATAATATTTTTTATTTGCAATTATTTATTTTATTTCTGTTAATTGTTACTTTATGTGCCTAATTTCTAAAAATTGGTATTAGAGCATGGGTTTTTTTAGCAGGTTTCTAATTGACAACAGGTAATGGCTTATATATCTGATCTGCGGACACCACAATTTACAGGAAAGAATTACGAGTATTTTCCATTAACCATGAATGCGCTATTTAGATCCCAGGATGTGTGGGAAATTGTAGAGAATGGGTACATAGAGCCTGCAAATGTAGCAACATATAACACACTCTCACAGGTAGACAAAGACACTTTGATGGAATTAAGAAAGAAAGATAGAAAATATTTTTTCTTCATTGATTAATTCATGCATGAAAGCATCTTACCCAGAGTGGTAACAGCCAGTAAAGCACAAATTGTGTGGGAAACTCTCCATGTTGCGTATCAAGGTAAAGAGAAGGTAAAAAATGCCAAACTTCAGTTACTTCATAGAGATTTTGAAAATATGTCAATGAAAGATTCGGATTTCGTAGAATCATTCTTTACTTTTGTAGTTGGTTTGGTCAATCAAATCAAATCTCATGGTGAAACTATTGAGGATAATTGTATTATTGAATAATTGCTTAGACATCATATTGGCTACGAGATGTGGATCTTTTTGAAAATTGTTATCCAAAGGGGAATTTCTTCTCAATTAATACTTTACATGTTGTAATATCTATATAGATTCATTTAAATATTGGTAATGAATTGAGTGACCTATTGCTATACAGGGAGATGTGTATCCTCATGATTCTACAAGTGTCCATCTTAAAGGATTTGTCTCTAAGGAAGATGAATCTTATTAGCTACCACATTTTAAATACATTACCTCATTTATTGTGTCTATATGGTATTGTAATAGGTGGTTGTAGCCCATGTTGTTCAAAGGGTTAAAGTTCACATTAGATGGACTATGTTTACGTTGATTATGATGTTTTGGGTGCAAAACATTATTCTAAACCATCATACCACTTGGATGTAAAATAATTTTACTAAGCTTCAATCAGGCTACAAAAATGACCTTATTAATTTACATTTCTTCCACACAATAAAGTTATTTCATTAAAGACTTAATCATTCCGGTATTAGGCTAAGTTTCATGAATTTTATACTATTAGTATTAGTTTGGTAAAAACCACATTTTGGTTTTCTATGGAATTATTTATCGAGTTCATGATTTAGCCTAACTCTTACAGGTGACAACTAAATTAGTTGGTGCTCTTCACCCTAATTCTTACAAGTATGTCAGAACTATAGGATTTTAAAACTTATGATGCATGTTGGTTCCTCGTGTAGTTACTACCTTAAGAGACCACATTCCCCTTAATACACACATGATTACTGGAATATCAGGAAAGGATCCACACTACTCTAAAACCAATAATTGACAATATGTCGTTATCTACTTGTCGAGTTCATGGTGAATTTGTTAAGCATACCAAGCTAATAACAATTTAGGAATTCAAACTTTCAATCTTATTTATAAAATCTAGAAATGGTGATATTGTAAGTCTAGAAATCTTAGAGTATCATATGTCCAGATTTTATGAAATGTATGTCATATGTATACTATATGTGTCATGTTTGTACAATATGTGTGTAGTGTGTGCACCAGTGTGTGTAAACTGTGATGTGTGTGTGTGTAATGTGTGTGTGTGTGTGTGTGTGTGTGTGTGTGTGTGTGTAAATAACACAACACAATGTGATGTGTGTGTGTGTGTGTGCATGTGTGTGTGTGCGTGTGCGCATGCACGTGTGTGTAGTGTGTGGTGTAGTGTGTGTGTGTGTGTGTATGTGTGTGTGTGTGCGCCCTGCACGTGTCCAATGTGTGTGGGGTGTGGGAGGTGTGTTAGTATTCATATATAACAATCAATAATATCATTGAGCTGTGTTAGTATTCAATTATTGGTATCATAATCTTTTATGGATAGTAGGAGCATTTTTCCTATGTATTCTTCTCATAGGATCAAGACCTCAATTAGATCCTCCACTCTACACATGCGTGGAAATTTCTGCAGACATTAACCACGCCCATTGCATCAATCTTCATGTCGAATGCCGATTTGGCTAAAAAATAAATTATTTTCTCATAGAAAATATAATTAGCAATCATGATCAGCCATTCATTTCCCTTGAAATCTGTTCTTTTTAATGCTTCCTGGTATAGAAAGTTTCAGTGCATAGTGTCCTACTGCTTCAGCCAAAGTGAACTCATGGCTTTAGAGTAATGCTTCCATGAACTGTCATGATGGTTTTGCTGAAATTATCTTGTATCATTTTAATGCGACCAACATAGATATAACATCTCTATTCATTAAAAAGTATTGAGTTACCATAATCACCAAGTTTGCTCTATGATAGATAGACTAGGTGGTGGAAGGTCGGATGTAATTTCTTCCCTATTGGATGTAGGTTGTACATGGCAGCGACTTTACGTGTCCGTATTGAAACAGTGTATATGCATATTCCCGGTGATGGATGGCATACACTTTGTGGTAGGGTACCCACCGTAAATGCTTATTTGGTAGGAATCTGATTTGCTAGTCACCCACAAGGCGTTGATGTATTTACAGGTTCCAGACATCAATTGACAGGCACAATGGAGAAAGTTGGTTTTCTTATTGTCCCTTTCTAACAGACCTATGTTATTCTTCCCCTCCCCACTGAGTGCAAAGTTTTTTTCCTGTCCAGTTAAATCATGGATGAACGTTACCATTTTTTTTTTTGTGCAAGAACCAACAGTGACCAGATATGTATGTAAATATGTCAGTGCGTATGCTAGGGTATAATGAACTATAGTCAAGTCTGACATGAATGAAATATGGCCTCTTGGAATTGCAAGTATTTCATTGGTAAGACATGTGTATCTGCATGTAGCATCTGAACTATTGTTTCACTGACCATGCAATACAATAGGTGTCTAACCTGCATCGTATTCAAAAGATCATGGAGACATGTTGAATCTGTTATGAATGCCAACATTTGTCCAATCTGAGATCAAGCCTCCTTCATTTGTTCGCATGCAAATATTATAGCAAAGATGCATGTGAACAACCAGCCTATAATCCCACGCAACAGTCCTGAAAGCATGTAAGTCATGCATAGAGATGTTAGCAGCATTATTATGAAATATAGCAAAAAAACCGTATTTGTTGAAAAGGCGAAGTCGGAAGCTTTTAAGGAAACATCGTAATCTACTCAAGTCGTAAAGTCTCAAAAACTTACAACCTTGGTTAGGGTATTTTTCATTGAGTCTTGTTCAAAATGAGAGATTTAGAGCAGAGATATGTGTCTTATTCCTCAGAGAAAAAAGATCTGTTTATATTGTGAAATACACGACAACATCTAAATATGCACGGACAGTGGAGTGTTTTTTTGCTCACTTCTTCATATTTTAGTTTACAAATCCCAGAGCACATGTGTCTAAAAGCTTCAATAAAATCTAGACAAAGTCAATGTTGCAAGAAGGCAATAGGACGTTTCGCGATGTGAACAAGATGATGAATCTAGGATAGATTTGCAAAAACATTAAAATACATTAATAATATGCTAACAGACCTGAGTTTTGCTACACTGGTGAATTATCTCCAACATGAAGAAGCCATTCAGAATGTTTAAGAAGCCTTCGAAGACAAGGCTCTCATCATGAGGAAAAAGCATAAGCCTCAAAAAGGGTAGTCAGCCCCCCAGAATCAAAAGAAACATCTTCAGCAGCAACCTTCTCAGTAGCGGCCACCCTAGAAGCAGTAGAACAAAAAGGTAGATCGATGGTGCCACATTTGCTCCACGGATATGCAGACGACTGCGAATTGTTATTACAATGGTCGCAAGTATGGAAACTCTGGCGAAGAGAGAACTTCTGGCCAAGGATATTCCAAGAAATCCCGATGGCGTGCTCGTAATCAGAGGAAAAAGGGTGACATTGCAGCTCAGCAGGATGTCACCTCCGATGAAGAGGTTCCAGACATGACTCATCCTGAGATTTTTCTAGTCTCAAAGACTTCACAGTCGTCAGAAGATGTCTAGGTTGATTGATTTGAGTGCCAGTAAACACATGACTGGCAATAAGAAGTTGTTCCATACTCTAAGTGACCAGCCCACTAGAGATCGGATCATCATTGCAGACAATCAAGAGTATATCATGCGGCAGGGTATTGGTGATGTCATCATTCCTCTTGGGAACACGAAGATGTACACTCACGAAGGTGCTATATGTTCCAGGTTTGACCTCAAATCTCTTGTATCTGTGAGTCAACTTCTTAACCATCGAATGCAAGTTGAATTCTTTGTTGATAAAGGGGTCATGTTCTACATCATTTCCCAAGGAGATTCAGTCATTGCTCAAGCATTTCTTAAGGGCCGTCTATTTGCACTGGATGTGGTCACTTCATCTAGCATTGCTCTCTCTACTTCAACGGTGGAGTCCACTGCACTATGGCACTTTCGATATGGTCATCTTTCTATTGGGGCTCTGCATCATCTCAGTGCTAAGGAAATGGTAAGAGGGCTTCCTCCACTCTCCCATTCCTTACCTATTTTCTCGGGATGTCTTGCGGGCAAACAACATAGAGGTCCGTTCAAACAGAGCTCTTATCATTCTACAGAGCATCTTCAGGTCATTCACACCGATCTGTGCGGACCCCTGCCAGCTAGCTTCCAAGGTTTTGAGTACTTCCAGCTCATCATTGATGATTACTCACGGAAAATGTGGGTATATTTCCTCTAGAAGAAGAGTGAGGCATTTGTAAATTTCCAAACCTTCTACCAGCAAGCCACCAGGTAGTCTAGGAAGCCTCTTCTTCTCCTCCACTCAGATCGAGGGGGGGAATTTGTGTCAAAGAAGTTCTTAGCATACCTGAAGCAGCATGGCATTCAACAACATCTGACTGCACCCTACACGCCCCAACAGAACAGGATTTATGAGTGCCACAACAGGACTGTCATGGAGATGGCTCGTTGTATGCTCTCGACCGCCAAGTTGGAGGATCAGTTTTGGGCAGAAGCAGTCCAGATAGCAGTGTATCTACTCAACCGGGCACCCACAAAGATCTTGTAGAACAAGACACTGGAAGAGGTATGGACTGGTCGTAAACCTTCTATTCATCATTTGAGAGTTTTTGGTTGTACTGCATATATGCATGTTCCAGATAAGAGAAGGAAGAAGATCGATCCAAAGACACTGCCATGTCTTTTCTTGGGGTATAGTACTACCTCAAAGGCATATCGTCTCATGGATCCTGAGATGAAGAAGATCTACGAGAGTCAAGATGTGGTATGTGATGAGTCATCCTTTGACTCCCTGCCACACAATGGAGATCCAGTACTGACCTCGTCACATAGATTGCTCACACATCTAGATGATGGGAAAGATGACTCTTCTTAGAGAAAAGAAGAGCTGAGTGGAGACTTGTTCGTTGATCTTGGCACATTGAAAAACACATATTCACATCAGTAGCAGCACTAACATCCGAAATGGGTCAAGAATACTATTAGGGATGTACACCTGAACTCACTTCTAGGTACTTCTACGGGAGTTAGAACATGAAGTCAAACAAGACATGAGGTAAATTTTGCACTCATGAGTTCAGTTGTTGAGAGCACCGAACCTGACACTGTTCGTGAGGCATTAGACCAACCACAGTGGAAATAGGTTATGGATACTGAATATGATTCCCTAATTCAGAATCAGACGTGGGAACTTGTCGATCTGCCTCCAGGTAAGAAATCCATTGGCTACAAATGGATTTTCAAAACAAAATATAAGGCAGATGGTTTAATCAACAAACACCAAAGCACGACTTGTTGCAAAGGGTTATGCTCAGCAAGAAGGAATTGACTATGATGAGACCTTTGCACCCACTACGAAGATCAAAACCATCAGAGTTGTCTGTGCACTGGTAGCACAAAATGGATGGAAACTTCAGTAGATGGATGTCAAGAGTGCTTTTCTAAATGGTGATCTAAAAGAAGAAGTGTACATGGCCCAACCTGAAGGGTTTGTAGACGAGCATCAACCACACAAGGTATGTCGTCTGATAAAGTCTCTTTATGGACTCAAACAAGCACCTAGGGCATGGTATATAAAAATTGATGATCACCTATTGCAGCATGGATTCACTCGTAGCCCCTCAAATACAAATTTGTATATCAAGAAGGTAGGAATAGAGATTGTCATTCTGGTTTTGTACGTAGATGATCTTGTGATCACAGGAAGTTCTGACAATCTTATAGATGATGTAAATAATGATCTGAAGAAATCCTTCGAAATGACTGATTTGGGGCTACTTCACTGTTGTCTTAGCTTAGAGATATGGCTAAAGAAGAATAATATCTTCGTCTCCCAAATGAAATATGCCAAGACACTCCTGGAAAAGTATGGAATGTCAGATTGTAAACTAATGTCCACTCCTATGGAGAAAGGTTTGTAATTATCTAGATTCTAGGATTCACCATAGGTAGATGGCACTCACTACAGGTAGCTTGTGGGGAGTCTCATTTACTTGACTTATACCAGACCAGATCTTTGCTTTGCAGTGAGATATCTCAGCCAGATTTATGCAGGAGCCAAATTTGATTATGTCATTGCATAGTCATTGCATGTGTTGAGATATGTCCAAGGTACAGTTGACTTTGGTCTGGACGTATGTTTTTGAAGAACACTCAATTCTTCTTATAGGGATATACAGACTCAGAATATGCAGGATCCGTTGACGATAGGAAATCCACTTTAGGATATGTTTTTCATCTTGGATCTAGACCTATCTCATGGATTAGCAAGAAGCAAACTGTTGTTTCTCTCTCATCCACTGAGGCTAAATACCGTGCTAATACATGAGGAGATGTGTGCGAAGCAATTTGGTTATGTCGCATTCTTGCAGATATAGGGATTCTTGAAGAGAAACCTCCCATCATTCACTGCGAAAATCAAGGTGTGTTGAATCTTGTGAAGAATCCTGTTTTCCATGAACGAACAAAGGATATTGAGAGTCGAATGTCACTAGGTATTAAACCACCAGTGAATTCAGCTCCATGTCTGCTGATTCTCAGAGCCAACCAAATTTAGCTTTGTACTGCAGGTTCACTGATTTCCGGTTGCAGATATTCTCAGCAAGCCTCTCAACAAGATGAAGTTTGATTTGTGCAAATAGGGGATACATTTTTAAGAGAAATGTATTAAGGGGGGAATGTTAGCACATTATCCCTCACATTGTCCTTATTAGTTGTAGTAAACAGTTATGTAACTATTTTCCTCTTGATCCTCCCTCTCGCAATATATTCCTATATAATGGCGAGCACTCTCAATTAATAAATATATCAATCCAATAATAATTGTTCTTTGGCCATCAAAGAGTCCCTAATCTGGTGAGGTGGCTCCATGTAGGATGCCAACCTTCATCCTCAACTCCACCTAAGCATGAGATTCAAACATCCTTGTGAGTCCATCATTAAACCATATTTTATTATATTATTGCTCAATATTTACATAGGGCCGTTCAACCACATTATGTAAAAATCTGACTATTCCATATTTTCCATTCTCTAAACTAACAGATTAGGGATACGAAAAGGAAAACATTCTTAAACTAACAGATCCAAGAATGGTGACAAAATGCTCTTCACCCCTACACCCATTAGATGAGGAAACACTAGTGGTGTGTAATAAAAACTCCACAAGCCCACAAAAATTTGGTGCCCATTCCCTCGATCTGTGTCTGAAAACTAATGGTCTCATGCTCCAGTATAGGTCCACTTAAAGATATCGACCTACTTTGGTTAAAGACTTGCAAAGAGTGCCTTTTTAGCATATCAAATTAAAACAACGTGTATCATTGTCAAAGTAGAGGCGACCTATATGTAGAGTAGGGGCATACCACCTACATTTTATGCATTCTGAATTATTTTTTTGTAGAGGCTAGGAGCCATGCTCACTTCCCTTTGACACTTATTATATTTTGATTTCGACTACTATTGACTATATACATGGATATTATGTATCATTTTGTCTCAGTATGATAATCCTAACGAAGAGATACTTTGACTATTTATGGAAATTCTAGTATTTTGTGATATACACGAGATACTATTGAAAATTTGGATGATTGTGATGAATTCCATAAATTGAGGTGTGTTGTAGACATAGTTATATTTGTGACATTCGGCATTCTCGTTATAGAGTCTAGGATTTAGTTTGACTAATCTTGTGATAGCTTCTTGGCTTCTAGATACATTCCAATATTGAATTGTTCATTAAGATGTAAGTTTTGGAATTGTCAATTAATAGCATTGTTAGTCTATATGATGGGATTTAGATTCTTGAACATATGGATGATTGTTGATTGAATGTGTATATTTTATTTGAGATGTTTTGCGATGTGGCCATGCAAGGCCGAAGAAGTTCTATTTTGTGATTTTACAGGTAATGTATATCAAAAAATCAAAGGGGGATTGGAAACCAACCAACATCAGAATACTGGTTAGAATCACAAACAATGGTCAAACTACTATGGCAACTTGTGTGAATTTTTTTAAAACAAAATTTGTTATTCAAGATGTTGTTAGGGGGGTCCCCATGAGTGGATCCACACCTCTCAATTGTGACCAAAATGAAAAAAATGTGTAATTATTTTCTTAACCTTTTCTTTAATTGAAGTATGTGATTTTAATTGTAAATGTAACTAAGGAGTCACCAGATCATTAATGCTTGATTTATGTGTTTAAATGACCTGAATTAATCATTTTATTCAACTCAATTATGTTTTACAAAAAGTAATTTACGTGTTATTAGATTCAGTTGGTTCTTTGGAATCTATGTACTTTTTATAGAAATGAGTGTAAAGTAACTTGAGTGTTGTACACTTTACCTTAAGCAATTGGAAATTCGGATTTTGCCTTAAGGGCCAATTTGGGAATTGGCATTGTGGGACAAGGGTGTACTTAAGCTTGTCCCATACCTCTTAATTTCTTATGGATTTAAACCCTAGCCTGAGGTGAATATACATGGGGGGTAAAACTTGTATAGGTATCTGATTAAGTATTTTGTAAGACAAAAAGTGGCATTCATTGCACTTTTCTTACATGGTTTTTTAATTATGTCCTTTGGGGGTACAGGGTTGGGATTGTGTGTGTAAGAGGTTTTTCATTTCTTCAACATCACATTTGCTATTGTAAAATTTCCTCCACATTGAGGTTTGAATTATGAAATGGAGTATGAGGATGAGTGGTTGTAAAGGCATTCTACATGTGAGCCACCTCATTCTTTGATGGCTGATAGAACAATTAATATTGATTGCTATATGTTATGTAATATAGAATGCATGCCATTATATAGGCTGCGAGAGGGAGGACAGGAGAAAAATAGTTACATAACTATTTACTAACAAATACTAACAACATGTGTTAATAAACTGTGCTAACATTACCCCATTAATACATTGTTCCTACATATGTACCCCCTAAACAAATCAAAATTCACCTTGCTGAGAGACTTGGTGAGAATATCTGCAACCTGAAAATCAGTAGGGCAGTACTGGAGCTGAATTTGGTGGTTCAAGAACTGTTCACGAATGTAGTGACATTCGACCTCAATATGCTTTATTCGTTCATGAAAAATAGGATTCTTCATAGGTTTCAACACACCTTGATTGTTGCAATGAATGATGGGAGGTTTCTCTTCAGGAATCCCTATATCTGTAAGAATGCGATGTAACCGAATCACTTTGCACACAGCTCCTCATGCGGACATGATATTCAACCTCAGTGGATGAGAGAGCAACAACATTATTTTATTCTTGCTAATCCATGAGATAGGTCCAGATCTGAGATGAAAAACATATCCTGAAGTGGGTTTCCTATCATCAACGGATCCTGCATAGTCCGAGTCTGTATATCCCTGTAAGAAGAACTGAGTGTTCTTCTGATACTCCAGACCAAAGTCAACTGTACCTCAGACATATCTCAACACATGATTTGTTGCTATCCAATGACATTTCTTTGGCTCCTGCATAAATCTGGCAAGATAGCTCACTGCAAAAGCAAATCTCTAGTCTAGTATAAGTCAAGTAAATGAGACTCCTTTGAATGCATATGATAGTTCACATACATTTAACCTTTGTGACCATCAGGCAATACATAAATCTCTCTGTAAGAAAATATAATGTTTACCTCTTGTTGGGACCACCTCATGTTCACTATGCTCACTTGCTCCATCTTGTAAAACTATCTTATCATGACAGGAATGTTAAATTGCAAGAATGGCATCTCACCTTAACATGACATATGCGTAATTGATGGTTTGAATTCTATTGAACATGGCATTATGGCATATTTGTAATAATGATCACGGTATATGATCCTTATGTTGGCTTTTGGAATAGGATTTATTTCATGATCATTTTGTTCCTTGGATCTAAGAGTCTAATATGGAGAAATAATTGTTTATTTTTAAGGAAGTGAGCCAAACACTATTCCAAAGATGGTCTGAACCTTTCAAATTACTTTCTGATGGACAACAATGGACTCCACCCTAAGATAGGGTTTCATCCAATTACTTGACACCGTGTTGGTTAGTTTGACTGTGGTAATGAGTTTACTAACTTGTCAAGGGTCCTACAACTTTCGTTTACAGTTTCCTGCTAGTTACAGAAAACACTCAATTTTGGCTTGTAAGCTACAAAGAGTGTTCAAAAAAATTGTCTTCTAATACACAAATTTACATCGGGAGAATTCCTATGTGTCCACCTATATACCAAGAATCCATAGGGATTGACAGAGTCCAAGACTTACGAACGATGAACAATTGGTGAATGGGTTTCTAGAGCCACCGGTCATAATCAATCAAGTTTGACCTAGTCAAACAATGACTAGAGGCCTATGAAACCCCTTTGTCAAACTAACCAGGCATGGAATTTTCCCAAACCAAATTTTCAAGGAATATGTATAGTAAAAATACTAGAAGTTTAAGGTGGATAAGCATTTCGTTGTTCAGGACCCAAACGGTGAGCTGATACAAAACCCAACTTTTCAATTTTAACAACTTCCTAAAAGTGTAAAATGAGGTAGCATGGCTCCTATAGGAGCAACAAAAATAACGTAAATGGTAAAATGAGGTCGAGATAATGCTTGACATGACTCTCTACATAACAGGGAACACATACAATGGTTTACATCTCTTTTACAGGGCTCAAAGTGTTGTTTTGCAAGTCTCTGGAAATTGCATTTTTTCTAACTTGTGAAGTGGAAAGAAAGGTTATTTTAGTTTATGATTCATCTGGCGCTCTCCAATACCAACAGACATGGGCACCACATTTTTGATACCCTGGGTCTAAAAATTCATAAGGTTAAGGTCACAACCACATATGACAATCAAATTACAAGTCAGTAATGTAAATCATAAGGATGAGTTTTATTATTTTGTGCTAATAGTCTGGTTACGATGTTTTCCAAATTATGTCTGTAGGAGGGGTTTAATTTTATGCTTGGCTACCAAGTATTATTTGGTTTACATAAGTGTTAGATGGCATTTTATTATTTGGAAAAACAAGTTTATATGAAATAATCAAATGTGAGATACTAAATTTATTTTGTTGCAAAAGACAAACTAAAGTACAAGAATCATAAAGGACAAGGTGAGATGAACCATTCCTAGGAGATATTTTCTTCTGCATTGTATAACAGGTGGTTTCACTTTCACTTCGCAAGACTTCATCCGTCTACCATACATTTCATAAAATAGTTTTCATGCTTCTAGAACACTTCCCCCAATTTCCTTTGCTTGAAATTCTCAAGAGCCGCTTCAATAAAACCTTTTGTTTTAATGTGTCAATACCAATTCCAACGTATTTTCCATGAATAAGACCAACACTTACATCAACAACCCATATTATATAGCATACTTAATAACTCAACGCATTTACCAAATCCAACCAACAAGACCAAATGAAACACCCATACAAGGATCATAATATACGAGGTCTATTGTCCAAGTTTTTTTCAGGACTTTGTCAAATAGTTTAATTCCTATAGGTTATATCCACATAATTCAAGAAACGCTAAAAAAAAAATATAATGTGAATATCACCCACTTTCAAACTCAATCTCAATGCACTAAGAACGCGACTAGAAGGGGGAAAAGGAGTTGTAATGATTGTGGAGTCATACTTTAAACCTGTCAATTGAATTGGAAGAAAGTTCCAACACTTTTTCAACAAGACCATTGTGCATATATCCCATAACCATTTCAATCTTGAGGCAAACATAAAACAATCCATGTGAGCTTGGGTTTACATCCCCTTCTTTCACGCTACAACAAAAATCAAGCGATATCAATGTCATCCACTACCAATGTCAGCCTCAAAACAAGGAAGACTGGCCAACAACAAACACATTAACCAAGCATTATCCAATGCTCCCAACTCCATTTAAAACAGTGAGATGCCTACCTTGTGTAGGTCCCACATTCAACAAACACGTCTACTAGAGCTTTTGCAACTACAACATCTGACAAAATTCCCTTATCTTTTATGATTTGATGGATTTCCAATCCTTGTTCTAAATCCACCATTTTGGAATAGGGTGGAGGATGTTGGCAAAGGCTGTGAATCCTAGCTTTGCATTTTCTTGAAAGTTTCCTAGGCCTTTTCAAAAAACCCATATTTTACATATCTTGCAGCCATTGCAATCCACAAGGCCAAACTTCTCTTACGCATTCAGTCGAATAGTTCATATGCCAAGTGCATGCTTCAACACTTGCATACATATCTACTGAAACATTTGCAACTAAAAAATATGATAAGTCCTCTATCTTTTATGCTTAGATGAATGTCCATACCCTGTTGTAGAGCTCATGCTTTGACACAGGCTAGGAGTAAGCAAGAAAATGCAAACCGATCAGTTTGGAGACCTGTTTGTTGCAAAGGTGAAACAATGTGATTGTCTCGTGAAGAAACCAATGTCTTCTATACACTATTCTGAAAGATCCACGAGAATCTATCTTATTATTTCAAACTACATTTCACCCCTTGACACTGGGGACTCAAACACGGGTCGAATTCCCATTCTCCCAACCCTAGATCCACTTCAACTATTTAATTGCTGATAAATTTTCAACGTTGACTCATTCATTTTGTTCAATGTCTCTAGATTCACAATTAAAGTGCTTGTATTATGGTCCAATGAGAATGGTGGGTTTGATTGGGCATTGATGAAGCCCTTCTGTTGTGTCAGCCCTCCTGCCACACATCTACCCCTTCCACGCACCTCCATCATTCCCACACTCCTCCTTTTACCAACCACTTTTATTTTTCACAAAATTCTAGCACGCATTTCCATCCTTTTTAAAATAAACTTTTTTTTTATTAGCTGGGCACTACAATGAACGTTGTGGGGGACATTACAACAATGTATGTTCCATGCTATGATCTGACATAACGTATAGTCAAATCACCAGAACATCTGGTGAGGTGGTTTTGGTGGATAACAAGATACAATAAGGCCGCAATAAACAATCGTGCATAGATTTTGATTTAATTTGCATCTTCCTTTTGATAAATTTTGTGGAAGAATCTAACTAAGAGTTTAAAAAATTAACTCTACATTCATGAGTGAACACGATCAATATATAGAAATTTAAATGACTAGGTCCACTTGTTGTAAGTGTTGTAGATTTTTATGAGATAAAACCATTTAAACATGTAAACTTTTCACATGCAAGTGAACAATCAATACAAAATATTTTATTTGTGTCAAATACACTTTTTCCTGATCGACCGTGCCCCTTAAATTTTCCCATTCTCAGTGTTGGCCTTTGCTCCATGCACATTTCATTTTTATGGTGTCATTGGCTTCCATTATATCAGATCGCAAGAAGACAAATAAATGAAATCCAGAAAGTGGAATTGAAGAGTAATAAAATCAAGTCTCTTGGAAATTATATGATGCTTGGTTACTGTTCGAGAAGGGTAAAAAGAAAAGGCAACAACAACTAAGGAGCATCAAAAATCAATCAAGGAAATCTAAAGATAATAAACAAGGGAAGGAATTGCTCACAAAATTATGATATAGAAGGCTATACACAAGACCTTGGAGCTGGGCGCAACTTAATAGATTATTACTCTTCTCACAATCCTCTCTTAAAGAATAGAAACTACAAACATAAGTATGAATAGGAAGTGAAATATTTGGATGCACTGCATTTTAAATTTGATAATGCTTTCTAAGAGAAGGGTTGGTTATTGATTAAGAAATACTACATAAATGACACTTCGAAATACATGGAACATGAGTGAGATTGTTACAAGCGAGATTTTGAGCATGCAAAAAAGGATCCGATCACACTCGAAAGAGAGTTGGAACATGTGGCCTAGTGCAAAGCTCGGGGTAGACAAATGTTCCACGAGTTAATGGATCCTACTCATTATGTCCATGTATAATCAAGCTTCTTCTGGGTTCCTCTAGAAGATCATGCTTCATGTGGCATTTGTGTGAGATTTGTATACGAATCTCTCTGTTGTTACAAAATCATTCACCATATTATACCTTCATATTTGGCTATCAAAGTCGAGAAGAATTTTGATGTTTATTTTGACAACAAAATTTAATCCTTGTTGTCGACATTCTCGTCTATACAAATGTCATTTTTATTTTAAAATATATCATGGTATTAAATATTTTTGCATTGTCTCAAATTGTGGGCCCTAAACTATAATATGCTCACATCAACATCTCATAATCAAGATATTGTCTTAATGGTCTAGGATTAATGCAAAAGTGAATTGTTAAATATTAGTATGTGTCACGTAGTTTCTTTATTCCCGTTGAAGAAATTATATCGATAAACTATGTTTAATTATGTATATAATTGAAAATTACATCGTTGGGTTAAGCATAATAAAAAAATTGTACATTATTTATAGATAAGATTTGTTCATACAAATTTATTTTATTTCATTTTTTCATCAATTTGTAATTTTAAATTGGATTGCAAAAATCATTCTTACTAAACAATTATTTGTAATATTAATTTGTTTATGTATTTTTCAAAGATGATTCCTTAATTGTGCTCATCCAAATCAACAAAAGACGGACCAAGAGAATACAAAACAATTTCCTTAATTTTACAATAGTAAATATTTATTTCATTTCTACCTACTGCAATTAGGTCCAAGTGTTTAGTACATTTCAATTCCTTTTTCTTATGGGGGATTTTGTTAAAAAAAATCATTAATTTTCTTCTTTGTGCCATTAAATTATCTATATTATATAAATGTGTGTCTTTTTATAAGGATTAATGAAATGAACGCAGATAAATATTCAATCTTAACATATATATACATATACATACATATACATACATACATACATATATGTATATGTATATGTATATGTATATGTATATGTATATATGTATATGTATATGTGTATATATATATGTATATGTATATGTATATGTGTATATATATATTTATATACATATATATATACATGTATATGTATATGTATATGTATATGTATACATATGTATATATATATATGTATATGTATACATATGTATATGTATATGTATATATATATATATATATATATATATATATATATATATATATATAGATATATGTACATATACATATACATATATACATACATATATGTATGTACATATATATATATGTATATATATATATATATATATATACACACACACACATATGTATATGTATATGTATACATATATATGTGTGTGTGTGTGTGTGTGTGTCGAAAGGCGTGTGTACAGGTGGATAGCCCGTGGGCTTTAAAAATATATTATACTCACCGTAATCCATATTTTAGATGAATTGACGACCCTACCAGTATTCCGATACGTTTACTGGGATTCTTTCCATCCGTTTGGGGCATGACTTGTACGATATCCTTACATCAAATGACATCGTGTGACCGTACATGATTATATACAATGACATACCATATGTTTGGTCTGTCTTTTTGCTTCGAGTTTGTTCACTGTGTTCATAACAGTGTGTAATTTGGAGCCTTTAACACAATCAAGAAAGAAGTAATGGTGGCTTGTTTAGCTGGACAGGATGGACCCTCACGTGAACCAATAGATAAAATTACGGCTTGGTTTTCTAATGTCATTAGAGGCAGTATCGAAAGGGATTGTGTCCTTGACTTTAAGATAAGCATCATGATTATTGTTGTTAAGGTGTCATTATTTTTCCTTCGCGATGGAAAAACACCAAAAAAAGGAATTTTGTTTGTCATAGGGTGAACAACAATTAGTCTTAATTGTATTATTAATGTTTTGTTAGGGAAGATACATTTCGCTTTCTTTATGGTTTGCTATCGCATGTGCCTTGCCTCTACGAACTCCGCTGAAAAACATATTTATTGTTATCTGCCCAAAAAAAATAACATTTAAAAATTTCGATAAAATAATAATATATCCCCATTTTACATTTTCCCTTTGGCATTCACATCACACATTTCACGTGCGATTACTAGTCTAATAATGTGAAAGGATTCACGTTTAATCTTTTTTTTTTAAATTTATGAAACAATTCACATTTAATAAAACATTATTCTTAATCTTTGTGTCTTCATAGGAAGCTGCTTAATGAATTTTCTTAGTATATTAAAATGGATTTGCCTCCAAAAGATTAGAAAAGGACGGAGGAGAAAAAACAAAAACTATCTATTTTTAAACAACTAATATAGGGGTTGAATTGACCCGCCCCTATGGTGGGCAATGGTCAATTTTTTTCCGTACGATAGGGGTTGAATTATACACCCCAATACTTACAGTCTAAACATGATCTTGTATTGTCAACACGGAATACACGACTTGACAATTTCGCACCACTTTCCTCAGGTCAAGAAAGCGTTCCACATTAATTCCAGACATGTCCAATATTATTATCTCAAAGTGCAGCATGTGCAGTGATGTGGGCTTCCAATTAAGTTTGTTCCAGTGCACAAAATGTCTATCACGTTTTCAGCATCAGTAAAACAATTTCTTGCCTTATTGTCGTTTCTTTCCAATTTTTTAACTAAATAAGTTTCATCCAGTACATTATAATTTACAAAAATATATAGGTTGGAATTGGATGAATCCATGGCCTGTATTCTTTTAAGCAATGGACTAATCATGTGCTTCTTCTGTCAGATATTGCAGTAGATCAGGGCAGCTTCTATTAACTGAGGTTTGTGACTGGTGCTACAAAATTCAGGAGATCAGGGCAGCTTCTATTAACAATATTCAGGAGATCAGGGCAGACTCTGATATCAGGGATTCTGTTAACAAAATGGGGAATTTTGTTGGGTTTGAACAGTGCCTGAGAAAATCGAGAAAAGGTTATACTGGCATTGATAGACAGACACCCAAACAGCAGAAGAAGGAGAAGGATTGTAAGGTAATTCACAAGGATAGAAAAGATAGGAGGAGATATAAACTTCTTGATGATATTATGTGTTGACTGTAGTGGCTTTCAATGTCTATGGAATCTTTTTTTCATGCAATAATGTCCAAACCAGCTTTGTAGTTGTGCGGCTATTTAGCAATATTTCAACATGAATATTGTCATGCCCCAAAATTTACAACCCAAAACAAGACAAATTTTTTTTTGGTTCTGCTTCATTGGGACAAAGGGGTTGTATCTTAACTTGCGCAGGGCCTTGCAAATCTTCTTTATATCGTTCCAATTTTATCACAATCAGTAGAAATAGGGAACAAAGTAACTAAAAAGATTCAATATTGGAATATCTTTTCCATTTGATCTTTCTATAAGAATCATCTATCAAGTGAATAGGTATTCGTTCCATTCACGTGGAGTAGAAATAAACTAAAAAAACTAACATAAATGTTATGGATCAAAAGAATCTTCTTGATAATGTCTCCTAGGAGACATGGGGGAGATAGGTTTGACACAATATTATAATAGTATTATTTTCCATGCATTAAAAGTGTTATAGTAATTTTATATGCTATATAGTTTATATATTCTTTTTTAATGATGGAAACATTATATTGTACTTGTATTATTTTCCTATTCTAATTAATCATCTGTTATAATTATAAATCACCTTCTTATATTTATTATTAATTTTGTTGGTTATTTATTAATGCAATAGCACACATTACCCACATACATGCTTTAAAAAAATTATAACAACATTAATAATTAAAAAATATTTGACAACTACCACCACTACTTAAGTGTTTATTGCTACTCTCCCATTCTTAATTGTCAATTATACTAGCAATCACACGTGAATTGTGCAATGTTAACGCTGAAGGGTTAGGCTATGAAGAGGTCTATTTTGAGGAAGAAAAACATGAAAGGAGGAAAAGGGGTGTAGAATATAGGGATGGGGGTAGGAGAAAGAACCAACAGAGAAAAATATTGGGTGGAACCATTTTTTTTTGGAAGAGATTTGTCTTATGATGATGGACAAATGTAACATGTGTACTTATTTTCAAATGTGTGATTGGGAAAGGGGGTAAATTGTGGTGTTCATGTTGGCAATATAGTATGAAAATATCAGCTTGACAACCATATTTTGTGAGGGACACAACCTGAAAATTATCATTTGGAGGTTTTAGTATTTTTTGTGAAATACTAATAACACATTTGAGTCAAGTGCAAGATCAATTGACTATTAGGGAAAACAACTATATATGCTTATAATATATGTAGATTTTGATTATAAAATGAATAATTCTAACATTGGTCGTGATTGATATTTTCAAAGGCACCAATGAAATTAGCACAAAGAATACCATGAATATTAAAGATGAGAAATATGAAAAAATAAAACGTAAGATGTATTGATAGATACTCCTAATTTGTAAATTTTATACAATACAATTATCTTTTCACGCTTCTATGATTTTATAAATTGAAAAGTGCCTGCCATTTACAAGATTTAAACTTCATTGATAATATATAACGATGACTATAATATAAATGTGTGTTAGTATTCCAACAATACAAGGAAATGTTCTGCAAAAGTGGAACCTATTTCGAACTTTTAGAATGTCAAACAACTATGGAACTCATTATTCTCAAGCGTGATGAAAGCTGAGAAAGTAGGCCAATTTGATATAAAGAATAACAAATTTAGTAAAATCCAAACCAAATTTTGAATATGGACGATTCCCGAACATCCGTGCATCAACGCACACTCTCAACAATTCCTAAGCATGGATTCTCTAACGACTGTCAAACAAGGGATCCACTGATCCAACTGGGAAACATCATTCAATGTAAACATTATAAAGAGGCGGTTCCTTTGATTCTCCTAAAACATTGATTGAAGTATAAAATGACAACGAAAGCATCCAAATGGGAAGCCTCATTTGAGGAATCTCCTAGAAAGATGATTTAAGTAGAAAATGACAAGATGATAGTTATTATGGGTAAGAGAACTTTATGTTTCACCATTTTGATATCTACTTTGGTTATGAGAACTTTGTAATTCTCCATTTTCATGGTCCATGTACCTCTTTAATGTTTATGCTTGTTATCAATGTTCTTCAAACATGTAGTTTTGGTTTGATATACACCACTTTGAGGCCTTGACAAACATGTTCATCTTGAATTGTGTTTTAATGTATTTTCAGTATGTAATTGTAGAATATAATTTGAGAAGAAAGTAAAAAATTAGACAGAGTTAGAAAAATTTAAAATATATAAAATATGTTAAGGAATTTTTAATATTTAGTATATAAAGATGGTTTGTGTTACATTTTTATAAGAAAACATGATGCCATTTTCTAACAAATGTAAAACAATCACGAGGACATTATCAATATGCTGAACTACACCCATTACACCGATTTCACTTCCTCATGTGATGTACATGTTAAAGAAACAATGCCATGTGCATGTTATTAGAGGCTAGCCATATAACTCAAAGAAATTACTCCTTTTAAAGTACACATAACAACAAAAAATAAATACTGCTTATTTCCAAAGGAAACCCCTAAATTCATTGCATATATTTGGCACATTATTTATACTCCTTATTTCCCACATTATTTTTGAAGCCTGAATGTAACTGTGGAAATGGAACTTACAAATTTAACTTCCATAAAATATGTATATAAAATCCTAAAATTGAATGAAATATCTGAATCTCTATCGATTTATTGAAATTCCATTCCAACAACAACTAAATCATTCTTCCTGGAATTTTAAACGGATACCTATGAAAACAAATAATGAATACATAGCGATTTGAAGTATTTCATATTTCGTTCCCAGATAAAACTTTTTCTATTTTAGATTTCTATCTTAGATAGTTATTTCTTAACGATTCATTCAAAGAGAATTGAATAAATAGAACCATTCAATCACGAATAATTTAGTGCAAGAAAAAATCTTAAAATTAAGTTATACATGTGTGTAAAAAATATGGTTTCCTACCCTTCTTCAAGACAACTGGACCAGAAGAAAACAAATTTGTCTATTGATCTTAATATGATCATAGTGTGTTGGGTCATGAGAGGCGGAGATGTGCGGTGTTAGAGCTCAGAAAATAATGACAAAGAGAAAGAAAAGTAGGACTACATTTGTGTGGGTGGTGGCGATCAACCTAAGAACAAGAATGGTGACAATGCATTATATGTGGATGATGTAAAAATGCTATTCAAAATTAGAAGAAAACATAATTACATAAGGGTTTTAGAGGTTTCAAGGAGAGAAAACCATCCTTTGGCTGGTGTAAGGCTTTTGCTGCTAGATAAGACTAGAAACATCTACAATATGTATTTCAAGTACAAAAACCTAAGAGTTATTAGGATGTCTTTGGCACCTATCCCCACTTCTTCCCCATGGTACTGTGGGGCTATTAGGGATTGGTGCAAAGTAGCACATGAAATGCAAATTATGTAATTTTGTGCACCACTCTGGAACTATGTTTTCATTTAGGTAGCATCCATATAGTCCTTGATTTAGGCATCAATCTTTTATAACTTCCCACAAAAAAATCATTGTTATTTTTTACTTTGTAGATCTAATTTCAAATAATATTGAGTATGTACATGTTAAAGAAACAATGCCATGTGCATGTTATTAGAGGCTAGCCATATAACTCAAAGAAATTACTCCTTTTAAAGTACACATAACAACAAAAAATAAATACTGCTTATTTCCAATGGAAACCCCTAAATTCATTGCATATATTTGGCACATTATTTATACTCCTTATTTCCCACATTATTTTTGAAGCCTGAATGTAACTATGGAAATGGAACTTACAAATTTAACATCCATAAAATATGTATATACAATCCTAAAATTGAATGAAATATCTGAATCTCTATCGATTTATTGAAATTCCATTCCAACAACAGCTAAATCATTCTTCCTGGAATTTTAAACGGATACCTATGAAAACAAATAATGAATACATAGCGATTTGAAGTATTTAATATTTTGTTCCCAAATAAAACTTTTTCTATTTTAGATTTCTATCTTAGATAGTTATTTCTTAACGATTCATTTAAAGAGAATTGAATAAATAGAACCATTCAATCATGCATAATTTAGTGCAAGAAAAAATCTTAAAATTAAGTTATACATGTGTGTAAAAAATATGGTTTCCTACCCTTCTTCAAGACAACTGGACCAGAAGAAAACAAAGTTGTTTATTGATCTTAATATGATCATAGTGTGTTTGGTCATGAGGGGCGGAGATGTGCGGTGTTAGAGCTCAGAAAATAATGACAAAGAGAAAGAAAAGTAGGACTACATTTGTGTGGGTGGCGGAGATCAACCTAAGAACAAGAATGGTGACAATGCATTATATGTGGATGATGTAAAAATGCTATTCAAAATTAAAAGAAAACATAATTACATAAGGGTTTTAGAGGTTTCAAGGAGAGCAGACCATCCTTTGGTTGGTGTAAGGCTTCTGCTGCTAGATAAGACTAGAAACATCTACAATATGTATTTCAAGTACAAAAACCTAAGAGTTATTAGGATGTCTTTGGCACCTATCCCCACTTCTTCCCCATGGTACCGTGGGGCTATTTGGGATGGGTGCAAAGTAGCACATGAAATGCAAATTATGTAATTTTGTGCACCACTCTGGAACTATGTTTTCATTTAGGTAGCATCCATATAGTCCTGGATTTAGGCATCAATCTTTTACACCTTCCCACAAAAAATTGATTGTTATTTTTTACTTTGTAGATCTAATTTCAAATAATATTGAGTACAAGTCAATTTAGAAAAATTTAAACTAAAAGCTCATTTTCCAATTTTTTACCAGTAGTTTTCAATTTGTATTTACCTTTTTCAATTTCTAGGCAGTCATAATTTTGCACTTAAATATGCCAGATTCAGTGACAAGGCAATTTAACATGTTGAATCTTGTGGATAAAATAAAAACATAAACCATACCAGAAACAATAAGGCTCAGTTACTGTAAAATCTCAAGACCTTTAATTGAAGCAACAAAATATTGCAAGAATTTCTCAGAAAAAAAGATAAAAGACAACCTACTTACAATGCACTTTCTCTTCTATGCTGAACATTTTCTGCTTGAAGAAGATTCTTGAGCGGTGTGTATAAAAATCACCCCTGGATGCCACACTGGGAATAGAATACCTCCACACCTACGCAGTCCCAGCTATAATCCACCTGGACATAAAGTCATCCACCAAAAAGTGCACGTATAATTTTCTTTTGAAGGAAGACCGCAAGTCTGATATATAGAAATCTGTGACATATCTCTGCCACAACAATTGTAATTTGACATACCCGTTCAAAAAATCGGTTGAATATGCGTGAGCGAGAAGAAAATAGAACATTGTAGAGGCATCGCCACTCACACAGGTGTACAACTTTGTTAAGACTTATTCGTCCTCTTTTCTGCAGATGAAACTCAACAAATGTGCAAGGATCAATGGTGGTAAGTTTATCCGTACATAGAATGTGTGATGAAAACACCGAAGAGGATGATTTGAAAAAGTTATAATGGAGGGAAATAAGTAAGGGAGGAGAAGGAGAGTGATAAAGAAGGAGATTGAAGGACAATTTCTGGATTGTGTTAAATTTTGGGGGAACTTATGCTTAAATCTTATTGCTTATGAATAAATGTATAAGATAAAGTTGTCTGTAAATGACCATTAACACAACACCTTGACCTATCATTTTTGCAAAGCTTGATAGACATAGTTATTGAAACCTGCATTTGGAAATGCTTTTTAATGTAATTAATGGTTGAGGCATTAGCAAAAGATGGAATTAAATTTCATGCACATCAGTTCCTCCTTTGATCGTCAAAGTCATCCAAGGATACAAAAAGGGACCATTTGAATTTGAAGATTATAATTTGATGGATGGTCTGAAAATTATAATTTGGAAACTCGATGGGAAGAGTAAAATCTAATAAGGAGCCAATAAATGTAAAGGCATGAAATATATTGAATGCATGGGTTTCAATGAAGGATAGTTGGAGGAGATGAGTCTCATATTTTGAAGGCATAGGGACATGAACATCTAACATCATCTATTTATTTGGGAAGTCGACCAATGTAATGTTCAAGCACCACATGTAATGCATAATCATGGTTGAGATGAATGAAGATATAAAATCTAGTTTTCCAGGCAGTGGTGCAAGGAGATGCTGGATGTGAGCAAAAATGGATCACAATTTGCAATACATGTTACATAATGAAATATGATTTCGAGCTTATCGGAGGACCGAAAAATGTGAAGACTGATGCATAATTATTCTAAACAATAACGGAAATGCAATACAGAATAAATTTAGCAGATGTGGGTCGAACTCAGTGAAAGTGTAATCATTAACGCTAGCATTATCCCTACTAAAGCACAAATGGAGATGAGGCAATCAATTCACAGGGGTGCGCAGAGGAGAACGAGCGAGGAAAAATAACAAAAGGTGTTTTCCAAAGAGGAATGAGGAATGAGGGACCCTACTAGGGGACCTTCTCTGCTAAATAGCAAGCACTCAAAAATTGTATTATGAGACAAATATGGTCATAAGGAAAGGAAAATATACAAGTGATAGTGTCTACTTTTATAGTATGTGTTGTTTTGACACAATAGATAATTCTTTAGTAGTGGCAGTGTTTCTATTATTCTGTAGCAAGTTGTAGGTTATGGATCAAAATATGGATAAAATTAAGCACGATTTCAAGCGTACCGAGGGCCGAGATTTCAATAAATCCTCCTCCTCTAATGTGATCGATGTTCAAAAAAATATTTCATTTTAGAATACTCACATTTCAAGCAACATACCTCTAAAGTGGGATTAATAATAGGGGTTTTGATGTGGTTGGCCCCCATCCAGTCTAAGATAGAAATCCCAATCATATGAGAAACTTACGCCACTTCATGCTGACATATAGGAGGTGAAGGCCCTACATGTCCCAAGTAATAATCAACCACCGCCACAACCAAACCTGCCAAACCATCCAATGTGGAAGAAGCAACAATTGAAAGGGGAGAGAAAAAATCCTAGAGTCTGTCCTTAGCCACTAACTCATCCCCCGACCAATCCTAAAAATATTCAGAGCCATCATCAGGACATTCTTCAAAACCATCATTATCATCAAAATTTTCAACTGATCTAGCCTCAAGGTTATCCATAGTGTCATCTTAGAATCCTTAACAAGGCATTCCTTCCCTCAATTCAAGTATGCACTTCCCAAAAAACCAGTAACAAGAGGATTCAACAAGAAATAGGTATCATCAGGGCATGAAAGTTTGTAACCAAATATTGGGTCTGAGACCATCTTAAAATATGCCATAACCCCACCCAAGATAAGGTCGTCTAACCGCATCTCCCTCTTCCCAATAATAGGTTCATCTGGGTTGACTTTAATCGGCCACTTCATACGAGGGGCCTTACAAGCATCTGATATGTGACTAGCCAAGCAACATTTAGAGAAAAAAATAGTTAAACCTTCGTAAACAATATTATGGTGTCTAGTGCAAGCAGAACAGATTAAACAGATGATTGCGGGAGAGATTTTCCTTAACACACACTGGCACATAACCTAGAAAAAACCATTCTAGTTCTAGCGAGATTAGTAACATCAAATAAAATAAAATTCCCACAGGATTTAAAAATCCCAAGAAGAACCTCTTTATCTAAAAACTCAATGGGAAGGGTAAGGAAACATACCTAAACTGGCCAAAAATGAACAAGAGAATCCACAGAGGCCCCTAGCTTCCAACAAGAGAGACTGATGATGTTTTTATGAAAAAACCATAGCCCTCCCTATTAAACTTTAATAATATCTAGATCTAATCCAAAAATAAATAGAAAAGCATCATTTTCCAATGAAATAACTTCTAGAGAACACTTAATCCTCCATTTTAGCTTAGCCCAATCCCTGACATGGTCTATTTATGGTCGTAAACCAGAAAAATCCAAATAGACCTATCCCATACCTTTTGGTTGCCTTTTTCAGGACCATATCTGGCACTGAAAAATGAGGAACTCTATCCACCCAAGACGGTGAAATAGAAGTTACAACATGGTCTTTGCAACACCTCACTCTGTCTTCCCATTAAGGGGTTCCATTGATCACAATTTCTACCTTCCAGGTGCTCTTCTTGTTTTGGAAGAGAGTGCTACTAACCTCTTGCTCTAAACGAGGAATAAAATCCTCACGCCCAGGATCCATTCCAACCTCCCACCCAACACCATTTTGAAAATATGATTCCCTCTTAGGCGTCCATTAGCAATCCGTTATCTTGATTTATACTAAGATACATTGAATAACAACATCAAAAAATGCCAATTCAATAGTATTGCAAAGTTTCCATATAAACATTATAGAGAATGATTGTACAATCCCACTATATACGGTTCGTAAAACTCCGTAAAATGTAGTATATGCAACTGATACATTGATGAATCGGTAAGTTGAGGAATACACCTCTTATCGTTTCTATTGGTATAATGGAGGAATATAAAAAAAGGAAATAACTTTATGAATCATTAAACAAAATTAAAAAATAGTTGAAAAGGAAAACAAACAAAATGAGAGAAACCTCCAAAATGAAATGATTATACCTTGTAAATGGTGCATGATTGATATAAGAAGTACAAATCCATTTTAGATATTTATGTTGGTAACGTCAATCCTCTATTTAGGGCATAGCCATAGATGTTTTGATAATAATTGTATAAAAACTCCTTTAAAACACAAACATGTGTATGCAATAAGCCTAATATCCATAACAAAATACAAGGAAACCCCTACAAAAATAAAGGAAACCCCACTCTAACAATTATTTATTCAATTAGAGTTAAAGAAAAAACACAAACAAAAACAAAAGATAAAATTGTTCATATGCATATATGCTTGTTAGATTACATTACCAAATTGTTTCCTTCAATAATTGGGTAAAGGAAAAAAAAAGACAAAGATTTGAGGAACATGTTATTAGAAGATAGAATATTAATATTTTTGGTTTGCTAATAACCAAGATATAAAACATGCTTAAAAAATCCAAGCTCAAGAAGCAATGCCAACTATAAGAATAAGGAAGAATTCAAAATAAATAAACAATTTAAACATTTGGTAATTAAGATGTAATAGAATGGTGTTAATCAAATTAAAATGTGATAATAAAAAATTAGATATTATTCTCCATGAAGAGGAAAAGAAATACATTGGTGAATCTGATTTGCATGCTACCTTTGTTCTAAATGGAAGTTATATAAAATATTGATTTAAATCATCAATTGAAAATAACGAATAAAGTCTCTACACCCAACAAGGCCCTAACAATACAAGAGAAAGGAAAAAAAAATTATTAGTAAAAGAAAAAATATTTGCATGGAAAATTTCTCAACTTTTCTACTAAGTGCTTGGTGAAGAAAATTTTGGATGGGAGGAGAAATTGACGTAAGGAGCCATCAACAAAAAATATTATATGAGAGAAAGAAAAACAACTATTAGTCTTTCTAAATAGTCAATTTTCATTTTGAATCCGAAGAAGCATGCAAAAAATAGGAGGCAAAGAGCATGGCTGATGTCATGCATGAAAATTATAAAGGTCCATACAAGATAGATGACCTAAAAAATAATAAAGGAGGTCATAATCAAAGAATTACTAAAAAATAAGAAAAGAGTAGCAATAAAACAAATATAAGGGAAAGGCCGTGTGCAACACATAAGTGTTGGAAATTCTATCCATGCTTATGTCATGGAATGAGTAACCATTGTGTGTGGCCATGTTTGAAAGAAGAAATTCATCACTGAGCATCAAAGATAAATTAAGAAGAAATAATGTTGTACTTGAGTTACACACTTTCAAGAGATAAGAATAATGAATCAAAAAAAGAAAAAAAGAAAGAGCACTCTTCAAATCATTATGAAGAGTAAAGGAAAACAAATGATATGTATTCCAAGATTGTGAGCAAGAATTATAGTACTTATTGTAATAATTATATAATAACATTGATGGGCATCCGTAGACATACTAGTCATCTAAGGAGTTTCTTCTATGGTTCTAGGAAAAGTGGCATGGCATTCAGTCTCTAATAGCAAGGTGAGAGATCACTCAAGGAGAGTTGTGATTCACGAGAAGAATATTGATCTCATATATGTATAGTTTAACTAACGCATCACCTTTGTCGAAATATTTTCTATACATGTACATTTGAATTTGAACTGTTGTTTCATACAACTATCAATTGTATGTTCAAAGATAGGATCAGATATGTAGAAAAGGTTGTCATTCTAACCACACACAAAATGAATATTTTTCATTACTTTTTATAAGCACATGAACAAGATAGAGGATGTCGGAGAAACCATTCCCAAATAGAGAATCCTATGGTATCCTACAAGCGTTGACATTGTAACAAAGGAAGTTAGATGTAAAAATTCTACAATAGCACTATTTTCCCATAATTATCCTCTTGTTTGATGGTCAACACTTGTTTTCATTTGGAAGAGCTTAAATAAGATTGTGATAGCTGTAACGACATAGGAAAAATGGGGAATTGTTGATGCATAATCACAACACCCTTGATTGTTGCAACTGATAGGCGAATACAGAAGAATGAATGTATTGCTATATTTAAAGAATACAGAGCACGCCTTTATATAGGCCGATAGGGAAGAGCCCTGAGGGAGACAGTTATTCAACTGTCCACTAACAAATACTAACACAAATGTATTAATCTGCTAACATTCCCCCCCTTAATACATTAATCTTACAAATGTACCCCCTAAACAAATCAAACTTCACCTTGCGAGAGGCTTGGTGAGAATATCTGCAACCTGAGAATCAGTAGGGCAGTACTGGAGCTGAATTTGTGGTTCAAGACCTGTTCACGAATGTAGTGACATTCGACCTCAATATGCTTTGTTCGTTCATGGAAAACAGGATTCTTCACAAGCTTCACACACCTTGATTGTCGCAGTGAATGATGGGAGGTTTCTCTTCAGGAATCCCTATATCTGCAAGAATGCGACGTAACCAAATTGCTTCGCACACAGCTCCTCGTGCAGCGCGGTATTCGCCTCAGTGGATGAGAGGAGCAACAACAGTTTGCTTCTTGCTGATCCACGAGATAGGTCCAGATCCGAGATGAAAAACATATCCTGAAGTGGATTTCCTGTCATCAACAGATCCTGCATAGTCCGAGTCTGTATATCCCTGTAAGAAGAATTGAGTGTTCTTCTGATACTCCAGACCAAAGTCAACTGTACCTCGGACATATCTCAACACATGTTTTGCTGCTATCCAATGACATTTCTTCGGCTCCTGCATAAATCTGGTGAGATAGCTCACCGCAAAGCAAAGATCCGGTCTGGTATAAGTCAAGTAAATGAGACTCCCCACAGGCTGCCTGTAGTGAGTGCCATCTACCTGTGGTGACTCCTGGAATCTAGATAGTTGCAAACCTTTTTCCATAGGTGTGGACATTGGTTTATAATCTGACATCCCATACTTTTCCAAGAGTGTCTCTAAGCCAAGACAATAGTGAAGTAGCACCAAATCAGTCATGTCGAAGGATTTCTTCAGATCATTCTTTACATCATCTACAAGATTGTCAAGAATCTCCTGTGATCACAAGATCATCTAACGTACAAAACCAGAAATGACAATCTCTGTTCTTACCTTCTGATATACAAATTTTGTATCTTGAGGGGCTATGAGTTGAATCCATGCTGCAATAGGTGATCATCAATTTTTATATACCACTGCCCTAGGTGCTGTTTAAGTCCATAAAGGAGACTTTATCACCGATATACCTGTGTGTTGTTGATGCTCGCTCAAACCCTTCAGTTAGGCCCATGTACACTTCTTCTTGTAATCACCATTTAGAAAAGCACTCTTGACATCCATCTGCTGAAGTTTCCATCCATTTTTTGCTGCCATTGCACATACAACTCTATGGTTTTATCTCGCAGTGGTGCAAAGGTCTCGTCAAAGTCAATTCCTTCTTGCTGAGCCATAACCCTTGCAACAAGTCGTGCACTTTGTGTTTGTCGATTGACCATCTGCCTGATATTTTGTTTTGTTGAAATCCAATTTGGAAAATCCAATGGCTTTTCTTACCTGTACTCCGATTTTTTGAAAAGTTTCCTTTTCCACGTCCGATTCGGATCAGGGAATCATACTCCAGCATCCTTTAGGCTCAATGTTCCACTGTGGTTGGTCTAATGCCTCACGAACGTGTCAGGTTCGGTGCTCTCAACAACTGAACCTCATGAGTGCAAATTTACCTCATGTCTATCTGACTTGTGTATCTAATCCCGTAGAAGTACGAGGACAGTGAGTTCAGTGTGTCCTGATAGTATCTCTGGACCCATTTCAACGTTGCGCTGCTGATGTTAAGATGTGTTTTCCATGTGCCAAGCCAACGATAGCTCTCCACCCGCTCTTCTTCTCTCTGCGCAGATCATCTTGCTCATCATCTAGATGTGTTAGCATCTATGGCGCGGTCGTTACTTGGATCTCCATTGTTTGGACAGGATTCAAGGACGACTCATCCAATACCACTCTCGACTCTCGTAGATCTTCTCGCTTTCGTCTCAGGATCCATGAGACGATATGCCTTTTATGTATTACTATACCCCAAGAAAAGACAGGCAGTGTGTTGTGAGCGGATCTTCTTCCTTCTCTTATCTGAACATGCTATATGCAGTACAACAAACAAAAACTCTTAAATGATGAATGAGGTTTACGACCATCCATAACCTCTTCCTTGTCTTGGTTCTGCAAGATCTTCTTCGGGTGCCCGTTTGAGTAAATACAACTGGTTTCTGGACTATGCTCTGCCCAACACTGAATCCTTCCTCCAACTTGCGGTCGAGAGCATTACAAACGAGCCTCTCCATGACCGTCCTGTTGTTGGCGCTCGAAATCCAGGTCTTTGGGTCGTATAGGGAGCCGTCAAATGTTGCTGATGCCATGCGCTTCAGTATGCTAAGAACAACTTCTTTGACACAAATTCCCCCCCTCGATCTGAGCGGAGGATAAGAAGAGGCTTCCCAGCTGCCTGGTTGCTTGTTGTATAGATTATCCGGAAATTTGCAAGTGCCTCACTCTTCTTCCTAAGGAAATTACTCCCATTCTCCGTGAGTAATCATCAATGATGAGCTAAAACAATTAATACAAGACCTTGAACAGCTAGCTGGCAAGAGGTCCCACATATCGGCGTGAACGTCGCTGAAGAGGCTCGTAATGATAAGAGCTCTGTTTGAATGGGACCCTCTATGTTTTTTGCCCGCAAGACATCCCGAAAAAACATGTAAGGATGGGAGAGTGGAGGAAAGCCCTCTTCCTTTCCTTGGCACTGAGTTTGAATGCAGAGCCTCGCAGAAAGATGACCATATCGAAAGTGCCAAAGTTGCAGTTTGACTTTGCTGCTGTTGATAAGAGAAGACAACGCTAGAGGAAGTGAACCGCATCCAGTGCAATGACGGCCCTTCAGAAATGCGTGAGCATACTGACTCTCCCTGGGAAATGATGCAGGACTTGACCCCTTTTAACTTTTCGCTCTACTTTAGAATGGTTAATGGAGGAACGTGTTAAAAACCACTTATTAGATTTGTAAGCCTCCATGAAGCGATTTTGATGGCTTTGAATGTTCATATATTTTAGAGAAAATACGGAAAAAAAAGAGCCAAAGTATGGTTATCTCTCTCCCAAACGGAAGAAAACACACAAATGTCAAAATCTTAATTGTCAAGAGTCAAGCCTATTACAATAATGTAGGCAAAGTGAAACACGTATTTAGCCTATTTCCGTCACCGTATGAAACAGTTTGCAGAATCGCATCCAACATTCTAAAAACACATAAATATTATTTGCCAACAATTCAATTTAGACAATATTTTGTCCATATAATGGAAGGCTAGACTTTGTCTTAAGAGCTAACTCTCGTATTCCTCGCTATTTGTAGGTGTAATATTGCAAACTCTAATTTCAGGGAATCAATGGAGTGCAGCATGTGTGGCGATGTGGGCTTTCAGAGCAGTTTGTTCCAGTGCACTAAATGCCTATTGCGTTTTCAGCATCAGTAAGATAACAATTCATCTCGCCATTGCTATTTTTTTCACTATTCTTCTTTAGAGATAAGCTTCATCCACTGTATTCTAATTTATTGGAAAAAAATGAAGGGTGTGATGGATATATCTCATGGCGTATATTCTCTTAGCCATCAACTGATCTTCATGTGCTTTTTTCTGTCAGATATTGCAGCACAGCATATTTTGAGAATGTATCAGCTGATATTTGTGACTGGTGCTGCTACATATTCAGGAGGCAGGCTCCGATAGTAAGCTTATCAGAGTTTGTTCGAAAGGAATGGGGATTGTTCTGGGTCGGAAGAGTGCTTGAGCATGACCCATAATGGAGAAGTGAAGAGAAAACTGAAAAACTGTTATGCTGACATTGATAGAGAGATGCCCAAAAAGCTGAAATAACAAGGCTTGTGAGTTAATTTGCAATGATAGAAAAGTTAGGAGGAGATATAGACTTCTTGATGAAATTGTGTGTTGACTGTTATGGTTTTCAATGCAGATAAGCTATTTTCCATGCAATAATGTCAAAACCAACTATGTAGTTTTCTTTTGTATAAAAATCTTGTAGGGCTGGCTGTTTCATTTATGAATATACCGAATCCACTTTGGACTTGGCTCTTGGGACTATTAAAAAATATTTTCTACATGCATGGGAAAGTGTTTTTCAATACTTAATAATTTGTATTTTCATTTCAAATAATAAGGAATCAATGATTATCATCAAAGCAGGTCAAGTGGTGGCATTCCATATTGTCGTGCTCCATGTTAACCAAAATTTTGATTATTGAAGTTCAAAAATTTGTTTTTTTATAAACCATATGTGCATAGGGTCAACATCTCAGTATTTCTTAGTACACAATAAATACTGATTGGTACTTTCATTTTCTACAATAAAAGACTCATTTGTTCAAAATATAAAAACAACATATCAGTTGACAAACCCATCATATCTATTTAATGGGTTGAATATTTGTCTTCTCAATTCATCTCTTTCCATATTCCAAGTTGGGTTGTTCAATCACCAGATCTTTCATATCCAGACATTAATACATACCTGCAAAAAAAGAGGGAACCTTCTTCTCAAGATTCAAATTCATCCATTAAAAACACAAACAAAATTGTACACTTGAAGGTAAAAAATAAATATGAATATCAAATCAAATAATTTCAGCCACAAGATCATCTCAAAATCAATTTCAACCTTTGATTAAAAAGACCCTACACCTTGATCCATGTCTTACATTTTGATTGGATACTCTCAAATCAATGTTGGTATTATATATTCACTTTCCTAGTCTTGTTTACTGTTGATTTACTTCTGCAGGGTGCCTGATAACAGTGGAGTTTATAAGAAGAGATTACTTCTATCAAGGAGGAAAGGAAAGGTCCAGCAAAGCAAAAATTGCAGGTTAGTTTTCATACCTACTGCAAAAATTGTAGGTTAGTTTTCATACCAAAGATCTGTTCAATTAGGTTAGAATTAGACATAACAGATTGCTGAGCAGAACTGCAAGTTTATGGACTGATAGAATTATAGTAAAGAATTATAGTAAATAATGAGTCTGGAATAATAGAATTTAAAGAAAGGCCCTCAGCTCTGTTCTTTTTGCCTTTTACAACTTATTTTAATTTAGATACCATTGTGGACTAGTTCTGAGAATGACCACAGACTGCTAAAATATGCACATGATCAGAGTAAACAATGAGAACCTAGTGCCTATTTGCGCAAAGAAAAGCTCTAAACCAGTAGTACCTACCAAGGCAAAGGAAAAATTACTAGAAAAACAAGCCTCGAGAAACCCTGCAGTAGTAGTCTTAAAACACAGCTAATCGAAAAAGCTAAGCTGAAAAGAAATAGTTAAGATTGCACACGCATTTTGAAAAGAAAGAGCAGGATTGCACACGCATTTTGATGTCTGTTCAATTAGGTTAGAATTAGACATAATAGATTGCTGAGCAGAACTGCAAGTTTATGGACTGATTTCTATTTATTTTATCAAAAATTGGCCCATTTTGCAGAGCACATCAAAAAAATATTAAGATTGGAATTGAGTGATTCTTGATCATAGCATCCTGCTAATTAATTCTGTGAACATCTATTAGATACTGGCTTTATGTTTTCTCCCTTAAAGTACCTTAAAAGCAAATAATATTAACTTCACAATAGAACTAATAACTTCAGAATGTAAATGTGTTTTTTTTGAGATATTTTATTTGATCGATCATATGTAAGCAAATAATATTACAATATGATTCGAAATTAAAGGCTTAGGATAAAAAATTGTTAAATTATAACTAGCTGTCAAATTGGTGATCCTACGTGGCAAGGAATTGGCTCCATGGACCTGCGATCTTAGGGTGTTCGCATACTGGCCCTTCTCCCCTATGTGCAGCAAAAACGAGGTAGAGAGTTTTCTAAATGATATTCATAAATGGTTTTCATTAAGCTAATATGCAGTCGGCGCCCCACATTTCCCCAAGAGCGGCTTCCGTCAAAACCAGTTATAATTTCTCAGCTGAAGTCTCTTGTTATCCAGTTGAAGTATTTTCCTTACTTATTTGACAAGAGAACTATTAACTTCACAATGTCTTCCCTTATTACCCATCTGCCTTTTCTTTCCCCAAATGATCATTATAATCTGAAATCTAATACTTACGAGCAAGTCTTCTGTCCGCCTGATGTTATGAAGCATGTCCTTAAAAATGCTAATGAAAGGAGTCGCTCCGATGCCCAGTCCAACCAGAAGCAAGATATCCAATATTTTCTGTAATCCTGCGCAGGAGCACCGTAAGGCCCGTCAATGAGCAGCAAACATGGTGGTTGAGCATTTATTTGTTTCTTATCTATTACGCGCGTCAAAATGGTGGAGGACAGATTGCATTTCCCTCTTTTATTTCGAATTTAATGCTCAACACCTGTCCTCTTCGGTGAACCACTTCGGGTCTCCACCAGAAAATGTGTATTTAATGAGATATTTTATTTGATCGATCATATGGAAGCAACCATTATTAAAATTGGATACGAAATTAAAGGCTTAGGATAAAAAAATGTTTTTTTATAACTAGCTGTCAAATTGGCGCTCCTACGTGGCAAGGAATTGGCTCCATGGACCTGCGAACTGAGGGGGATAGGCCTTTTCTAAAAATAAGTCATCTACAGATATATCAAGAATGTGCAAGACATATCAATTGGTTTCGTCCTCAACCCATAGACATCTGCAAAATATAGAGAACTGAATTTTCTCACAAACAACATCCACTGCATCCTATAAAATTGAAAAACTGAAATTCAAACCATTATCAATATCCACAAAGATTAATGGTAGTGAATATAAATCGTAGTACAGTGTAGGTAAGAGAGAAATCATCTAACATACGTGAGCCAAAACATCTTCACCTTTAGAAATAGAGAATGTAACAAAAGTCCAAAACAGCTCAAACATATTTCAGAGTTGTGGCTTCACCTAAGACGTCATTGGCTTCACCTAAGGATGCAACAGCTAGCAAACAAATCAAAATTGAATCTTTCATTACAATGAACACCGTTGAATTTTTAACAGAAAATCCTTCTCAACTGTACAGTTTTCTCGAACTATACGTGCTTACGGAAGCTGAATAGACAATTGCTTCATATGAGACCACAAAATGAACCTAGTTCTTTCTACTTTATATTTTTCCCTTCCACCACTCTCGTAAACTACTCTATAAGGAACTAGAAGACGAGAGTAAGTGTAATTTTTTGCAATAATCATTTTCGTTTATCCAAGGATTCAACATCAGACAGAAGACAAAATGTCTGCAAATCTAATTTTTCGCAAATTTACCTTGTAAAGCACTAAGACCCTGAATGTTAAATAGCCTGGTTTTTCTGATTCCAGTCTATGAAATAAAATTTCTTGAAGAAAAATCCTTGTAAAGCACAAGACCCGATGAAACTAAAAACTGAAAATCGGCTAAACTGACAGCGTTACCAACTTTGGGATGGTTTCCCCTACATTGCTTATGCTCGTATCTTGTTATTACTTAGGGTAGTCGTTGTTAGTTTCAAAAATCAATTTTTTCATCATTCTCTGACATTTACTTCAGCTTATAACATAAAGGAGAAGAAATCCAAAAGCCCCCCTCCATGGCATAAATTCTCCAGAGCATCCAGAATTCAAGGATATGAATCTTAAGCGCTAATTTTCATCCTGATCTACTTAATAATTTTCCATAATCACTTTGAATCAGTAGAACAGGTCAGAATGGCCTATAAACATTATTATAAATGAGATGTCACAGTCCTAACCGTGATTGCTACCTATCTTACTCAGCACACCGTAACAGTCTGAAAGTCTATAAAGCTCATCTTCAAACCAAGAAAGCTAAAAGTGTACAAGCTACTAAGTTAAGTTTGCCTCCTCCTCCTCCTCCTTCTTCGTGGAGTGTGATATAAACACACATGTATATATGAACATAACTTCTAGACTCTAAGTTCAAGTTCCACCATCGACTGCTTCTAGTAGCCCATGAGCATCAGTGTAAACTATTTCCTTTACAAGAGAGAGGCCGTATGTACACCTCAGAAAACCTCATCATTCCGTTATAGCTTTTCTGCTTCCACAGTCCATAATAATAAGACAAAGATTTTCTGGAATAACTGCGTCTGATGTTTGACCCATATCAAGATCAATCATCGCCAATCCAGTTATCCAATTTACATAAAATGTCTTTCACCCATTGCCTCTCGAAGTTGCTTCGTTCTAGGAGTCCAAAGTAGACTCCCAGGACTTGCTCACAAAAAAAGGTTTTTCATGGTCTCACATGGACCAGTGCCTTCACTGTCATAGGAGTTTGTTGTGTCCAACTGTCAGCAGAACAGAATGTTTCCAACAATAAGTCCATTTATAGAGCCTTTAGGAACTCTTATTGACGTTAGACGTTTACATCCTCAAACAAATGAAGAAGAGATTGTGTTCGTTCAAGCTCCATCATAAACATCAATCAATTCTAGCTTCCCCCAGGTGCCCAGTTCAACCTATCTTCACAGTTCACACGAACCCAAAACTAAAAATAAAACTAGAACTCCTATTTACAACCACTTCTACTTTCTATTTAGATCAAATTGAATTTATCTGGTCAAAAACCAAAAATAGACGAGTAATTTTTAAGCCCCACTTCCGCTGGATGTTTTTCATTTGTCAAATCCAATTGCAGATCTACAGTAAACCCGAATAACTTAACCAAAAAATAATAATAAAAAATTTGAATTTATGATCACAAAACCATGAATATAATAGAAATTTTTAAAAATCCACTAACCTTCTCACCCCTCTCGCTAAGAAAGAAAAAAAATATGTCCAGCACATTCTTTATATGTCTCTCGCTAACTCTATAAGATATAAAATCTGTACCATTTAATACAAAACAGAAATCTGTAACTCTATGTGAACACTGCCCAATACTAAAGAGATAAGATAAAGAGTTTCCAAACTAAAGAGATAAGATAAAGAAATGTTTATTTATAGCTAGCTGTAAAATTGATAAACCTACATGACAAGGAATTGGCCCGATGGACCCGTGAACTTAGGGTGTTGACATAATTGCACTACTCCCAGAAATTAAAGATATAGGAAAGAAAAATGTTTATTCATACCTTTCAACTTAACTATTTATTCTTAACTATTTATAGGAGTGACAATATGCCAGCTAGGTATAAATAAACATTTTTTAATCCTATATCTTTAATTATTTATCATATCTTAATATTATTTGCTTCCATATGATCGATCAAGTAAAATATCTCAAAAAAAAACACATTTACTGGTGGAGATCCGAAGTGGTCCATACCAAGACCTACAGTAGTACAACAGATTTGCTGCCACCATAACAACATATGTAGTCAAGCTATTACAATTACGATTCTTACATGCATTCACTTCTGAAGATGATTTGATGTCACAAAACATTACATTAACAAGACCTGCGTCAATTGATCAATATGAATTACAATGTCGAAAGGGGTGACTGCATGTTCCAGTGAAACATTCTAATTGATATTGATCAATTACAAACAAGCCGACGAATGTAGTGTTATTTGATAACACCTCATCTTTAGAAGAGTTTAGGGGAGAAGGGCCAGTATGCGAACACCCTAACTTCACAGGTTAAGTGAACCAAATCCTTGCCACGTAGGAGTGACAGTATGCCAGCTAGGTATAAATAAACACTTTTTAATCCTATATCTTTAATTTCAAATCATATCTTAATATTATTTGCTTCCATATGATCGATCAAGTAAAATATCTCAAAAAAAAAACACATTTACTGGTGGAGATCCGAAGTGGTCCATACCAAGACCTACAGTAGTACAACAGATTTGCTGCCACCATAACAGCATATGTAGTCAAGCTATTACAATTACGATTCTTACATGCATTCACTTCTGAAGATGATTTGATGTCACAAAACATTACATTAACAAGACCTGCGTCAATTGATCGATATGAATTACAATGTGGAAAGGGGCAACTGCATGTTCGAGTGAAACATTCTAATTGATATTGATCAATTACAAACAAGCTGATGAATGTAGTGTTATTTGATAACACCTCATCTTTAGAAGTGTTTATAGATGATCTTATTGATATATTTATACATATTTTACTAATTTTATATTGTTTCATACTGCAGCATTTAGAGAAGATGAAGAGAAAGAGGAGTTTACATCGAGCACAACGTATGCCCAAAAAACGAGGTGTACAATTTGAAATTGAAACATCTAACCATGGAACAGATGAACAGGATGCTACAATAATAAGCGAAGAGGATGGTGCAATAACAAATCAAGGAGATACAAACACAACTGATGATCATCAGCCAGAACTTGCTGGATGTGAACTAAATAGGCATGAACTACAGGAGACTGTGGTTGTTAGAGGCAACACTTCGACCAAGAAGGTTAGAATTTTGTCTAGTTGGTCAAAAGAAGATATGTTAAAGGCCATAGATGATATTGAGTTTCTCGCATTATTCAATTAGAGCTGCTGCACTGAAATATCATGTCATCTGTGACATGATATTTCACTTGAACATTATTCTGCATTTAAAATATCCAATACTTGATGGAATAAAAACCAAAATTTTGATTATTGAAGTTTATATAGGGCCAGTATGCGAACACCCTAAGTTCGCAGGTCCATGGAGCCAATTCCTTGCCACGTAGGAGCGCCAATTTGACAGCTAGTTATAAATAAGCATTTTTTTATCCTAAGCCTTTAATTTCGAATCATATTGTAATATGAACAGGTCAGGTGTTGAGCATTAAATTCGAAATAAAAGAGGGAAATGCAATCTGTCCTCATGGTTTTTATTCCATCAGGTATTGGATATTTTAAATGAAAAATAGTGTTCAAGTATTGGGACGTGTTCACATACTGGCCCTTCTCCCCTATGTAATCAACAACCCAGCTTATAAATTCTGTCTTTATCAAATAATATGAAATTAATAAAACATGTATTCGATCATCGTTAATGGCGCCCAACGGGGTAATCACAAGTTCACCTACAAGTTCATAATTCATACTGTCATGTATCATAAGCTTGCTAAAATTTTCCCATTGTAGATGATCTTATTGATATATTAATACATATTTTACTAATTTTATATTGTTTCATACTGCAGCGTTTAGAGAAGATGAAGAGAAAGAGGAGTTTACATTGAGCACAACGTATGCCCAAAAAATGAGGTGTACAATTTGAAATTGAACCATCTAACCATGAAACAGATGAACAGGATGCTACAGTAATAAGTGAAGAGGATGGTGCAACAACAAATCAAGGAGATACAAACACAAATGATGATCATCAGCCAGAACCTGCTGGATGTGAACTAAATAGGCATGAACTACAGGAGACTGTGGTTGTTAGAGGCAACTCTTCGACCAAGAAGGTTAGAATTTTGTCTAGTTGGTCAAAAGAAGATATGTTAAAGGCCATAGATGATATTGAATTCAACAATTATTCTATTAGAGCTGCTGCATTGAAATATAATTTACCTCCTACATCTGTTCATTATTGGCTGAATGGTCTGACCCATACAAAAAGGAAGGGCCCTGCACCTGTTTTGAGTGAAGGAGAGGAGAAAGAGATAGTTGAATGGTGTAAGCAAATGGCAGATTTAGGGCATGGAGTGGGATTTATGCAACTGAGGGCGTGTGTTGCACAAATTTGTGAAACTAGAGAGACTCCATTTCGAGAAGGATTACCTGGAAAATCTTGGTGTGAAGGATTTAGAAAAAGACACCCAGACATAGTCCTTCGGACTGCTGAAGGTCTTGAAAGAGATCGTGCAATAGGTTTACGTCCAGAGGTGGTTAGCAAGTTTTATGAAAAACTAGCTAACATTTATATCAATTCCTATGGTGCAGGCAAAATATGGAATTGTGATGAGACAGGAATCCAAGCAGGGAGAAATTGTGGCATGAGGGTGCTTGCCACCAAGGGTTGCAGGAATGTTCCCAAAATCATTCCTCGTAGCAGAGAATGGATGACAATTCTATGTTGTGTAAATGCTGCAGGGCAATGTATCCCTAACTTTTACTTATTTAAAGGTCAGAAAGTTTCACAAAATTACATCAAGGGATGTGAACCAGGTGCTTGCATGGCTGCTCATCCAAGTGCTTGGATGACTAGAGAGCTCTTTATAAGCTGGTTGTATCATTTCAGTAAGTCTGTACCTGGAGGGGTGTGCCCTGAAAATAGGCATTTACTTATATTTGATGGTCATGGAAGCCATGTGGCATTGTCAACTATAGAAGAGGCCAGGTGATTGGGGATTGATTTATTGACATTGCCAGCACATACTACACACAGGTTGCAACCACTGGATGTTAGTGTCTTTGGTCCTTTTAAAGCATATTTCAGATCTGAGAGGATGCAGTGGATGTGTAATAATAAGTACCAAGAAGTCAAACGTTCAGACTTGGCAGAAATAGGTAGTAGAGCTCTCGCAAAGGCCTTGACACCTGCAAATATTCGTGCTGGTTTTAGACGCACAGGTATATGGCCACTTGATCCAAATGCATTACAGAATGACATGGAATGTAGTAAACTATATATCATTGAAGAAGATGCCAACGAAGATGATGCTGAAAATGTCACAGATGATGATACTACTGAAAACATTACGAATGTTGATGGTACTGAAAACATAATAGATGTTGATGCTGCTGAAAACATCCTAAGTTTGTCAAGAGATGTAGCTCCACCAGTTGGTGACAAAATTGGAGAAAATTACTTAATGGAATCAGTTGAGAATCTGTCAACAACACAAGAATTCCATCCAACCATTGAAACAATGGTTGTTGCTAATACAGAGACGGAGGAACCAAGTATACAGGGAGAAAGACAAAGTATAATGCAGACCAAAGATTATGAAGTGAACCACATTGTGAATACTCGTGACCAAGGCACATCCAGCTGCAACACTGAGGCCCAGGGATTTGGAGAGGATGATCTCTCATTGCCAAGTGCACCAGAACAACCTACTTGGCTACAAGAGCATATTGCAGAGTTGGGACTTGATCAGATTGGAAACACTGAGGATGAAAGTATATATTTACCTTCGATGTCAACCAACCTTGAGCCAGCAGACTTTGAACCAACAAACTTTACTCATTATTATGCTGACACAGAGGAAATTGAGGTCATTGATAAAGATAAAAATGAGGAAGAGACAACTGGCCATGTTGTTGAAAGTGGTATATCAAATGATGGTGTTGCTGCAAATGAGAAGAAATTGGGTAAATTTTTAAGGTTACCGACACAATTTGTACGAGATCCTTCCAAAGGTAAGAGTGATGTTGCACTCCGGATAAGTCGTGCTTCACAATTGTTAACATCTGATGCTTATGTTCAGATGTTAAAAGATACACAACAAAAAAAACAAGAAATATGTGAAGGGAAACAACGTAAAAAGGAGCATATTGAGGCAAAAAAGCAAGAAAGGTTGGCAGCAAAGGAGCAAAAAAAGGAAGAGAGATTGCAACGCATTAAAGAGAGGCAAGAAAGGGATCTACAAAAGTTTGTTGAAAGACAGGAGCGCGAGAAACAACGGGAAGTAGCTCGCCAAAAAAAGGAATTGGAATTACAACAGAAGGAAGCCACTCACCATCAAAGGGAGAAAGAGAAACAAGAAAGAGATAACAAGTTCAAGGAATCCGCAGGTTTTGTTTCCCATGCATCATTCCATGCCCATACAGAACTCCATGTTACAAGATATGTTGAAAGTTCCTATCCCAGATTACCACCCTTACTTCCTTGACACCAACAGAATGCAAATAACTTCAACTCCAACTACACACCCCATTATCCCACAACCTCCTACTTCACATACAACCTTTCATACCATATCTGGTTTTCCTATTCCACCATGGGTTCATCCAGTGAACCTCTTAATGACTCCAACAACATCTGTCAATGATACAATCGTTCCTGATAGTCCAAACTAAGGGCCTTTTTGAAGGTGTGACATGGTTAGACTAACAAACTGATCCCAAAATTATGGCAGCATTCGAGGAGAATTTTTTTTTTGTTGCAGAAAAATATGTATCGAAATCAATTGAGAATGCATTATTGCATTCACGATTATAGGTTATAGTTGGTATATTTTGCTCCGAATGTAATGAATATGGACACATACAGTATAAGTTTATATGTTTTTTTGCTCCAAATGTAAGAAATATAAAGACATGCAGTTTATATTACTACATTTTGCTCGAAATGTAATCATTGTTTCAGATGTGGAAACCAAATCAGCTCAGAATTTGTTCATAACCTTATTTAAATTGTTGCAGCTTAAAATGAACACCGTTAAATAAAAACTGAAAGACAAGGATTTATTTGAATCTTGGTGAGGTTGAAACCTCACCTCTATATGGCTTAAAAACATAGAATTGTAGGTAACATTTTCCTTGAGTATTAGTAGTGTGAATACACACTGTTTCCCCTGCTTCAAACGATCTCGCCGCATAAAAAATGCCAAAAGTTCTCAGCTCTTGCGCCAACACTGGAGCTCCACAATAAAATACTCCTACACGTCCATCCAAAAACAGAATTTGCTTAATAAATAATAAACATCACATTCTAGAAGCTTGTACTAGACCATGCGTATGCTATATATGCTTATACTATCTTTAGATTTTGATTATAAAATGAATTTCTACATTGGATCGTGATGATATTTTCAAGGCCCCAATGAAATGTACACAAGAATACCATGAATATTAAAGATGAGAAATATTAAAACATAAAACGTCCATGTCATTGTAGATACTTGCTCTGATTTGGTAAATTTTCTACAATACAATATCGTTTTTTCACAAACGCTTCTATGATGACTTTTTATAATTGAAAAGTGCCCTGCCTTTACAGTACAAAGATTTTACAAACTTCATTGATACTATATATGACGATGACTATAATATCAATGTGTGTTAGTATCCACAATACAAGTGAAATGTTCTGTCAAAATGGTCACCTCTTTGGGTGCGGTGGGGACTTTTTTCGAGAGTCAACACTATGGAACTCATTCGCTAATCGGGATTAAAGCTTGAGAAGTAGGGGCCAATTTGATATAAGATAACCGACATTTAGTAAAATCCAAACCAAATTTTGATATGGACGATTCCTGAACCCTCCGTGCAATCAACGCACGAACTGCTCAAAATATCCTAAAGCATGATTCTCTAAACGACTGTCAAACAGAGGTATCCACTGATCCAACGGGAACACATCAATTCAATGTTAAACATTATAAGAGGCGGTTCCTTTGTCTCCTAAAACATTGATTGAAGTATAATGACACGAAAGCATCCAAATGGGAATCTCATTTGAGGAATCTCCTAGAAAGAGATGATTACAGTATAAAATGACAAATGATATTATTACTGTAAGAGAAACTTTATATGTTTCATCAACCATTTTTGCTACTAATTTGGTTATGAGAACTTTGTAATTCCCATTTTCATGGTTCCATGTAAACCTCTTTAAATGTTTATTGCTTGTGTTGCTCACAATAGTTTCTTCAAACAGGTCGTTTGGTTTGATATACACGACCACGTTGAGCCTTGACAACATGTTCATCTTGGAAGTGTGTTTTCATGTATTTTCAAGTCTGTAATTGTAGACATCATAATTTGAGAGAAAGTTAAAAAATTAGACAGAGTTAGAAAATTTAAAAATAGATCAATATTTTAAGGACATTTTTAAATATTTATTATTACAGATGGTTTGTGTTCCATTTTTTTAAAGAAACATGATGCCATTTTTCTAACAAATGTCAAACAATCACGAGGACCATATCAATATGCTGACTACAAAACCCATTACAAAATTACCACACCAGATTTCACTTCCTCATGTGATTACATGTTAAAGAAACAATGCCATGTGCATTATTAGAGGCTAGCCTATAACCAAAGAAATTACTCCTTTTAAAGTCCACCATAACACCAAAAAATAAATACTCTACTTTACTACTGCTTATTCCAAGAAACCCCTAAATTCATTGCATATCTTTGGGCACATTATTTATACTCCTTATTTCCCCACATTATTTTTGAAGCCTGAATGTAACTGTGGAATGGGAACTTACAAATTTAAACTTACCATACATATGTATATAAATCCAAATTGAATGAAATATCTGAATCTCTATCTGATTTATTGAAATCCCTTCCAACAACAACGAAATCATTCTTCTTCCTCCTCCTGGCATTTTAAACGGATACCTATTAAAACAAATAATGAAATAATAGCGATTTGAGTATTTTCATATTTCGTTCCCAGATACACTTTTTCTATTTAAGTTTCTATCTTAGATAGTTTTATTCTTAACATCATTCAAAGAGCATTGAATAAATATAAACCATCAATCCGAATACTGTTAGTGCAGAAAAACTTAAATTAAGTATAACATGTGTGTAAAAAAATATGTTCTACCCTTCTCAAGACAGCTGGACAGAAGAAACCATTTGTCTATTGATCTTATAGGATCATGTGTTTGGGAGTCCATGAGAGGCGGAAATGTGCGGTGTAGAGGCTCAGAAAATAATGACAAAGAGCAAGAAAATTAAGGACTATACATTTGTGTGGTGGGTGGCGATCAGACACTAAGAACAAAATTGTGACAATGCATTATATGTGGATGATGTAAAAAATGCTATTCAAAATTAGAAGAAAAACATAATTACATAAGGGGTTTTAGAGGGTTCAAGGAGAGAAAACCATCCTTTGGCGGTGTAAGGCTTTTGCTGCTAGATAAGAACTAGAAACATCTACAATATGTATTTCAAGTACAAAAACCTAAGAGTATTAGGATGTTTTGGCACCTATCCCCCACTTCTTCCCATGGTACTGTGGGGCTATTAGGGATTGGTGCAAAGTAGCACATGAATGCAAATTATGTAATTTGTTGCACCACTCTGGAACTATGTTTTCATTTAGGTAGCATCCATATAGTCCCTTGTATTTAGGCATCAATCTTTTAATAACTTTCCCACAAAAAATCATTGTTATTTTTACTTTGTAGATCTAATTTCAAATAATATTGAGTATGTACATGTTAAAGAAACAATGCCATGTGCATGTTATTAGAGGCTAGCCATATAACTCAAAGAAATTACTCCTTTTAAAGTACACATAACAACAAAAATAATACTGCTTATTTCCAATGGAAACCCCTAAATTCATTGCATATATTTGGCACATTATTTATACTCCTTATTTCCCACATTATTTTGAAGCCTGAATGTAACTATGAAATGGAACTTACAAATTTAACATCCATAAAATATGTATATACAATCCTAAAATTGAATGAAATATCTGAATATCTATCGATTTAATTGAAATTCCATTCAACAACAGCTAAATCATTCTTCCTGGAATTTTAAAACGGATACCTATGAAAACAAATAATGAATACAATAGCGATTTGAAGTATTTAATATTTTGTTCCCCAAATAAAACTTTTTCTATTTTAGATTTCTATCTTAGATAGTTATTTCTTAACGATCATTTAAAGAGAATTGAATAAATAGAACCATTCAATCATGCATAATTTAGTGCAAGAAAAAATCTTAAAATTAAGTTATACATGTGTGTAAAAAATATGGTTTCCTACCCTTCTTCAAGACAACTGGACCAGAAGAAAACAAAGTTGTTTATTGAATCTTAATATGATCATAGTGTGTTTGGTCATGAGGGGCGGAGATGTTGCGGTGTTAGAGCTCAGAAAATAATGAAAAGAGAAAGAAAAGTAGGACTACATTTGTGTGGGTGGCGGAGATCAACCTAAGAACAAGAATGGTGACAATGCATTATATGTGGATGATGTAAAAATGCTATTCAAAATTAAAAGAAACATAATTACTAAGGGTTTTAGAGGTTTCAAGGAGAGCAGACCATCCTTTGGTTGGTGTAAGGCTTCTGCTGCTAGATAAGACTAGAAACATCTACAATATGTATTTCAAGTACAAAAACCTAAGAGTTATTAGGATGTCTTTGGCACCTATCCCCACTTCTTCCCCATGGTACCGTGGGGCTATTTGGGATGGGTGCAAAGTAGCACATGAAATGCAAATTATGTAATTTTGTGCACCACTCTGGAACTATGTTTTCATTTAGGTAGCATCCATATAGTCCTGGATTTAGGCATCAATCTTTTACACCTTCCCACAAAAAATTGATTGTTATTTTTTACTTTGTAGATCTAATTTCAAATAATATTGAGTACAAGTCAATTTAGAAAATTTAAACTAAAAGCTCATTTTCCAATTTTTTACCAGTAGTTTTCAATTTGTATTTACCTTTTTCAATTTCTAGGCAGTCATAATTTTGCACTTAAATATGCCAGATTCAGTGACAAGGCAATTTAACATGTTGAATCTTGTGGATAAAATAAAACATAAACCATACCAGAAACAATAAGGCTCAGTTACTGTAAAATCTCAAGACCTTTAATTGAAGCAACAAAATATTGCAAGAATTTCTCAGAAAAAAAGATAAAAGACAACCTACTTACAATGCACTTTCTCTTCTATGCTGAACATTTTCTGCTTGAAGAAGATTCTTGAGCGGTGTGTATAAAAATCACCCTGGATGCCACACTGGGAATAGAATACCTCCACACCTACGCAGTCCCAGCTATAATCCACCTGGACATAAAGTCATCCACCAAAAAGTGCACGTATAATTTTCTTTGAAGGAAGACCGCAAGTCTGATATATAGAAATCTGTGACATATCTCTGCCACAACAATTGTAATTTGACATACCCGTTCAAAAAATCGGTTGAATATGCGTGAGCGAGAAGAAAATAGAACATTGTAGAGGCATCGCCACTCACACAGGTGTACAACTTTGTTAAGACTTATTCGTCCTCTTTTCTGCAGATGAAACTCAACAAATGTGCAAGGATCAATGGTGGTAAGTTTATCCGTACATAGAATGTGTGATGAAAACACCGAAGAGGATGATTTGAAAAAGTTATAATGGAGGGAAATAAGTAAGGGAGGAGAAGGAGAGTGATAAAGAAGGAGATTGAAGGACAATTTCTGGATTGTGTTAAATTTTGGGGGAACTTATGCTTAAATCTTATTGCTTATGAATAAATGTATAAGATAAAGTTGTCTGTAAATGACCATTAACACAACACCTTGACCTATCATTTTTGCAAAGCTTGATAGACATAGTTATTTGAAACCTGCATTTGGAAATGCTTTTTAATGTAATTAATGGTTGAGGCATTAGCAAAGATGGAATTAAATTTCATGCACATCAGTTCCTCCTTTGATCGTCAAAGTCATCCAAGGATACAAAAAGGGACCATTTGAATTTGAAGATTATAATTTGATGGATGGTCTGAAAATTATAATTTGGAAACTCGATGGGAAGAGTAAAATCTAATAAGGAGCCAATAAATGTAAAGGCATGAAATATATTGAATGCATGGGTTTCAATGAAGGATAGTTGGAGGAGATGAGTCTCATATTTTGAAGGCATAGGGACATGAACATCTAACATCATCTATTTATTTGGGAAGTCGACCAATGTAATGTTCAAGCACCACATGTAATGCATAATCATGGTTGAGATGAATGAAGATATAAAATCTAGTTTTCCAGGCAGTGGTGCAAGGAGATGCTGGATGTGAGCAAAAATGGATCACAATTTGCAATACATGTTACATAATGAAATATGATTTCGAGCTTATCGGAGGACCGAAAAATGTGAAGACTGATGCATAATTATTCTAAACAATAACGGAAATGCAATACAGAATAAATTTAGCAGATGTGGGTCGAACTCAGTGAAAGTGTAATCATTAACGCTAGCATTATCCCTACTAAAGCACAAATGGAGATGAGGCAATCAATTCACAGGGGTGCGCAGAGGAGAACGAGCGAGGAAAAATAACAAAAGGTGTTTTCCAAAGAGGAATGAGGAATGAGGGACCCTACTAGGGGACCTTCTCTGCTAAATAGCAAGCACTCAAAAATTGTATTATGAGACAAATATGGTCATAAGGAAAGGAAAATATACAAGTGATAGTGTCTACTTTTATAGTATGTGTTGTTTTGACACAATAGATAATTCTTTAGTAGTGGCAGTGTTTCTATTATTCTGTAGCAAGTTGTAGGTTATGGATCAAAATATGGATAAAATTAAGCACGATTTCAAGCGTACCGAGGGCCGAGATTTCAATAAATCCTCCTCCTCTAATGTGATCGATGTTCAAAAAAATATTTCATTTTAGAATACTCACATTTCAAGCAACATACCTCTAAAGTGGGATTAATAATAGGGGTTTTGATGTGGTTGGCCCCCATCCAGTCTAAGATAGAAATCCCAATCATATGAGAAACTTACGCCACTTCATGCTGACATATAGGAGGTGAAGGCCCTACATGTCCCAAGTAATAATCAACCACCGCCACAACCAAACCTGCCAAACCATCCAATGTGGAAGAAGCAACAATTGAAAGGGGAGAGAAAAAATCCTAGAGTCTGTCCTTAGCCACTAACTCATCCCCCGACCAATCCTAAAAATATTCAGAGCCATCATCAGGACATTCTTCAAAACCATCATTATCATCAAAATTTTCAACTGATCTAGCCTCAAGGTTATCCATAGTGTCATCTTAGAATCCTTAACAAGGCATTCCTTCCCTCAATTCAAGTATGCACTTCCCAAAAAACCAGTAACAAGAGGATTCAACAAGAAATAGGTATCATCAGGGCATGAAAGTTTGTAACCAAATATTGGGTCTGAGACCATCTTAAAATATGCCATAACCCCACCCAAGATAAGGTCGTCTAACCGCATCTCCCTCTTCCCAATAATAGGTTCATCTGGGTTGACTTTAATCGGCCACTTCATACGAGGGGCCTTACAAGCATCTGATATGTGACTAGCCAAGCAACATTTAGAGAAAAAAATAGTTAAACCTTCGTAAACAATATTATGGTGTCTAGTGCAAGCAGAACAGATTAAACAGATGATTGCGGGAGAGATTTTCCTTAACACACACTGGCACATAACCTAGAAAAAACCATTCTAGTTCTAGCGAGATTAGTAACATCAAATAAAATAAAATTCCCACAGGATTTAAAAATCCCAAGAAGAACCTCTTTATCTAAAAACTCAATGGGAAGGGTAAGGAAACATACCTAAACTGGCCAAAAATGAACAAGAGAATCCACAGAGGCCCTAGCTTCCAACAAGAGAGACTGATGATGTTTTTATGAAAAACCATAGCCCTCCCTATTAAACTTTAATAATATCTAGATCTAATCCAAAAATAAATAGAAAAGCATCATTTTCCAATGAAATAACTTCTAGAGAACACTTAATCCTCCATTTTAGCTTAGCCCAATCCCTGACATGGTCTATTTATGGTCGTAAACCAGAAAAATCCAAATAGACCTATCCCATACCTTTTGGTTGCCTTTTTCAGGACCATATCTGGCACTGAAAAATGAGGAACTCTATCCACCCAAGACGGTGAAATAGAAGTTACAACATGGTCTTTGCAACACCTCACTCTGTCTTCCCATTAAGGGGTTCCATTGATCACAATTTCTACCTTCCAGGTGCTCTTCTTGTTTTGGAAGAGAGTGCTACTAACCTCTTGCTCTAAACGAGGAATAAAATCCTCACGCCCAGGATCCATTCCAACCTCCCACCCAACACCATTTTGAAAATATGATTCCCTCTTAGGCGTCCATTAGCAATCCGTTATCTTGATTTATACTAAGATACATTGAATAACAACATCAAAAAATGCCAATTCAATAGTATTGCAAAGTTTCCATATAAACATTATAGAGAATGATTGTACAATCCCACTATATACGGTTCGTAAAACTCCGTAAAATGTAGTATATGCAACTGATACATTGATGAATCGGTAAGTTGAGGAATACACCTCTTATCGTTTCTATTGGTATAATGGAGGAATATAAAAAAAGGAAATAACTTTATGAATCATTAAACAAAATTAAAAAATAGTTGAAAAGGAAAACAAACAAAATGAGAGAAACCTCCAAAATGAAATGATTATACCTTGTAAATGGTGCATGATTGATATAAGAAGTACAAATCCATTTTAGATATTTATGTTGGTAACGTCAATCCTCTATTTAGGGCATAGCCATAGATGTTTTGATAATAATTGTATAAAAACTCCTTTAAAACACAAACATGTGTATGCAATAAGCCTAATATCCATAACAAAATACAAGGAAACCCCTACAAAAATAAAGGAAACCCCACTCTAACAATTATTTATTCAATTAGAGTTAAAGAAAAAACACAAACAAAAACAAAAGATAAAATTGTTTCATATGCATATATGCTTGTTAGATTACATTACCAAATTGTTTCCTTCAATAATTGGGTAAAGGAAAAAAAAGACAAAGATTTGAGGAACATGTTATTAGAAGATAGAATATTAATATTTTTGGTTTGCTAATAACCAAGATATAAAACATGCTTAAAAAATCCAAGCTCAAGAAGCAATGCCAACTATAAGAATAAGGAAGAATTCAAAATAAATAAACAATTTAAACATTTGGTAATTAAGATGTAATAGAATGGTGTTAATCAAATTAAAATGTGATAATAAAAAATTAGATATTATTCTCCATGAAGAGGAAAAGAAATACATTGGTGAATCTGATTTGCATGCTACCTTTGTTCTAAATGGAAGTTATATAAAATATTGATTTAAATCATCAATTGAAAATAACGAATAAAGTCTCTACACCCAACAAGGCCCTAACAATACAAGAGAAAGGAAAAAAAATTATTAGTAAAAGAAAAAATATTTGCATGGAAAATTTCTCAACTTTTCTACTAAGTGCTTGGTGAAGAAAATTTTGGATGGGAGGAGAAATTGACGTAAGGAGCCATCAACAAAAAATATTATATGAGAGAAAGAAAAACAACTATTAGTCTTTCTAAATAGTCAATTTTCATTTTGAATCCGAAGAAGCATGCAAAAAATAGGAGGCAAAGAGCATGGCTGATGTCATGCATGAAAATTATAAAGGTCCATACAAGATAGATGACCTAAAAAATAATAAAGGAGGTCATAATCAAAGAATTACTAAAAAATAAGAAAAGAGTAGCAATAAAACAAATATAAGGGAAAGGCCGTGTGCAACACATAAGTGTTGGAAATTCTATCCATGCTTATGTCATGGAATGAGTAACCATTGTGTGTGGCCATGTTTGAAAGAAGAAATTCATCACTGAGCATCAAAGATAAATTAAGAAGAAATAATGTTGTACTTGAGTTACACACTTTCAAGAGATAAGAATAATGAATCAAAAAAAAGAAAAAAAGAAAGAGCACTCTTCAAATCATTATGAAGAGTAAAGGAAAACAAATGATATGTATTCCAAGATTGTGAGCAAGAATTATAGTACTTATTGTAATAATTATATAATAACATTGATGGGCATCCGTAGACATACTAGTCATCTAAGGAGTTTCTTCTATGGTTCTAGGAAAAGTGGCATGGCATTCAGTCTCTAATAGCAAGGTGAGAGATCACTCAAGGAGAGTTGTGATTCACGAGAAGAATATTGATCTCATATATGTATAGTTTAACTAACGCATCACCTTTGTCGAAATATTTTCTATACATGTACATTTGAATTTGAACTGTTGTTTCATACAAACTATCAATTGTATGTTCAAAGATAGGATCAGATATGTAGAAAAGGTTGTCATTCTAACCACACACAAAATGAATATTTTTTCATTACTTTTTATAAGCACATGAACAAGATAGAAGATGTTGGAGAAACCATTCCCAAATAGAGAATCCTATGGTATCCTACAAGCGTTGACATTGTAACAAAGGGGGTTAGATGTAAAAATTCTACAATAGCACTATTTTCCCATAATTTATCCTCTTGTTTGATGGTCAACACTTGTTTTCATTTGGAAGAGCTTAAATAAGATTGTGATAGCTGTAACGACATAGGAAAAATGGGGAATTGTTGATGCATAATCACAACACCCTTGATTGTTGCAACTGATAGGCGAATACAGAAGAATGAATGTATTGCTATGTTTAAAGAATACAGAGCACGCCTTTATATAGGCCGATAGGGAAGAGCCGTGAGGGAGACAATTATTCAACTGTCCACTAACAAATACTAACACAAATGTATTAATCTGCTAACATTCCCCCCCTTAATACATTGCTCTTACAAATGTACCCCCTAAACAAATCAAACTTCACCTTGCCGAGAGGCTTGGTGAGAATATCTGCAACCTGAGAATCAGTAGGGCAGTACTGGAGCTGAATTTGGTGGTTCAAGACCTATTCACGAATGTAGTGACATTCGACCTCAATATGCTTTGTTCGTTCATGGAAAACAGGATTCTTCACAAGCTTCAACACACCTTGATTGTCGCAGTGAATGATGGGAGGTTTCTCTTCAGGAATCCCTATATTTGCAAGAATGCGACGTAACCAAATTGCTTCGCACACAGCTCCTCGTGCAGTGCGGTATTCAGCCTCAGTGGATGAGAGAGCAACAACAGTTTGCTTCTTGCTGATCCACGAGATAGGTCCAGATCTGAGATGAAAAACATATCCTGAAGTGGATTTCCTATCATCAACAGATCCTACATAGTCCGAGTCTGTATATCCCTGTAAGAAGAACTGAGTGTTCTTATGATACTCCAGACCAAAGTCAACTGTACCTCGGACATATCTCAACACATGCTTTGCTGCTATCCAATGACATTTCTTCGGCTCCTGCATAAATCTGGCAAGATAGCTCACCGCAAAGCAAAGATCCGGTCTGGTATAAGTCAAGTAAATGAGACTCCCCACAAGCTGCCTATAGTGAGTGCCATCTACCTGTGGTGAATCCTGGAATCTAGATAATTGCAAACCTTTTTCCATAGGTGTGGACATTGGTTTACAATCTGACATCCCATACTTTTCCAGGAGTGTCTTGGTATATTTCATCTGGGAGACGAAGATATGATTCTTCTTCTGCCATATCTCTAAGCCAAGACAATAGTGAAGTAGCCTCAAATCAGTCATGTCGAAGGATTTCTTCAGATCATTCTTTACATCATCTACAAGATTTTCAGAACTTCATGTGATCACAAGATCATCTACGTAAAAAACTAGAATGACAATCTCTGTTCCTACCTTCTTGATATACAAATTTGTATCTGAGGGGCTACGAGTGAATCCATGCTGCAATAGGTGATCATCAATTTTTATATACCATGCCCTAGGTGCTTGTTTAAGTCCATAAAGAGACTTTATCAGATGACATACCTTGTGTGGTTGATGCTCGTCTACAAACCCTTCAGGTTGGGCCATGTACACTTCTTCTTATAGATCACCATTTAGAAAAGCACTCTTGACATCCATCTGCTGAAGTTTCCATCCATTTTGTGCTGCCAGTGCACATACAACTCTGATGGTTTTGATCTTCGCAGTGGGTGCAAAGGTCTCGTCATAGTCAATTCCTTCTTGCTGAGCATAACCCTTTGCAACAAGTCGTGCTTTGTGTTTGTCGATTGAACCATCTGCCTTATATTTTGTTTTGAAAATCCATTTGCAGCCAATGGATTTCTTACCTGGAGGCAGATCGACAAGTTCCCACGTCCAATTCTGAATCAGGGAATCATACTCAGCATCCATAGCTTGTTTCCACTGTGGTTGGTCTAATGCCTCACGAACAGTGTCAGGTTCGGTGCTCTCAACAACTAAACTCATGAGTGCAAAATTTACCTCATGTCTAGCTTGACTTCGTGTTCTAACTCCCGTAGAAGTACCAGGAAGTGAGTTCAGGTGTGCATCCCTGATAGTACTCTGGACCCATTTCGGACGTTGGCGCTGCTGATGTGAAGATGTGTTTTCCAGTGTGCCAAGATCAACGAACAAGTCTCCACTCAGCTCTTCTTCTCTCTGAGAAGAATCATCTTGCTCATCATCTGGATGTGTGAGCAATCTATGTGACGAGGTCGGTACTGGATCTCCATTGTGTGGCAAGGAGTCAAAGGACGACTCATCACATACCACATCTCGACTCTCGTAGATCTTCTTCGTCTCAGGATCCATGAGACGATATGCCTTTGAGGTAGTACTATACCCCAAGAAAAGACATGGCAGTGTCTTTGGATCGATCTTCTTCCTTCTCTTATCTGGAACATGCATATATGCAGTACAACCAAAAACTCTTAAATGATGAATAGAAGGTTTACGACCAGTCCATACCTCTTCCGGTGTCTTGTTCTGCAAGATCTTCGTGGGTGCCCGGTTGAGTAAATACACTGTTGTCTGGACTGCTTCTGCCCAAAACTGATCCTCCAACTTGGCGGTCGAGAGCATACAATGAGCCATCTCCATGACAGTCCTGTTGTGGCGCTCGGAAATCCCGTTCTGTTGGGGCGTATAGGGAGCAGTCAAATGTTGCTGAATGCCATGCTGCTTCAGGTATGCTAAGAACTTCTTTGACACAAATTCCCCCCCTCGATCTGAGCGGAGGAGAAGAAGAGGCTTCCCAGACTGCCTGGTGGCTTGCTGGTAGAAGGTCTGGAAATTTGCAAGTGCCTCACTCTTCTTCCGAAGGAAATATACCCACATTTTCCGTGAGTAATCATCAATGATGAGCTAAAAGTATGCAAAACCTTGAAAGCTAGCTGGCAGAGGTCCGCACAGATCGGTGTGAACGACCTGAAGAGGCTCTGTAGAATGATAAGAGCTCTGTTTGAATGGACCTCTATGTTGTTTTCCCGCAAGACATCCTGAGCAAACAGGTAAGGAATGGGAGAGTGGAGGAAGCCCTCTTACCATTTCCTTAGCACTGAGTTGATGCAGAGCCCCGACAGAAAGATGACCATATCGAAAGTGCCAAAGTGCAGTGGACTCTGCCGTTGATGCAGAGAGAGCAATGCTAGATGAAGTGACCGCATCCAGTGCAAATAGACGGCCCTTCAGAAATGCGTGAGCAATGACTGACTCTCCCTGGGAAATGATGCAGGACTTGACCCCTTTTTCAACAAAGAATTCAACCTGCATTCTATGGTTAAGAAGTTGACTTACAGACAAAAGATTTGAAGTCAAACCTGGAACATAGAGCACCTTTGTGAGTGTACATCTTCGTGTTCCAAGAGGAATGATGACATCACCAATCCCTGCTGCAATATACTCTTGATTGTCTGCAATGGTGATCCGATCTCCAGTGGGCCGGTCACTCAGAGTATGGAACAACTTCTTGTTGCCAGTCATGTGTTTGCTGGCGCCTGAATCAATCAACCAGACATCTTCTGATGGCTGCGAAGTCTGTGAGACTAGAACAATGTCAGAATGAGTCGTATCTGGTACCTCTTCATCGGAGGTGGCATCCTGTTGAGCAGCAATGTGGCCCTTCTGCCTCTGATTACGAGCATGCCATCGGGATTTCTTGGAATATCCTTGGCCAGAAGTGCTCTCTTCGCCAGAATTTCCATACTTGCGACCGTTGTAATAACAGTTCGCAGTCGTGTGCGTATCCGTGGAGCAAATGTGGCACCACCGATCTGCCTTGTGATTATGCTGCTTCTGGGGTGGCCACTGTGGAGGCCGCTGTGAAGATGGCTGCTGAGCATGCTGCTTCTGATTTTGGGGGGCAGATTGCCCTTTCCGAGGCTTATGTTTTTGCCTCGTGATGAGAGCCTTGTCTTTGAAGGCTTCTTGTACATTTTGCATGGCTTCTTCCTGCTGGAGATAATTCACCAGGGTTGCAAAACTCACCTCCTGTTGAGTAATTGTCAACGTGGTGATCAGTGTCCGAAACCGTGAAGGAAGAGCTCGCAGGGTGAGCGGGACTAGCAACTTGTCATCCACTGGTTCACCGAGTGCAGAGAGTTCTGCACGTAACTCAGCTACACGCCGCAAGAAGGCTTCTACTGATTCGCCATCATGCATACTCATCGTATGAAGCTTTGTCTGAAGTTGCAACTTTGTCGTCAGATTCTTAGCTTCGTAGATGGTACACAATGCGCTCCATGCCTGAGAAGAAGCAGTTGCTTCCCGAATGTATGGCTGCACCTCATCAGAAAGACTGAGGGTGATGAGCATTAGTGCTTTCGCATCAGCCTTTTCATATTTTTCCAACAGATCATCGTCTGTGGGAGGGGCATCTTTGCCAGAGACAATCCCCCAAAGATCTTCGAATTGAAGAATCGTCCGCATTTTGGTTTTCCATGCGGCGAAATTTGGCCCTTTCAAGAGTTGGGCATTAGATAGCAATATTTTTGGATCAGACATTTTCAAAAACTCAAAAATGTATCTTATTTATTTATTTATTTATTCAAAATGGCTACAATGCTTACTGAAGGAATCTGTCCCGAAGATGGGCTCTATAGGCTCGTGCAGTGAGACGCCGACGCTCCTGTGGGCGTTCTATTTCGCGTTCGTCATCTGCATCATAACCATGTTCAAGTTCTACACGAATCCGCCGTGCTTGACATCGAACGTCGAACCAGAAGTATTCCAACAGTCCTCGGCGCACAATCTCGTCAAAGAGAATGTTACCAGTGTTGTGTAGCTCGTTGATCAAGGCAAAGAACAGTCCAGTGGTGTCTTCGTTGTCATTCAATGCCCAAATATTTGGTGCATTGCTCGCGGTGCTTTGTGCATCAGAAATTTGAGACATACGCGCACACACTGATTTGCAATTTGCTGACTTTGCTTACACGTAGTAGTCACAAGCACGAATCTTGCTCAGTCTTCTTCTCCTTTAGGCACGCACAGCAAAAGAAATGGGAACAGTCTACCTCTCTTCCTTCATGCACGCAGCAAAGAAACGCTCCTCACTCAGCAAAAACGGGACTCCTTCACACACGCAGTAAAGAAACGCGGGACCATTTTTCAGAACCGCAGCTTGTCTCCAGTTGGGTGCAAATTTCTAGGCACTGATCTCTACTTTTCTTCTTCAGTGCAGGACTTTACACAACTACTTTTCACAGTGCTGGTTTCCACGTAGGTCTGAGAAAGTTTATCCAACAAAGGAGAAAGACAAGCTGTAATTTCCCCAAGTTGCTTCTAAGGAGAGTTGTTTGTTGCAGGTCAAAACGTTTGCTCCAGGCTTTTGATTTCCACACTGCATGATAGACTCCCACACGTCCACGTGCTAAGCAATTACTGCTCTCCACGCAAATCAAATTCTCCTGCTCCGATCTTCACACGCCAAATCCAACTCTTCAGGCACAAGCAGTCATAGCAGGTCTCCACGCCAAGGAAAGACAGGTCGCTCTTGGTCGCTGTCCACGCACAACACACAAAGAACATGCCAAAAACTGTCACTTCAATCTTCCACGCAGGCAGAGGATGGATAAGAGCTCTGATACCAATGATAGGCGAATACAGAAGAATGAATGTATTGCTATGTTTAAAGAATACAGAGCACGCCTTTATATAGGCCGATAGGGAAGAGCCGTGAGGGAGACAGTTATTCAACTGTCCACTAACAAATACTAACACAAATGTATTAATCTGCTAACAGCAACTTGATAGAATGAAACTGTCAGTGTGATTGCATAACATGGAGCTTTTCCCAAAGTGTGGGACTTTGCAATCGGGAAACCTCTCTGGATGAAGGTTGGTTCCTATTCCTCTATTCTGATACAAACATCCAAATTGTATAGCATCTATCCTAAAATCTATTATAACTTGCTAAGGAGAAATGATTGAAACAATTGCAAGAAATTAAACCTAATCTATAGGAGGTGATGCACCAAAAGGAATGTTGAACACCTATTATGCATGGATATGAAAACCAATAAGTTTGAAGGGGATGAATACACACATACAAGTCAAC
>CM034155.1:174358779-174423779 GCA_019776745.2 Taxus chinensis | reverse complement strand
CTTTCCATGCAAACCACATATTCCACACACATCACCTTCAGTCATGGTTGGAGAGGATAAATATAGGTGGTGTGATTAAGGCCAAGAGAATAAATAGAGGTCGTCTAATATGTTGTTAATATAACATGTCGATAGTAGCCCACTCTAATTCTAATTTGAAACAACACCGTTTGCCATAAATTTATTCTAGACAGTTTTGCTTGTACATTTTTGTTTAAGACGACTCCGAGAGTTTCAACCTATAAATTATTCAAAATATTATTTAAATATATTCTAGACAAAAAAAAATTTGGGCAAACTTTTCGCTCTACTTTAGAATGGTTAATGGAGGAACGTGTTAAACCACATATTAAGCCTCCATGAAGCGATTTTGATGGCTTTGAATGTTCATATATTTTACAGAAAATACGAAAAAAAAAAGCAGAGTATGGTTATCTCTCTCCCAAACGGAAGAAACACACAAATTGTCAAAATCTTAATTGTCAAGAGTCAAGCCTATTACAATAATGTAGGCAAAGTGTCCGTAACGCGTGTGAAACACGTATTTAGCCTATTTCCGTCACCGCATGAAACAGTTCGCAGAATCGCATCCAACATTCTTAAAAACACATAAATATTTGCCAACAATTCAATTTAGACAATATTTTGTCCATATAATGGAAGGCTAGACTTTGTCTTAAGAGCTAACTCTCGTATTCCTCGCTATTTTTAGGTGTAATATTACAAACTCTAATTTCAGGGAATCAATGGAGTGCAGCTTGTGTAGCGATGTGGGCTTTCAGAGCAGTTTGTGCACTAAATGCCTATTGCGTTTTCAGCATCAGAAAGATAACAATTCATCTCGCCATTGCTATTTTTTTCACTATTCTTCTTTAGAGATAATCTTCATCCACTGTATTCTAATTTATTGGGAAAAAATGAAGGGTGTGATGGATATATCTCATGGCGTATATTCTCTTAGCCATCAACTGATCATCATGTGCTTTTTTCTGTCAGATATTGCAGCAGAGCATATTTTGAGAATGTGTCAGCTGAGATTTGTGACTGGTGCTACAATATTCAGGAGGAGGCAGGCTCCGATAGTAAGCTTATCAGAGTTTGTTCGAAAGGAAAGGGGAATTGTTCTGGGTCCGAAGAGTGCTTGAGCATGACCCATAATGGCGAAGTGAAGAGAAAACTGAAAAACTGTCATGCTGACATTGATAGAGAGATACCCAAAAAGCTGAATAACAAGGCTTGTGAGTTAATTTGCAATGATAGGAAAGTTAGGAGGAGATATAGACTTCTTGATGAAATTATGTGTTGGCTGTATTGGTTTTCAATGCAGATAAGCTATTTTCCATGCAATAATGTCAAAACCAACTATGTAGTTTTCTTTTGTATAAAAATCTTGTAGGGCTGGCTGTTTCATTTATGAATATACCGAATCCACTTTGGACTTGGCTCTTGGGACTATTAAAAAATATTTCTACATGCATGGGAAAGTGTTTTTTAATACTTAATATTTTGTATTTTCATTTCGAATAATAAGGAATCAATGATTATCATCAAAGCAGGTCAAGTGGTGGCATTCCATATTGTCGTGCTCCATGTTTGGTATCTGATTAGCAGGAGCCAATACAAATTGTTATTTCATACTATTTTAGTGGCTTAGTAATGTAGAAAAAAGCCTTCACTTTTTGGATGTATACGTCAGGAATAAAAACAGAAAAAAGAAAAGAAAGAATTGCAATGATATCTTCCATGAAAAATGGTCAAAAAAAAAAAGTGGTCAAATTAATTTCACGAAATTTGGGCACAGTCGTCTCTATCGGTAGAAATCAGGACCTAAATTTAGAGAAAAATGCAGGCTGAGATAATTGGTATAAACCTTGTCATGAAAATTATAAACGTCCACACACGATAGAGACCTAAAAGATAATAAAGGAGGTCGTAATCAAAGAATCACTAAAAAATAAGAAAAGAGTAGCAATAACAACAATATAAGGGAAAGGTCACGTGCAACACGTAAGTTTTGGAAATTCTAACCACGCTCATGTCATGGAATGAGTAACCATTGTGTGTGGCTATGTGTTGAAAGAATTCATCACTGAGCATCAAAAATAAATTAAGAAGAAATAATGTTGTACAAAGTTAGACAATTTCTTCTACATACTTGTTAGTCAAGGAGTTTCTTCTATGGTTCCAGGAAAAGTGGCATGGTATTCAATCACCAATAGTAAGGTGAGAGATCACTCAAGGAGAGTTGTGATCCACGAGAAGATTATTGATATCATACGTGTATAGTTTGATGAACTCAGCACCTTCGTCGAAATATTTCCTATACATGTACATTTGCATTTGTTGTTGTTTGATACAAACTCTCAATTGTATGTCCAAAGATAGGATCAGCTATGTAGAAAAGGTTGTGATTCCAACCACACAAAATGAATATTTTTTCATTACTTTTTATAAGCACATGAACAAGATGGAAGATGTTAGAGAAACCATTCCGTAATAGGGAATCCTATGATATCATACAAACATGAACATTGAAACAAAGGGGGTTAGATGTAAAAATTCTACAATAACACTTTTTTCACCTCATTTATCCTCCTATTCGATGGTCAACACTCTTTTTCATTTGGAAGAGCTTAAATGAGATTGTGATGGCTGTAACGACATAGGAGAAAGAGGGGATTGTTGATGCGTAATCACAACACCCCTAATTGTTGCAACTCGATAGATTGAAACTGTTAGTGTTATTGCATAACATGGAGATTTTCCCAAAGTGTTGGACTTTACAATGAGGAAAGATCTCTAGATGAAGGTTGGTTCCCATTCTTCTATTCTGATACACACATTCCAATTGTATAGGATCTATCCTAAAATCTGCTCTAACTTGCCAAGGAGAAAGGGTTGGAAAGATTGAAAGAAATTAAACCTAATCTACATGAGGTGATGCACCAAAAGGATTGTTGAACACCTTCTTTGAATGGAGATGACAACCAATAATTTTTAAGGGGATGAATACATACCACAAGTCAACCAATTGTTTTGAATTCATTCACCATTAAACACAAACCATTAAATATGCAACACAATTTAACATGCATAGTTAACAAAAACTTTCAATGAGAGATCGAGAGAATGCAATGAACACAAGAGAGGGTTGAACTTCATCCACAGACTTATATTATTGCTCCACAAATTTGATACAATGCATTACAATGGTCGAGAGGCACTAATTTTCATTATAGCTGGAATGGGAGGTTTGAACTCCATAAATTCACTTACAGACAAGAGAATAAGGGAGTGTGTAAAGCAAGATTATCCAGCCTTTTGAAATGAGCCCCTCTTTACAATATATAGGAAGAATGATAGAAGGGAGAGAGAGGAATTCAAAATCTTGCTTCAACCACCCAAAATGCATTAAAATCACCTTCAACAATGATGGGTGCCACTGTAAAACCCATACCTCCATGTACTTTTCCTTGTTGGAGAAGAAAGGAAGTCCATACATTCATCATTTGGGTAGGTGAGAAATTTGGAAACACCATCTAAAATGATGGACTATATTTCCTCATTTTGAAATACTTAGTCACACTAAAAATAAGAAAACCAATCGTAGTTGTGTAGAGGACACTGAGAAATTTCTAAAATGTCCTATTTTGTGAAAATATGAGCTCCCAGTCAAAAGTTATGGCCATTTGAAGAGGAGTGTGCCATTCTGCAATAAATGCCATTGGTTAATCTGCCCCTTTTCGGACTTCGACAATGCATCACAACCTTTGAAATTTGAAATTTCAGAATTTTGGGATTCAGAGCTTCAGGAGTTTACGCTTCGGAGATTGTCGTTACTGTTCATCACTCAAGTTGGCTTGAGAGTTCCAAAATGTCGAACCTTTGAAGTTTGAATTTCAAAATTTGGAGTTCGGACTTTGAAATCATGCTACATGACATTGATCATCCTTCAAGCCAAAAGTTCCAAAATTCTAAAACCCCGAAGTCTAAAAATCGAGCTTTGGGTTTCGGAACTTTATCTTTTTGTGGGTTCAGGTTTCAGGATTTCAGGGGTTTGGGACTTTAGGTTTCCGGGATTTGGGACTTCAGGTTTCAGGGATTTGGGACTTTGGGTTTCGGGATTTAGGACTTTGGGTTTCAGGGATTCAGGACTTTGTGTTTTGGGGATTTGGGACTTCAGGTTTTGGGTTTCGGGTGTTCGATTTTCCACTAGGCACATGAAACCTTTGAAATCCTGAAAGCCTTAAGTTTAAATTTCAAACTTCAGATTTCAGACCTTTCTACTCATTTTTCACACTTCCTTCCACCAAGTCCCTCAATTTCACTTCGGCCTACCTCTGAACGACCACAACTTCGAAGTTTGAATTTCAGACTCCATAGCTCCTTCATAAGCTGAACCAACTCGAAATCCTAAGCTCTTTTGCAATGCACTTGGCCCATTTCAACTCGCTTGGCTCGAGCTGGAAATGTGAGTTCCTGTGGCCGAATCGATCCTGTTATTTTATCTGTGTCGGGTCATGTTTGTTTGATTTTTCCTAAGGGGAAAAATTAGATCACAAGAATTTGTACAGAAGTGGTAGTACCCCTTGCAAAGGTTTGCGATGACATTGATTAGATGTAGACATGTTCACATATGTTATATTAAGCCCAGTCATTCAGATGCACATTTAACAGATTTTGTCTTGTTGTGGTTGACTCATATTGGTGGTCCATTAAGGTTGAGAGAATAAAAAGAGATTGCCTCATATGTATTTGATACATCATGTCATTGGTAGCACCATATTATTCTAATTTTGAACAATATATTTCAGTGTAAAAAATCATTTAAATAGCCCAAAGTAATGCATGCAGTTATCCAAGTACATGGAAAATAAAGGTTGGCTCATTTTAGTGTCGATGAAGAGTACCTATGAATGTGTTTTATCTTCACCACCAGCTAATAGTGATAAAGAGGTCACTAGTCTATGGAAAGAGATAAGTGAATATATATATATATATATATTGTGTGTGTATGTGTGTGTTTTGAAGAGGATAAAAACAACCACTTAGTTGCAACAAGTGTGATTTATGTTTTGCTGAGGACAAAGCCACATCCGAAGAGGTAGAAATGAATATTATGGACATACTATTATGATGACAAGAGAGTGAATTCAATGTCCTCTAAAAAACTTGACGATCTTAGCCATCATCTTCTAGACCAATTGGACGTATTCCGTGATGAAGACACATAAACCATGATTGAAGAATATATAGAATTTTTAGTTACGCACGATACGCTCTCTTGTTATGTGACCATTTGACAAATACACCTTAAACATCATTGTTTCCCATTGACATAGAGGTGGTTAAGGTGCTACTTACCATAAAAATTTCATCTAATAATGTCAATGCAGAATCTTAATATCCAGTATGCATTGACCATTTTCACCTGACAGAAGTAGCAAGGTTAGTGCCTTGCCATGCAAACCACATATTCCACACCCATCACCTTCAGTCATGGTTGGAGAGGATAAATAGAGGTGGTGTGATTAAGGCCAAGAGAATAAATATAGGTCATCTAATATTTTCTTAATATAACATGTCGATGGGAGCACCCTCTAATTCTAATTCAAAACAACACCTTTTGGCATAAATATATTCTAGACAATTTTGTTTGTACCATTTTTTTAAAGACAACTCCAAGACTCTCAACCTATAGATCGTTTAAAAAAATATTTAAATATATTCTAGACAAAAAAATTTTGGGCAAACTTTTCGCTCTACTTTAGAATGGTTAGTGGAGGAGCATGTTAAACCTCTAATTAGATTTTAAGCCTCCATGAAGCGATTTTGATGGATTTTAATGTTCATATATAGAACGGAAAATACGGGAAAAAAAGGCCAAAATATGGTAATCTCCCAAATAGAAAAAACACACAAACTGTCAAAATCTTAATGGTCAAGAGTCAAGCCTATTATAATAATGTAGGCAAAGTGTACTTAATTCTTGTGAAACACGTATTTCACCTATTTCTGTCACCGCATGAAACAGTTCGCAGAATCGCATCTAACATTCTAACACACTTACGCCATAAATATTTTCCAAAAATTCAATTTAGTCAATATTTTTTTCCATATAATGGAAGGCTAGACTTTGTCTTAACAGCTAACTCTCATATTCCTTGCTATTTTTAAGTGTAATATTACAAACTCTAATTTTATGGAATCAATGGAGTGTAGCATGTGTGGCGATGTGGGCTTTCAGAGCAGTTTGTTCCAGTGCACTAAATGCCTATTACGTTTTCAGCGTCTGTAAGCATCGATATGAAGTCTACCTCATGCCCTCTCACCATTCACTATAAAATTATCTATCGCCTTGTTAACACCCTACATCTTGTAGTAAACAATGATTTAACAAAAGGTAGTAGCCTGGTGAGTCATGTCAGTTTAGAGTCTGGTAAAATAGAACCAGAACTCATTTCCTAGGTTGATATAATGGTTCCTAAAGATTGAAATTTGTCCAAAAAGGCTCTAAGTCAAGGACAACCTTCATTCCAAAATGCCACCAATGTTTCTAAAAGTAACCATAGAATTTCTCTGTCCTTCCATTAAAAGGAAACCCCTTCTTCTCTATCCAATGCCTCTTCCTCTAGATCAAGTTCTTCTTATTTCTCCACTGAAACAACCAAAGAGAAAACGAAAAAAGATAAAGTCTTTGTCTATAATCATGATAGTCTAATCCATGATCCTAATTCTGATCGTCTATGGTGTTAAGATTGTGAAAAAATGATAAGACAACAGTATATTCCCACAAATGGTCCAGTAATTAATATGATTACAAAAGTCAATATGGAAAGATCTATTGCGGATCTTCCCCCTCTTGAAGATAGTGAGATTGTTTCTGTAGATGGAATGTAAAAAGCCACTTTTTGGTACCAGCGGGAAGTCAACAAAGAAATTGAGCACTCTGAATCCTCAAAGATGCTCAATTGGACAAAAAAGTCCTGAAAGATGTTAATGCAACCTTGAAGAAGCATGAAGAAACTCTCCTGGAGATCAAGAAGAAACTCAAAGCAATGGAGCTCTATAACAAAGGTGAGATCAAAGTCTATATCTAAATGCTTAATCATAAAGTAGACGATCTTCATACTACTATTCAAAATGTACCTACCTCATTTGAATCCATTGTTCAACCTGTTCAAATAATTTCCTCTTCTGTTGAAGATATAATTTGGCTCATAGCTGACCTTCCTAATTTTCCCATAGAAATATCAAAAATTATTGTAGAAAATACTAATCCTATAGTAAAAATTACTGATGATACCAGGAAGGAAATTAGACCTAAAATCTCCACCTATCATAAACACCATGCTAACTAGATCAAAATCCTTCATCAACAGTCTTTTGACCAACATAGTAATATTGAAAAATTCCAATAGTCTATTGATCTTATCCCAGAAATTTCTGACAAGCTTGAAGAAATCCATTCTTTAACCAAGCCACATGAACTAGAAGTCCTTGATTGGTCTTAAAAATCTCCTAATATGATGTAGTTAAAAAATTCAGAGAGTCCAAGCTAAGCCTGCCTCTTCGTCTAACAGGATTTCCATGGACAAGATGATGCCAGAAGATGCAGAAGGCATATACACCCTTGGGAAAGCCTTTCATTTTGTTGAACCTTTACAAAAAATTGTTCATACCCAAACTCTCCAACCTAGTTTCTACAAAGTTGAGTGCGATAATCCAACAGAGATAAAAGAGATGGTACATGACATGATTGTTTAGTCAAATACAAGAATCCAAGAATACCTCCTTATTCTTGAAAGCTAGAATCTGTGATATGAAATAGGTAAAAATAGTACCAATGTTATATGCATAATTTGTATTATAATTCTTATAGGATTAATTATCCTAATATGAAGATAAGTTATATTGAATCATTCCCATCTTTCTTTTCCACGGGATACAAGAAAGATCTTTAACACAAGCCTACTGAACTTCTTATCTTTGGACCCATTAATCAGGTTAATAATGATACTAATGCTCACTTGTGCCAAGAAAAATATTTTAGGAAGGAAGCTTCCAAAGATAAAAAGGCGGCAGATGTAGAGTTCTGTCAGTTACAAGACAATGATCCTTTTGGCTCTAGATCTTAAAAAATTGTGGCTAAGCACAAGAAGAAGTCATGTTATGAATTCTCTTGATTCAGAAAGGGGAAGGGAGCATGGCATAAACACAAATCCTTTAGGTATTCTTTTCCCTCTAGAAAAAAAAAAGGTTCTTCAGAAAATATCAAGGAAACAGAAGAAAAAAGCCTATTTTCTTTATTCGCAAAGGTGATCACTATGCTAACAAGTGTCCCAAAAAAGACGCTACTAAAGGAAAAGAAAAAAATTATTTTCTCAAAGATAATCATATTGATGAAGAAATAAATTTCTTCACTTCTAGATTTGGCTATGAACGTTCAAACATCTTATATAGTTTTGATGAAGAAAACCGAAACATAAATCTAATCAAGGATGCTAATTCTAGTTCAAAATTAGATAGTACAGATTCAGGGTAAGACTCTTTGCCCATTTTTACTCATATATTATGTTATCAAGTTTTCCTCATCCTTTTATTCCTCCAAATTAAAAATTACTAGCTCACCAGCTTGATGAATCCCAACAAGAATATGATTCCTCCATGGGAAACTAGAAAGTCATATTTGTATCAACAGATTATTTCTCTTGAGCTCAAACATCAAGCACAATTGAATCTTGAGCTCGAACAAAAAAAGGAGGAATAAACCTCAACCTTCTTAAGAAACAACAACAAAAAGAAGAAGAAGAAGACCTTGAAACTTTCAAAGCGGTTCAAAGAACTCCCAAGACAAGAAAACTCAGAGGAGATTTCTCATCAGGATTCTAAAGAGGATGTGGTAGGAGAGAAATGCTCTTCCCTTTCCACTTTCCTAAGGACACAACTCTTGAACCAAAGAAGCAGTGTATAAAGATTGAATCTGCTCCACCTATTTTTAGAAAGTAATTACATACATATAGAATGAATTTTCTCCAAAAATCCATATTTAATGCCTTAAAATAATTCAAACAGTTGGTTGAATGAATAGAGCATAGGACCCTGTGCCTTGGAATCTCTAAAATAGAATCTACCATCGTAAACATCATCATTGGTGTATATAAAATCGTGAAGTATATTTAGTTTTGTCGATTTCGACCGGAAAACACTTCTACCGCATTCATTTTGAAGCCACCTTGGTTTAAAAAAATTAAGTGAAAACTGCATATTACTAACAAGCTCCATAAAAGATACTTCCAAAATGAGCTCTAATTATTAGTTTTTTGTCCCATCAAGTTCTCTACATTCTCTAGATATCATATAATAGGTTAGAAGTGTTAAACATATCATTCAGATGTTCGGAGACCTTTTTGAAAGCCTAGAATGTAGTGCTCACTTCCCTTCGACAATTTTGATATTGATCATGATATTGCTGACTATATTATGGACATTATTATAGTTTTGATTTAGTATGGTGTTAGATGTTAGATCAAGGATTATTGTTAACTCTGATTCATATATGATGCATGATGATTGTTAGAGATATTTTATATAGATTTTGACATACTGTTGGACATGGTTATATATATATATATATATGGATGTTGTTAGGACATGTGATATTTGGATATATTGAGTAGTCCGAGAAAATTGAATTTAAAATTGATGATTATATAGTTACTGATGAAATTTTAAGTGCTATTGTTGATTGTCTGGATGTTGTTGTGATTCAGATATATATTGATGATTTTGAAATTATATTATACTCATTTGGATGTTCTGATATGGCCACAAGGATGAAGGGGTATTTGTATTGTGCAGGTTAAAAATATCACAACAAACATCGGGGGATTGGAGACCAACCACATTGGAATTCTAGATGAATTCAACAAGGTCCCCATGGCAACTTGTATTGTTCGTGTGTGTGTGTGTGTTTGATTGTTAGGGATTCCCATGGGGGGGGAGATCACTTTTAAATGTGACCAAGGGTTATGTGTATTTATTTATTTGATTCCTTTTAATTGATGTTTGTATGTGTTTATTAAGTGATGTGTTTACCCCTTTCATTATTTATTAATTGTGGTAAATTATTTTGAGAAATCATACTGTTAAGTTAATAAATTAAAATATGTCATAAGAAAGTAATTACCAGAGTTGTTGGTCTTGAATTAAAGTGTTTTAAGAGACGTGTAAGTGATGTGTAAGTTAACTTTTGAGTGTGAAACACTCCACCTTCTTGGAAATTCAAAATTGTCCTTGGAGGCTGATTTTGGAGGCTTGTGGGACAAATTAAATTTATCCCATACCTCTTAAATTTAATTACCAACCATACCTACGGTTGGAGAGTTGAGATTAGAACTTTTTAATACTTTTTGTGAAGGCAAATTGTAGGTTTTAATTGCACTTTTCTCACATGATTTAATTTCATTCCTTTGGGGTGTGGGTTGTATTTGAGTGTGTAATTAAACTGTCTTATTTTTTACCCACCTATTTATTATGCATTGAGGAATGAAGTTGACTTTTTGGTTGGGGTTGAGGATATGTGATGTGGCATCCTACATGGACCCACCTCATCCTCTTCTCTTCCCTCTTCTATAAAATTCAAATTGCTTGCCTTGTTTTGGGTTGTTCAACTTGAGAGACTTCATTCTTGGGTGAATTCCTTGTTGTTTTGGGAGCTCTTGCTTTTGGAGAAGCTTGAAGATTGTTGCATACATGTCGTTTGGTGGATTGTTTGGTTGTTTGCTTGGAAAAAACTGTTGTTTGGAACTTGGGAAACTCCATCATGGAGAGGTAAGAGCTTGGCTCTTGAAATACTATTCTTTTATGAATGTAAATGTTAATGTGTGAATGCTTTGATATGTTTTGTGTTGTTGGGTAGATGGCCTAGGAATGGTGTAGGAGAAGACTATGGGGTTTATTTTATGGGAGGCACAAGTGTTTTAGGGAGGTATAAGGGTGGAGGGAGTTTGGATTTAGGTTCCACCTTACAAAGAAATAGATTGCATTTCTTTACTTGTTATGGGGTTCCATAAGAGGTTGGGGAGGCATAAGGAAATGTGAGGAATAAGGGGTACTTGGGGGAGCATAAGGAATGACAGGGATTTGATATACTATATTTTGGCAGTTTGTAATTCAGGTGGCAATACCCATTTCCCCTTTGGGATGCATAAGAAGCATCCCCTATAGTTTCTTGCTCCTTTGGCTTGCTGGATGAAGCCTTAGTAATGTTTTCAATGCTTTAATGTAGTTGTAAACTACATTCTATTTTCGACTATGTTTTATTGTGAAAATACTTCTTGTGTGTTTGTGCAAGCCTGTTGTTGCCATGAGTTCGATCACATCTTTTATTGTATTGTGGTTGGGGCTCAGGGGCCAACGAAGAAGGATGAATTCTCCTCTTCATTGGATTTATTGGTTGGGTGGAGAGTGTTGCCTTTCCCATACTCTTGTTTTGATCACAATTTGGGAGAATGAGAAGTATGCATGTTGTTGTTTTCAAGCTGAGAAAAAGACAGTTGAACAGTTCCTTGTTGAGATAAATTTTATTGTAACCTCTCCCACTTGAAGTGGATGAACTTGTAAATATTTTGTAATGGAAAGATATTATATTGATTTTCAAGTTGTATATTGAAATGTGAAAGAGACATACTCTATTCCAATATTTTGAGAGCAAGAAATTGTATTCTGTATGATGAAATTGAAGAATGAAATAAAAGATGTAAAGTTGTATTTGAAATCAATAAAGGATTGCATGACATTCCTCAAATTGCATCATTGTATTGAATTTAATCATCTAAATGTGAGTTGTAATCTCTTATTGAAAGAAAGAAAAGCGTATGAAGAAGTGTGATACTTTGTCTTTTGAAATATGTGAAAATTTGAAATCAAAATTGTATTTTAGATTCTATATAGTTGAATTGAATAAACTAAATGTATTAGATTAGAATTGGAACGTATTATAATACTTGGAAGAAGAAAATGGCAAATAAACCCTTTAAAATTTGATCTTTGTTTTGTATTTTCAAACTGGCAATTTATTTAATCCAAAAGGCACAGACTGAACCTGCACTCAATAAATAATAATGAAACATTAAATTGGACATACCAGGATATAAATGAGTTCAATTAGACAAAAATTCTTAAAATAAATATTTCAAAACCTGGCAAAACTGAGTTCAAAGCTTTCACAGTCGTTTTGCTATCAAAGTTGTAAAATTTCAAATTGGAACTCAATTAAATAAATCTACCTCAAAAAATTATTTAAAACCACCTAAGAAAAATTCTCCATGTCTATTTTACATGTTGAGAGATGAAGAAGATCAAATTGAAAAAAAATTGTAATTTAATTTTTTACCAGTTTGCATTGTAAAAGCCTGTAGATTGTTTTATGAAAATTGACCCCTTAAACTTTGTCAAAATCTAAATTTAATGATTCCTAAGTACATAGGACGTTGAGAGATTTCTATAAAGTCCTTGTTTTCCCAAAACCGACCCCTCTATCGAAAGTTATGGCCTAGTGAAGGTGTTCCTTCACTTGGCATCAAAAAAAAAATTTAGAAAAAATTCACTTGGCGGGGCTGCGTGCCCGAATTTTTTTGTTGGCATTTCAGAAAATTTTTGGGAAATTTTTCCTGATTTCCCCCGCCACCCCACCAACCCACAGCCAATCAAAGGCTACCACGCTGCACCACGAGGCGTTGAAGGAGGGATGGACCCCTTTTTAAGCTTAGTGCTTCAAAAAAAAATTTGGGAAAAGTTTTCTAATTTTCCCCACCGCCCCATTGGCCCGAAACCACTCAGAGGTGGCCACGTGGCACCATGAGGCATTGGCAGAGGTGTGGATCTTTATTTTACTTTGCGGTTAAAAAAAAATTAGGGAAAATTTTCTAAATTTTCTTCGTCACCCTGCAGCCAATCAGGAGCTGCCACGTGGCGTCATGAGGCATCAGCAGAGGAGCGGGTTCCTTTTTTCCTTTTATGTTTTCAGAAAATATTAGAATTTTTTTCTAAATTTTCCTTGCCACCCCGCCACCCTATAGCCAATCAGGAGCTTCCATGTGGCATCACGAGGCATTGGCGGAGGCACAGGTGAATTTTACCCCTTTTTCTTTTGGGGTTTTAAAACCTTTCCATCCCAGCCACCCTACTTTCCCCACGTTGGCTGAGGAGGCACCACGTGTCCCTTGCAGACTCCCGGGTGCAATGTTGGATTTTTGACACATGCAGGAAATTTTCCAAAATTTCTCCCGCTGCCCCACTGACCTGACTCCTCCTCTGGGAAATATTTCTCCCCGCGGCTCATAGACCCGCCCTTGGGGCAAATTTTCTCCCCTGGACCCACAAGTCCGCTCTTGGGGAAAATTTTCACCGCAAGGCCCGCCGGCCCATAACTTGAGAAATATGAGGAGTTAGGAAGACTTCATTATATCAATGGAAAGGTGAGGAAATTTTTTATCCAATGGGAGTGATTTAGGAAAATTTTGAATGCGTTAAGTTCGAGAAAAATCAATTTGAATCTTTAATCCTGTTAAAGGGTTGGTATTTTGAGAAATTACCCTCTGAACCTAATTGAACTTTGTAACCATACATTTTGGATCTTGTGATCTCTAATTATTGTTAATAAAATAAAATTATATTCTAGTGGATTAGAATTATTCTGGAACTTGTTACTGACAACTCTTGTCTTGTAACCTGGTTATAGACTCTTTTTAAAAAAAAAATATTCCATAATTTTCCTAACTAATCATAGGTTGTTCTTGGGTCTCAAGTGGGTTATTTTAGCGGGTGTTACACTTGGTATCAAAGCCGTGGGTTCAAAGCTTGGACCCTTGGGAACACTAGAAAACTTGAGACATGAACTGTAAACCTAGCACACTTTTGAATCTAAGAAAACATACTTGTTTGAAAATTGAAAAAGAAATGTGTACGAAGAAATATTACATTGCTCTGTTCATTCGAACTACCAAAATTAAAATAATAATAAAATAATAAGTTGTTTGAATTGTTGTACGCGATCAGTGGAATTTTGTTTGGATCTGGGTAACTAAGAATGTCAAATTAAAATGATTTTTGTGGACTTCTAGTGTAGTGGAAACTTGGTTCCCCTTTTAAAATATGTTGTTTTACAAGTCCTAACACTTGATTTAATTGTATGATGTGTTAAACCTTTTATTGAGACCCTTCCTTATTGGAGTTGTTGGAATGATAAATTGTATGGTGTGAATCTTGTGGTTGGACAATAGTGGTTGTGTCCTAGGGTCGGGAAGAGTTAATTAGAAGTTGTTTAGAGCTTCATTCCTTCAATAGTTAGGAAAGTTGGTCTGGTTGTCAATTTTTCATTTTGTTACCCATATGGGAGAGTTGACATTAAGTATGGATTTCATTTATGACCCAATCCTGCACATGTGTCCTTAGAACTGACCTTTAGACAGAGTACCCCTATTGGTTGCCATGAAGGGGTGTGTTCAAAAGTGGTGTTAACATTTTGTATTTTACATTCATAAACTTGTGTCATTTTATTAAGGACCAACATCTTATTTTATGATTGGATTAAGAAGCTCTGAGGCTCTTCTAGTTATTTATATTTTTGCGAGAATTTTCAGACTTTGCAATATGGCTACTTAGCCACTTTCCTTGATTGCCGATATTTCTTATAATTTATTTTGATTGGTGACTCAGAGCTCATTATGTTGTTGTCTACTTAGCTAAACGTTACGTGGATTTTCTTGTATGATGATGAGCTGATTCTATGCTACTTGTATTCATACATTTTGTCATATGGGGGTACACCCTAGGTGTCTTAAATGTCCTCTTAGGTGCTTAAAGTTATGCCTTAATTTTAGATGCACGAAACCTTAAGTGTATCTAGGATCTTAGAGTGACCTTTTCATTACTCGACCTTATTGGGAAGAGAGTTCATTGTGTTGTGCATTCTAGTTGGAAGTCTATTAGCGGTGGTAGTGATTCTCTTACAATCCAGTAAGAGCTTGAACCTTGCCAGAGTAGAGGTGTTTAATTGTGGGTTGATGAATTATGGTGGGATCGGTTTTCTTTTGGCTGGCTGTGGATGTTAGTGGAAAAGTGTTTGTCTGGTAGTGGCTTCCCTTCGATGGCATGCTAAGTTTTATCAAGAGTTCCTCATTTCATTATATTAAGTAGTAACTTGAGGATTGTATACATATTGGTAATTATGGTTAGATTTAATCCCATTCAAGTATTGTGTGTAAATTAAGTGTGTCTGTTTTCCCTCTTGACCTATAAATAAGTCTACCCTTTGCTTAACTTTTTTTTTGTTACTATGAATAATACTCTATGACCTATAAATTTTTGATTACGTGGAGACACTTATGGATGCTTTAAGTCTTTTAGACCATGACATTTGTGATGATAGTGTAATTAGACCTTGATAATTTAATCTTGGTGGTATTTTATAATGTGATTCTTCTTACAAAACGGTGACTCTTGGTCATAAAGCCATGTTGAATAGATAGTTGACTGTCTACTTACATTTGACGTTTTCTAGCGAGTATGTGGTGTTCTTATAGTTAAAATATTCCTTGTCATTTTGATTGCTTTGTTGGTGGTATCTTGTGGTAATATGGGTGCAGATTTGAAAACTTTCCTTGTCTTATTAGGTGAGTAAAATATTTTTGTCAAAACAACAAACATTGTTAAACCCTTGTAGATCAGTAAAAGTAATTATGCTTCCTTAATGGGCCTCCCTTGTAACTTCTTTTGAGAACTTTTAGAAACCCACTAGGAATGTTTTATGATACTTGTAATTAGTGGGAAAGAAAAATCTCGAAATATTGTTGTGATCCATGTTGGTTGATTGTTTCCTAGTTCTTACAAAAGTAATAATGTGTTTTCTATGTTGAATGTCCCTTGTTTTCCTTATAATTAAAAATGTGATGTGTTGATTTACCTCTCTCTCCCATAAAAGTAACAGTGTGATATGTTTACCCTTCCTTCTCATTAAATTTTTAATTGACAAGTTGACTTACCCAAACATCATAAAACTATAATTGAGGAGATTTGGCCTTGAAGCTTAAAAAATAAACTAAAACATAGAAAGAGAAAATGGTTCTTGCTTTAACCTTGGTAGATTAATAGAAAAAAAAACATGTAGAAGAATAGAAAAGGAAAACTTTGTCCATCTACCTCCCCTAGGAGTAAAATAAATACTTTTTCTCTTTTCCGCCTTTACAGAATGATGAGATATCATGCCCCCTTAGTGGTCCTTATAACACAAAGTTGTGATGTCATAATAGGAGGAAGTTTAATTAAGAAAAATCGTAAAGGAGAGTGTTTAGCAAATGAAACTACAAATTTTGACTAAATTAGTTGAGTTATAAAATAAGTAAGATTTATGTGTATTGAGTGCATGTTTAGTTGAACTTGTAGTTTTGTCGCATACCTGAAATTGTGAAACACCTGGTGTATAGCAATGTGTTCTAGTTGCTTAGTACTTTCTTATTCATATATGTATGTGATTTTCTTGTGGTATTTTTAGGTCATCATACCCTTATGATCCTGTAGCTTGACTAGTGTGAGTTGGGGTCATTTTGGATTGAGAATTATCTATTGTTTAAGAAGCAACCTCCTTGCGTGTTGTCTTTTCCTTGGAGACCTAAGTTATTATAATTTTAAGGCAACATATGTTAAGGATATAAAATAAATTTGGGAAGTCTTTTTTCTTCATATTTTTTTGGGTCACCTTGTTATTTTTGCCCCTTTTCCATTAGGATGGAAAGTACGAGATGATGTTATTCGCTTTTGATACGATGCACCCTTGGATTGTAGTTAGACCCCATGTTACTTGTTCTTCTCCCTAGTGACCTTGAGTGGTCGTTGGTGTTTCTTGTGCTCTCTTTATGGTTATTCTGAGCTTGAGTAGGAAATAAGATAAATAAATCCCATTGTGCTATAATGTATGGTACTTGTATTGATATGTTAGTTGTTAGGGGACACACACACACACACACACACACACACACACACATACATACATACATACATACACACACACACACACACACACACACACACACACACACACACACACACACATTTCTTTTTCTAAACGGTTGACTTCTTTAGATTTGGTTGGTATGGTGTGTTCGATTCTTTAAAAAAAAGTGTAAAAATAAAACTATATGAAAACTTGTGGTCTTGAATTCGCTTGTATTACCATGAAAAGTTAATTGTACCCTCTCGAGTTATAAAAGTGCTTTCCGTGAATAGTTCCTTGATTTTAAATGTTTTTCTGATTTAGGTGTCCTTGTTGATTAACCTCATCCTGTGTGAACCTTAAATAGTGGGACCTTGAGTAGACTTGTTCCTTGTGAAAATTTGGTCATAGTTTATTTTTTCTAGTCTTGTCTAGACAACGAACTTTGAAATGGGTAAGTGCACCAAGTTGGGGGATAATTAAGTGGACATCAAATCCTGACTTTTACATTAAAAACAGCAAAACATCAAATTTAGTCTTCCGCGGACTTGAACCATGCTGAAAAGTAAAAACTATGTCATAAAAATTGTACCATTACGTAGGGGAGACTATTAGCTTTGTAGAAATACTGATTTTAAAGTGAATAGAAGAGGATAAATATCATTTTATAATTTTTTACTAATAGTAGGTCTTTAAGACACTTTTTCCTGTGAATGTTTATGTCTATGTTTAAGACTGCAAATTTTTTTTCGCTTATCAGAATGTGATAAAACTTATACCATCCCAACTATGGTAAAATTATATACATGTTAAAAAAAAAATTATTTGATTTCAATATTTTTTGATGAAGTTATGGCGGGCAAACGGAAAGTGCTCTGTTTTCTTTATGTTTTCATACCACTTTCACGGAAAAAATAAAATAAAATAAAATATTACTCAAAAAAATACAAAATAAAATCCATCCCAAGATGGATAGTGGCATATAACTTCTCACCAAAGGAATAAAATATATACCAATTTTTGGTCATCCAAATTGTGGGCAAACGGACTATAATCTTATCGGTGTTTTTAAAAAAAATACCAAGTAATTGAATTTTGAGTGTTTAGTATAGCTAATCTTGTCCATTTTTTACAAAAATTAATATTTTAGAAACTAGATTTTGGATGCTACGATTCATATTAATATAATTTTGTCTAATTTTGAGTGTATTTATTGATAATAATCCCTACAATTTGATATTATGTTGTTATTTGCAATATGATGTCCACGGATGACCCTATATTTGTCCATCAACTTCCTGCACTTACCCAAATCATGGCTTAAACTTAGTAGAAACCTCAACTTTTATTATTGTACTATGTTGTATTCCTAGGGAAACTATTTGGTTGTTCTCAAACTCATGGAATTCTCCTTATTATTCCTCTACTTGGTGCTTACTCTTAATACTCTTTTGAACTCTTCATGTTATATTGTTATGTGTGGTATCTTGGTTGATAGCGTAAATTTACTCTCTAGATTTAAGTGTTTGTAGCCTTGCATGCAGAAAGTTTAGAACTCATCCCTTGAAATCTCCCTTCTTCTTGCTGAATTGCATTGGACCAAACTTAGGTTCTATAGACCCACACTTGTTTGAAACAAGCAATCCCATAGTGGAGTGATTCTTTTTCTATTGCATTTGTTCCTATCTCTCTTTCTAGTGACTTCCAAGAGGAAGTCAAGTCTAAGGGGAGGGGGATGTGGTGCCCACTTCCCTTTGACACTTTTGATACTGATCATGATATTACTGACTATATTATGGACATTATTATAGTTTTGATTTAGTATGGTGTTAGATGTCAGATCATGGATTATTGTTGACTCTGATTCATATATGATGCATGATGATTCTTAGAGACATTTTATATAGATGTTGACATGTTTTTGGACATGGTTGTGTGTGTGTGTGTGTGTGTGTGTGTGTGTGTGTGTGTGTGGATGTTGTTAGGACATGTGATATTTGGATATATTAAGTAGATCGAGAAAATTGAATTTAAAATTAATGATTTTATAGTTGATGATGAAATTGTAAGTGATATTGTTGATTGTCTAGATGTTGTTGTGATTCAGATATATATTGATGATTTTGAAATTAAACTATATACATTTGGATGTTTTGATAGGGTCATGAAGCCTAAAGGGTATTTGTATTGTGTAGGTTAAAAATATCACAACAAACAAGGGGGAATTGGAGACCAACCACATTGGAATTCTAGAAGAATTCAACAAGGTCACCCTGGCAACTTGTATTGTTCGTGTGTGTGTGTGTTTGATTGTTATGGATTCCCATGGGGGGGATCACCTTTAAATGTGACCAAGGGTTATGTGTATTTATTTATTTGGCTCCTTTTTATTGATGTTTGTATGTGTTTATTAAGTGACGTGTTTACCCCTTTCATTATTTATTAATTATGGTAAATTATTGTGAGTAATCATGTTGTTAAGTTAATAAATTAAAATATGTCATAAGAAAGTAATTAATAGAGTTGTTTGCCTTGAATTAAGGTGTTGTAAGAGATGTGTAGGTGATGTGTAAGTTAACTTTTGAGTGTGAAACACTCCACCTTCTTGTAAATTCGAAATTGTCCTTGAAGACTTGTGGGACAAGTTAAACTTGTCCCATACCTCTTAAATTTAATTACCAACCATACCTACGGTTGGAGAGTTGAGATTAGACTTTTATAATAATTTTTGTGAAGGAAAATTGTAGGTTTTAATTGCACTTTTCTCACATGATTTAATTTTAGTCCTTTGGGGTGCGGGTTAGATTTGAGTGTGTAAGTAAACTGTCATATTTTTCACCCACCTATTTATTATGCATTCAAGAATGAAGTTGACTTTTGGGTTGGGGTTGAGGATGTGTGATGTGGCATCCTACATGGACCCACCTCATCCTCTTCTCTTCCCTCTTCTTTAAAATTTGAATTGTTTGCCTTGTTTTGGGTTGCTCAACTTGGGAAAATTCATTCTTAGGTGAATTTCTTGTTGTTTTGGGAGCTCTTGCTTTTGAAGAAGTTGTAAGATTGTTGCATGCTTGTCGTTTCGTGGATTTTTGGATTATTTTCTTGGAAACAACTATTGTTTTGAACTTGGGAAACTCCATAATGGAAAGGTAAGAGCTTAGCTCTTGAAATACTATTCTTTTATGAATGTAAATGTTAATTTTTGAATGTTTTGATATGTTGTGGGTTGTTGGGTAGATGGACTAGGATTGGTGTAGGATAAGACTATGGGGTTTTTTTTATGGGAGGCACAAGTGTGTTTTAGGGAGGTATAAGGGTGGAGGGAGTTGGGATTTGGGTTCCACCTTACAAAGAAATAGCTTGCATTTCTTTACTCATTATGGGGTGCCATAAGAGGTTTTGGAGGCATAAGGAAATGTCAGGAATAAGGGGTACTTGGGAGAGGCATAAGGAATGTCAGGGCTTTGATATACTATATTTTGGCGGTTTGTAATTCAGGTGGCGATACCCATTTCCCCTTTGGGATGCATAAGAAGCATCCCCTATAGTTTCTTGCTCCTTTGGCTTGCTGGATGAAGCCTCAGTAATTTTTTTCATGCTTTAATGTAGTTGTAAACTACATTCTATTTTCGACTGTGTTTTACTGTGAAAATACTTCTTGTGTGTTTATGCAAGCCTGTTGTTTCCATGAGTTGGATCACATCTTTTATTGTATTGTGGTTGGGGCTCGGGGGCCAACGAAGTAGGATAAATTCTCCTCTTCATTGGATTTCTTGGTTGGGTGGAGAGTGTTGCCTTTCCCATACTCTTGTTTTGATCACAATTTGGGAGAATGAGAAGTATGCATGTTGTTGTTTTAGAGCTGAGAAAAAGACAGTTGAACAGTTCCTTGTTGAGATAAATTTTATTGTAACCTCTCCCACTTGAAGTGGATGAACTTGTAAATATTTTGTAATGGAAAGATATTATATTGATTTGCAAGTTGTATATTGAAATGTGAAAGAGACACACTCTGTTCCAATCTTTTGAAAGCAAGAAATTGTGTTCTGTATGATGAAATTGAAGAATGAAATAAAATATGTAAAGTTGTATTTGAAATCAATAAAGGATTGCATGAAATTCCTCAAATTGCATCATTGTATTGAATTTAATCATCTAAATGTGAGTTGTAATCTTTGATTGAAAGAAAGAAAAGCGTATGGAGAAGTGTAATACTCTGTCTTTCAAAATATGTGAAAATTGGAAATCAAAAATGTATTTTACCTTTTGAATAGTTGAATTGAATCAACTAAATTTATTAGATTAGAATTGGAACATATTATAATACTTGGAAGAAGAAAATGGCAAGTAAACCCTTTAAAATTTGATCTTTGTTTTCTATTTTCAAACTAGCTATTTATTTAATCCAAAATGCACAGAACAAACATGTAATCAAGAAATAATAATGAAAAATTAAAATTGAACATACCAGGATATAAATGAGTTCAATTAGACAAAAATACTTAAAAGAAATCTTTCAAAACCAAGTTCAAAGCTTTCACAGTCGTTTTGAAGTCAAATTTTTAAAATTTCAAATTGGAACTCAATAAAATAGATATACATCACAAAATTATCCTAAAACCACCTAAGAAAAATTCTCCATGTCTATTTGACATGTTGAAAGAGGAAGAAGATCAAATTGAAAAAATTTTATAACTTAATTTTTTACTAGTTTGCACTGTAAAAGCCTGCAAATCACATCTTCAAACTTGATGCTTTAAAATTTATCAAAATCCAAATTTAATGATTCTTGAGTATAAAGGACATCAAGAGATTTCCATAAAGTCCTCGTTTTCCCAAAACCGAGCCATCTATCAAAAGTTATGGCCTTATGAATTTTTTCCTTCACTTGGCATCAAAAAAAAAATTTGGGGAAAATTTCCTTCACCGGCCTTAAGGCCCCGAATTTTATCGTTGGCACTTCGAAAAATTTTTGGGAAAATTTTCCTAATTTTCCCCACTACCCTACCGACCTGCAACCAATCAGAGGCTACCACATGGCACCACTAGGCATTGGTGGAGGGGCAGACCCATTTTTAAGCATAGCGCTTCAAAACAATTTTTTGGGAAAAGTTTCCTAATTTTCCTGACTGCTTTGCCATCCCGCAGCCAACTAGAGGTAGCCACGAGGCGTTGGCGGAGGGGCGGATGTTCAATTTACTTAGCGCTTCAAAAAACATTTTGAGAATTTTTTTCTAAATTTTCTCGACCACCTCGCCGCCCCGTAGCCAATAAGGAGCTAACACGTGGCATCACGAGGAATTGGCAGAGGAGCGGGTTCCTTTTTGCCTTTTATGTTTTTGGAAAAATTTAGAAAAAATTTCTAAATTTTCCTTGCAGCCAATTAGGAGCTACCATGTGGCATCAATGGAGGTGTGGGTGAATTTTACCCCTTTTACCTTTGAGGCATTAAATCGTTTTCATCCCCGCCACCCCGCTTTCCCCACGTTCACTATGGAGGTGCCAAGTGTCCCTTGCGGACTCGCGAGAACAATGTTGGATTTTCACCCTGCGTGGGAAATTTTCCAAAATGTGTCCCGCCACCCCACTGACTCGACTCCTCTTCCAAGAAATATTTCTCCATGCGGCCCACAGACCCGCCCTTGGGGCAAAATTTCTCCCCTGGGCCCGCAGGCCCGCCGGCCCATAACTTGATAAATATGAAGAGTTATGAGGATTTATTTAAATCAATGGAAAGGTGATGAAATTTCCTATTCAATGGGAATGATTTAGGAAAATTTTTAATGCACTAATTTTGAGAAAAATCAAGTTGAATCTTTAAGCCTGTTACAGAGTGGGTATGGTGAGAAATTACCCTCTAAACCTAATTGAACTTTCTAACCCTAAATTTTGGACCTTGTGACCTATAATTATTGTTAATAAAATAAAATTATATTCTAGTGGCTTAGAATTATTCTAGAACTTTTTAGTGACAACTGTTGTCTTATAACCTGGTTGTAGACTCTTTTTTATTAAAAATATTCTATAAATTTCCTAACAAATCCTAGGATATTCTTGGGTCTGCAGTGGGTTGTTTTAGTAGGTGTTACACATAATCATCATGTTTATCTCTTACACTAATTTAGAAAGCTTCGACATACCCAATTGGAGCAATTGAAAATCTATTTATATCCAACCTTTCTTGAGTGAACGCTCTATTTTAGAGTTTGTGAGCTTTTCAATCTCCTCTTAGGATCACTAGCATCTACTTAATGTCATGAGAACATTGTAATTTATGAAAGTTATTATATTTATCTCCAGCATTGATTGAAAAGTCTACTATGTATGTTTTTCTTCTATCCTATAGCTTACCACCACCAGATCATGTATGTAAGCCATCCTACCATAGTTTTACATCTTCAGGATGTTTCATATTTCCTCTTCAGTAGGAGGACATGCAACCATCACTAGCACCTTCTCAGCTAGCATATGTTCTTAGCTTGTGAAAGTATCTAGAGTGCATAAATCATGGAGGAGAGAACTACATGAGAAGCCATAGCAGATCACCACATAGGGGATAGGGTGACTTATTAGTGTTCAAAACATAGGGACCAGGTCTTTCAACCACATAGGTCTAATTGGCATGCGAGAGCCTAACTCTGACCAGATAGATCACATCTTGGAGATCCTTCTCCACTGATCACATTATGTTTGACATAGTTAGTGTGTATTTCAGGATCTCCTAGTTAGGTGAGCTTGACCATCTGATCAGCTTCATTAGCACTACCTTAATTTCTAGTAACATGAAATTCATGTTTAATATCCATCTTTGCTGAAGGATAGATGTTGGTGTCTGTGGCGGATAGGGAGTCAAGCTCCATGTGTGATTCAAATAGTTACTGGGAGCTCTTCCTAAGGAGCATTCTTCCCAACTTAATGAGACAATCTGTATTATAGAGGTTCATACAACACTATAGATGAGTTTATGACCTTCTGGGTCGATCTTATGTTTTCTATCTCTCTTTTCGATCAACACCTTCTTAAATAAACATTTTGTTGTGTATTTATTTATTTTACAAAATGGATATCGAGGACTGAAGTCATCAATCCAAGTTGCCCTTATCACTGTGAGACTCGAATTCAAAAGAAAATTTAGATGACCGGTTTTCGATGACCATACATGTATTTCTTACGTAGTTTTGATGGAGGTCACTACATTTAGTATAAAGTATATGCTACATTGGTATTATAGCTCTACTTTGTCCAAGACATGCACTCCCACGCCGCCATCACCTTACCCTCTAATGAGATGGTATGAAGAGAGGTGGTCTCCTCCTTCCCCTAAAACAAATGTTCGATCATTTAATATTTATATTGTAGAATGAAACCTTTTTTCCTCAATTCGAAGTAAAAACCCTTTTTTAACGGAAATCAATTTAAATCTATTAAAATCATAATATGGCCCCATACTGCTCGATAATTACGCCGAAGGTGTCCCCCCTATGGGAAAGGCCCTTCCCGATGTTTCTCCAACAATGCTAAATTTGATGGTTTGAGTCATAGGCCGTCTGCATGTTCGAGAACCACCAGTAAAGCTTCAAAGTATAGTTTTCAACATTTTTTTAATCCTTGCATGCTCAAATCCATCTAGCATTACTCATAGATTCATATCTAGCCTTTATTTTGAATCAAATTCTTTACACCACAGGTTTCAGAAAAGTCACAGGCTCTATTGGCATGAAAGATTTGGCAAACCTTTTGGACTGCTATATAAATAGACGGATGAAAATCAGATGGATGGAAAAAATAGACAGGGTGAGACATATCACATGTTCATTTAAAGTATTTTGAGTCTTTGAAGCAATAGGAGAATATGTTTATTTCTGCAACGAGATCTTCTTCTGTAGGATTTGTGACTGCGATCTCTCCTTTGAAGAGTTTATGAGATATTGCAAGAGACAAGACACCAAACTGTGTTGAGAGTAGATGAGTCCAAGTTAAGAGAGAATCTTTCATCTGAGTATGCAGAACCCATGCTGGGGAATATGAGTTGCAAAGAAGGTGAAATCCACCTGATAGAGTTGAGAGTTCTAAAAAACTCATCCAAGGTTGGAGTGTTTAAAGTCTATTAGAAGGTGAACACCGGGGTTACCTAAATCGAGGGACATTTACTTGCATGGTGATTTGGTTTCTGCTAAGGTAAAGGAATGTTAAACAATTCTAAAGCAGTGTTATTCTTTTAAGTATCTTGTAATAAAACTTTCTAGATAAATGAAAGAGGTAGAAAGGAGAGAATAATGTGGAGTGAAGTACTCTACACACACTTATTTTATTATGAAGAAGTGTGTACAATATATAGGAGAAATAATCAACTGACATTCCCCTAAACTAATGGAGGAAGATTTGGAAGAAGGAGAGAGAATAATGGAATAAGAAACTAGAAGGATAAGAATTAACAGGTATAAAATAGAACATTCTCTCCTAAAAATATAAACTATTCAACATATGCTAACATTCCCCCCCTTATTACATTATTCTTACAAATGTGACCCCTGAAAAGTTAAAATTTCATTTTGCCAAGAGATTTAGTGAGAATGTCAGCAACTTGTGCTTCAGTAGGATAGTACTGGAGCTGAATTTGATGGTTCAAGACGTGCTCTCGAATGAAATGGCAGTCAATTTCAATATGCTTTGTTCGTTCATGAAATACTGGATTCTGCACGAGCTTCAACACACTCTGATTGTCGCAATAGAGAATAGGTGACTATTTTTCAGGAATTACCAGGTCATCCAAAATGTGACGTATCCATATCACTTCGCACACAGCTCCTCGTGCAACGCAATATTCTGCCTCTGTGGATGAGATAGAAACAACATTCTGCTTCTTGCTTATCCACGAGATAGGTCCAGATCCGAGATGAAATATGTATCCTGTAGTTGACTTCCTATCATCAACAGATCCAACATGGTCCGAGTCGACATATCCCTGTAGGAAGAATTGATCATTCTTTTTATATTCCAGACCATAATTAGTTGTTCCTCGGACATATCTCAAAACATGCTTTGCTGCATTCCAGTGACATTTCTTTGGCTCTTGCATGAACCTGGAAAGATAGCTGACAGCATAGCAGAGATCTGGTCTGGTGTATGTCAAATAGATGAGCCCTCCAACAATTGCCTGTAGAGAGTAGCATCTACTTGAGGTGAGTCCTGGAATCTTGAAAGTTGCAAGCCTTTTTCCATGGGAGTGGATATAGGTTTACAGTCAGACATTCTATACTTTTCCAGGAGTGTCTTGGCGTACTTTGTCTGGGAGACAAAGATGTGATGCTCCTTTTGCCATATTTCCAAGCCAAGACAGTAATGTAGTAGCCCCAAATCTGTCATGTCGAAGGTTCTTTTGAGATCATTCTTTACAATATCAACCTGATCTTCTGAACTACCAGTGATCACAAGATCATCTACATAAACAACCAGAATGATAATTTCTTTGCCTACCTTCTTTATATACAAATTTGAATCTGAGGGACTACGAGTGAACCCATGCTGCAGAAGGTGATCGTTGATCTTGATATACCATGCCCTGGGAGCTTGTTTCAGTCCGTAAAGAGATTTGATGAGATGACATACCTTTTTAGGCTGATTTTCATCAACAAATCCTTCAGGTTGGGTCATGTATACTTCTTCTTTCAGATCACCATTTAGGAAAGCACTCTTGACATCCATCTGCTGAAGTCTCCATCCTTTCTGTGCTGCAAGTGCGCAAACTACTCTGATGGTCTTCATCTTCGCAGTGGGTGCAAAGGTTTCTTCATAGTCGATGCCTTCTTTCTGAGCATATCCTTTGGCTACAAGTCGTGCTTTATGTTTGTCGATGGATCCATCTGCCTTATATTTTGTCTTGAAGACCCATTTGCAGCCTATGGGTTTCTTTCCTGTAGGCAGATCGACAAGTTCCCATGTCTGATTTTTCATGAGTGAGTCATATTCTGTTTCCATAGCTTCCTTCCACTGAGTTTGACTGAGTGCTTCACAAACATTATCTGGCTCGGAGCTATTCATCAGTGAACTCATGAGTGCAAAGTTTACCTCATTTCTTGTTTGACTCCTTGTTTTGACTCCGGATGATGTATCTGGGAGTTGTTGCAAATTTGAGTCCTTGATAGTTCTTTATACCCACTTCGGATGAGAACTTGACTACTTTTGAGAAGAACTGTGTCGTTGCCGTGAGGATTGATGTGGAGTCACATTCTGCAGTTCTCCAAGGTCAACAAATAGTTCTCCTGGTAGCATTTCTTTTCTCTGAGTAGTCTCCTCCAGCTCATCATCTGATTCAGAGACTAATCGGTGAGATGTGTTTGGAAGTGGATCTTCTGTTGATACTATTGAGTCAAAGGATGACTCGTCACAAACCACATCCCGAATCTCGTATATTTTCTTTGTCTCAGGATCCATGAGACGATACACCTTCGAGGTAGTACTGTAGCCAAGAAGGATACACGGGAGTGTTTTTGGCTCTACCTTCTTTCTCTTCTGAGCTGGGACATGCATGTATGCTGTGCAACCAAATACTCGCAAATGAGAAATTGATGGATTTTTACCACTCCATACCTCTTCTGGCGTCTTTTTCAGTAGAATCTTTGTTGGTGCCCTGTTGAGAAGATATACAGCTATTTGTACTGCTTCAGCCCAATAGCGTTCTCCTAGCTTTGCAGTTGATAGCATGCAGCGAGCCATCTCCATCACTGTGCGATTGCGATGCTCAACAATGCCATTTTGCTGGGGCATGTAGGGAGCAGTCAGGTGCTGCTTAATGCCGTGATGGTTCAGGAAGGCCAAGAACTTCTTTGATGTGAATTCCCCCCCTCGATCTGAGCGGAGTAGAAGAAGTGGTTGTCCAGACTCTTTGACAACACGATGATAGAAGTTCTGAAAGTGTTGAAGAGCCTCACTTTTCTGCTTTAGGAAATATACCCACATCTTGCGAGAGTGGTCATCCACGAACAACTGGAAGTATTTGTATCCTGAAAACGAAGCAGGCAATGGGCCGTTCAGATCGGTATGAACTACCTCCAGACACTTCTTGGCATGGAAGGTGCTCGCTTGAAATGGATCTCTATGTTGTTTTCCTGCAAGACAGCCAGGGCAAATAGGTAAGGAACTGGACAATTTGGGTAGTCCACGGACCATTTCTTTTGAACTCATCTGGTGCAATGAACCGACCGACAAGTGTCCATATCTAAAATGCCATAAGGCAGTTGATTCTATTGTTGAAGCAGATAAAGCTACTGCAGAAGATGAAACAGTATCTAAAGCAAATAACTTATCTTTTACAAAAGCTTTAGCAAGAACCGTACCTTGTCGGGAGATTAAGCATGATTTAATGCCATTTTGAACAAGAAATTCAACCTTAAGGTGATGATTCAAGAGCTGAGTAACTGACAAAAGGTTGCTAGTCAAGCCAGGAACATATAGTACCTTTGTAAGTGTACATTTTCGTGGCCCCAGAGGAATGGTCACATTCCCTATTCCTTCTGCAATGTACTCTTTGTCATCCGCTATCCGAACTCGATCTCCAGTTGGCTCTTCGTGTAGTGAATCAAACAGCTTCTTGTCACCTGACATATGCTTGCTTGCACCAGAGTCTATCAACCAGACTTTCTTCATGGGCTGAGAAGTTTGAGAGACGAGTACAAGATTCTTACTATAATGGGCTCCTTCTGATGTCTCCTCATCAGAGTCATCATCTTCTTGTTGGGATACAAGATGTCCCTTGTGCTTTCTCTAAGGGGGACGTCGTTTGGACTTTTGAAAATCTTCGTGCCTTGATGTGTAGTGATCTACGAGAGAAATCTCACCATTTAGGACATTCATGAAGCCACTAAACAAATGGCTAATGATAAAGCACGGGGCTGCGATGAGTTCCCTTGTGAATTTTATAAAGCCCTTTGGGATTCTGATGGACAAGACCTATTTCAGGTCTATCTTGAAGGATTTCAGAATCAATCCCAATGTTTCCTACAAAATCATCTCCAAAGCACTCGCTATGTGATTACACAATGTTATGCCTGTTATTATTCAGCCAGATAAAATAGGATCTATATAGGGACGATTCATCCTAGAAAACATCATCACAGTGTGGGAAGGCATGGAATGAGCCCGCATGTCTAATAGGGCAGCCATGTTTATCAAGATCAATTTTGAGATGGCTTATGATCGGATTGAATGGTAATTCATTATCACCATGCTTCAAGCCCTTGGATTTGGACCCATTTTTATTCAATCCGTCAATATGCTTTTTACAGATGCCTCTGATCAAATTTCTATTAATGGCCTCATCTCAGAATATTTCGGGCTTTTTCAGTCTATTTGGAAAGGTTTTCCTCTTTCCACTGCATTACATGTGCTAGTGGCCGAAGGATTTGGTTGTCTCTTAGCTCACGCCAAAGTACATGGTCTTGTTCATGGAATCTCGCTGCCTACTGAACCCAACTCAAAACTTCTTAATGGGAATTTTTTAGATGATTCCTTTCTTACACTTATTGAAGATGAAACCAACATTTGCAATGTTATGCAATGTTTGGATACTTTCTGCCTAGCTTCTGGCTCATCCATTCAATGGTGAAAAACCCAATGTTATCGGTAATCTTTCCTTCTTGCACTTGTGGCTTGCCACTTTTGATTGCAAAATCCTGACACATGGTGAGAATTTTAAGTTTTTGGGTATTCCTTTTACTTTTCAAACCTCCCCGGCTGAATTATTGCATTATGTCATTCAACAGGTGGCCAAAAATTTGGAATATTGGATCATGAGGCCTTTATCCTTGGCAGGAAATTTCTAAATCTTCTCTAAAGTTCTTGTAGCCACACATGTTTACTACTCGTCATGTTGGGTTCCTTCTAAAGCCTCTATTCAAAAGTTTGAGAAATTTCTCAAAGATTTCTTATGGGCTAATTCTTGTACAGGAAAAGGTTTTCATCAGGTAGCCTAGGATATATATTGTTTGGCTCAAAATTCTAGAGGCCTTAGGATTATTCACATTCAACATCAAGGAAAATCTCTTTTCACTTAATTGATTATAAGAAGCATTGCTAGCTAAGAAGCTTGGAAAGTTCTCATATGGAACGGTATTACAGAAGGTTCTCCTTATGGCCGCCTTATATGGAAAGGCTTAGGGTTTGTCAATTTTCTCATCACTAAGTGCCCATCAAAATTGCTAGCACCTTTGTGCTTAAGAGTATTTGGAAAGTGTGGGAATGTGTCAAACCCTGGCTTTTGTGGAAGGGGGATGGATTTTGTAATGGAATTTCTGTCAACCAACAGTCTCTTTGGTGGTCACCGATATTTCAAGTCCAAGATAAATGCTTAACAGAGGTCCCATGAATCTCCGTGCTCAAATTATTTAAATCTTTGTTTCATCTTTCCAACCAGGACCATGATACTTTTACTGTTGTGATCAATTCGGTTCCTAACCACATGTTGCATAAGATTGTTGTGCATTCCTTTCACCCATGGTGTATAGACTGGAAGTGGTATACCGATACCCCATTATGTAATTACAAAGCCAGCAAACACTATCGTTGGTTCTCACCCCATTTTCCCATCGTGGGAAATCTTAATACATGTTGGGGAATTCATAAAATTCTAGCTACCTGGGGTAGGCACTTTAAAACTGTTTGGAATATATGTGTGTTGCCCAAGATTTCTCATTTTCTTTGGTGTATTCTACAGCAAGGTCTTCCTATCGGGGTTTGTCTTGTTCAAATTGGGATCCGAGATCCCAATTTCCCTTTTTGTGGGCATATGGAAATGATATTACATATCACAGGTTTTGTCCCAATGCTCAACTTTCCTGGAAAAGGACCCGTTCTTTTTTCTTTCCTTCATGATCCCACCTCTTCACTTGGTAGTATATCCTTTTGGGAGATAATCCCAAAATTCTTCCTATGTTCAATTAGATTTGGCATGTTTTCAGGGGGAGATTCTATTTTAGATATGGAAAGAAAGAAATGATTTTTTCTTTGCTAATTCTATAGTTGATCAATCTTTCTTAGTTTATAATAAATCTATGGTGAGCTCCAATGTTCTTCTGCAGATTCAATTTCAGGCCAGCAAGGTGGCGCTAGAGGTGGATAACCTCCTGACCCTGCTACGCCACTAGGGGGAAGCCCCGTGCAATGGTGCCAGAGTGCCTCCATCTTCCACTAGGAATTCCTCACCCTCTACCCATGGTGGCTGGCACAACCGGTCTCAAAATCGTGCTTTAAGTCGCACTTGCCGCTCCCCAGGGCCATTACATCAACGCAATTAATCAACAGCTCACCACAGTGGAAACGGCTCTCCACCGTAGTCGTCAGCTCATCAGTAGGGTTGGGGGCTGCCACCTCGCCAACATCAGTGGGCCTCTCCCACTGTTGTTTCTTTGCACCAAGATTCTTAGAACCCACCGCCACCTCCAGCACCATCAGAAAAATTTCCTCGCCTTATCTTTGCCATTCCTATTTGCGGGGAAGGGGGCTCGGAGGAAGAAATTACTATTGGTTGGGAGCTTTGAAACGCTGATAAGGAATTGCTTGGTTTGGGGTGGCCGGATGATCAAGATCCACCGACCTCAGGTATGTTTGTTGTTGCCGTTTGATTGTGTTTTTTTGTCTTTTTTTAAGTGTCACCTTCTTTTTGTACTCTCCTAGGCTAGGCCTAGTTTGACTCTTATTTCTCTAGGCGCGGCCTAGCTTTTTTTGTGATTTTGGGGTTTTCTCTCATACCGACTAATTTTTTTTAAGTCATCTTGTATCGTATTGAATTAATATAATATAAGATCATTTTCATCAAAAAATATCAAATAAAAAATCCATCAATTTATTATATATATAAACAATATAATATTTTTTTAACAATCCAAGAACCATGAACTTACAATTTTTTGGTTAACCTTGTATTAAATCATGAACTTACAATTGATCATGTACCTTTTCTATTAGATATTGCAGCAAAGCGCATTTTGAGAATATATTAGCTGAGATTATTTATGATGTGCGTGACTAGTTCTACATTATTCACGAAGGGGTAGGCTCTAATACTAATAAAAGAACTAGGAATTTTGTTGAGTTTGAAGAGTGCATGAAAATGACTCATAAAGACAAAGTGAAAAGAAAATTTAGAAAAAGCAGAAGGATTCTCAGCTAACATCCAATATATATTTGTGTATATCCCAATCCATACTGAACATGGCCACAATATTAGATTCAAAAAACCATTAAAAACTAGAGAACTCAGTGTGACACAACCACCCTAGTAATCTCTTATCTTAGGTGTATCCTCTCACCTCTTAACATCTCCATAATTTTGAGTTTCAAATTTCAAATTATTTACACCTATCAAATTCAATCATAAAAAACTAGAGACCTCAATGTGACACAACCACCCTAGTAATCTTTTAACTTGGGCACTTTATTGCCAAGAAGATATCTTACCTTACGTACTCCACTATAGCTCTTTAAATTCTTCGTATCCACATTCACAAGAAAAAAAACCCATGCAATGGATAGTTAATAAAAATTGCAACCATTCAACATTAATATTAAAAGCTTCTACAATACTGCTCGGAATATTACTTGTCAGTATTTTGGGGATATGTATGTTATTTTCCTCTAAGCATAACAATTTTGAGGCTATTTACATGTTACATAATCATATACTTCGCATACATTACCAAATTTGTTGGAATTTAAAGAAAAAAAGAAAACACAATTTTTCATGTATTGTTTCCAACATGAAAACTACTTGGTTGACTATTTGCATGCCCATTTACTAAGCTGACAGATATGTCCTAGCTATAGTCAATGGGTTGAAACTTACGTTCCTAACTGACAAAACCATAACGCACTTTGACTAGTGACATATTACATTAAAAAATGATCACCATTTTTCACCTTGTCGGAATTAGGCTATTGCTTCATCATGTCATTACATTGGCACATGAGCAAAGATAATGTTGTAGCTCAGCTAGCTATAGATCATGGAATGAAAACATTTCTGAATATGCAAATAAAACTACTTTTAATAATTTCAATAATAACTAACTTCCAATATTCGACATCTAAACAAAATTGTGAAATAGAAAACAACTAAATAGTAATTGTTAGCTTTAACACCATTTTTTTCCTTCACAGCATTCCTCTCCCAATTTTACTACATAACATGCTCCTCACATCACCCCCATCTTAACTATGTTGGATACATGAATTCTTAGGACCCAAGCCAAAACAAATACACATTATGTCAGAAACCCACACAACACCCCCCAAAAAAAACCTGTAGCTATAATATCCACCCCGTAAATATTACAGCGTATCCTTGCTCCCCCAACACAAGAAGTTAAAACCCTTTTTTAACGAAAATTCAAGTTAAGTCTATTAACATCATAACATGGCCCCATACTACTCAATAAGTTTTCCACTATATGGAAGAATTCTGGTCAACATGATTTTCTATCTTAACACGGAATACAATTTCTGCCTAATTTCCTATCTCTGCCATTGCATAACAGTCACCAAAATTCAAACATTCGTTAATACCCACACCTATCTATTTTTTTTGTATTTGTTGAATGACGATGTCATCACTAATGCTGATGAGTAAAAATTTACATGAGGTCGCCACCTTCAGATTCTACTTCCAATACACATCTTCTTATCTATATTTATGCAAGTGCTAAAATTACAAACCCAATTTCACTTCGGAAAAAAAATATGTCTCTTCTTACATTAACAAATATCTCTTTACGTTATTTCTACATCATCTAATACAACAACCCATGTCTCCTCATATGATTGACATATATGTGATGTCATTTTTGTATGGTAGATTTCACATTGATTCTCCTCTCTGGTAAGAAAATTCTTTTAATATTTTCGTGTTTCACATATCCAACAAATTCGAATGCCCTTACCAATATACTCTTGGTCTCTACCTAAATGAATATTTGAGAACAGGGTATGGAAATCCCTCAAAATGATAGAAGATGGAGTTCTTTGTAAACAATCAGCGGAGATGTTGATGCATATTTGGATGAGTTGCTCGCGAGTTACGTGAAAGTAGAACCTCTTTGCAACCTACAACAATCCCCATTTTTTTCCAAGCATGGATTTCCTCCTCTTCTCCTACCTCGCTTTCTTGCTCGCAATCTTTGTTTCGAGTAAAGTAAACATTTGTTTTGTTGTAGATCAAAGTGGGTAAATAGAATAATCTAGCGAAACCAAGTTGTAACCCTTTTTAAAATGGTATACATACCAACTTTAAGCAACCATGAAAAGAGCTCATTGTGAGCCATATGACAATCATCATAATTTTGAACATGTTTAGGATAAACCAAACACGTGATTTTCCCTTCTGTTTGCGTGTTGCACCTCCAATGATGAAAGATAATTTTTTTAAAAAATGCAACCCGTGGTGTAAAAAAAGTGCTCCAAAAGCTATATTTGCACTCCCGAACCAACTTGTGGCAAGTGTTTGTAAAACTCCACCTTCAAGTTTTATGTTTTCAATTGATTCATTGATATATGTATAGAGGTCATTTCATCTTTTAAACATTATGTGCAAATTTGTTTTCCATCCAGTTAACACAAGGTTTTGAGCCCATTTGATGAACTAGTCATAGGAGGCGAATGCTCCATTTTGCTAAACCTATTTAAAATTTTCAAGTTTCTGAGCCTATCTCTCATGCACGTTTGCAGAGAGATAGGCGGATTTGAACTCGCGACCTACAAAATACAAGGCAGGAGGCCCACCACTCTGCCACAGCATTGGTTACTCAAAATTTTGAGCCTTTTTAATTAAATATTCCCCCCGCGAATGTGCGTGAGGGATAGGTAGATCCGTTTTAAACGCCTATGAATCTCTAAAATAGAATCTACCACCACAAACCTCATCATTGGTGTATAGAAAATCGTGTAGTATATTTGGTTTTTTCTGTTTCCACTGAAAAACACTTCTACCATATTCATTTCGGAGCCACCTTGGTTTAACAAAATTAAGTGCAAACTGCACTAACAAGCTCTAGAAAGATACTTCCAAAATGAGCTTCAATTATCAGTTTTTGGTCCCATCAAGTTTTCTACATTCTCTAGATATCAAATCATAGGTTAGAAGTGTTAAACGTATCATTCAGATGTTGGGAGACCTTTTTGAAAGCCCAGAATCATCATGTTTAATTTCAAGCACTGATTTAGAATTTATATCAAATCTTTCTCCACTGAACGCTCTATTTCAGAGTTTGCGAGTTTTTCAATCTCCTCTTGGAATCACTAGCATCTGCTTAGCATCATGAGAATGTTGTAATTTATGACAGTTATTATATTTAATCTCTTCCATTGCTGGAGAAATCTATTATTTGTTGTAATTTATGACAGTTATTATATTTAATCTCTTGCATTGATGGAGAAATCTATTATGTATGTTTTTCTTCTATCCAAGCTTTCTACAAAAATTATTAAATTTCATAGTTAGTGTGCTTTTCAATCTCCTCTTCGACTCACTAGCACCTTCTCAACTAGCATTTGTTCTATGATTGAAGTCGTAATTTATATTTTCATCTTAGCTTGTGCAAGTATCGGGAATGCATAAATCATAATAGCTACATGAGAAGGTATAAGCCTCATATTAGCTCCGAATATTGTTGAAAAATACACTGTGTTTTTCAACCACATAAGCCTAATTGGAGTGAGTGCAACTTTGATTTATAGATCCAACATTTCTCTAGTGAACATTGTGTTTAAGAGTTAGTGTGTATTTAAATCTCGTCTTAGGTTCACTACCATTTGATTAGCTTCATTAATACGCTTTAATTTCTAACATTCGTTGTGTCTAATATCCTTCTTTGATGAAGGAGGATGTTATGTATGTAATAAGTTCAACAAATGTGTTTTTCAAAAGCCTATGCGCTTTCCTAGTGGCTTTTTTCCCAGCTTAACGAACAATCTGTATTATAGAAACAACACTACGTTTTTTTTGTCTCTCTTTTCGATCAACACCTTCTTCAATAAACGTTTTGCTATGCATTTCTCTATTTTACAAAATACACATCGAGAACTGAAATCATCAATCCAAGTTATCCTTGTCACTATGAGACTCGTGTCAAAATATTTTTCGGATGACTGGTTTTCAATGACCATACATGTGTTTCTTATGTAGTTTGGCTGGAGGTTAGTGCATTTTGTATGAGTATATCCTACGTTCGTAATGTGGCTCTACTTTGCCCAAAACATGCACTCCCACGCCGCCATCACCTTCCCCTCCAATGAAATGGTCACATTGCCGAAAGAAATGTCGATATTTAATATTTCTATAGTACAATAAAACTTTTTTTCCTCAATTCGAACTTACAACCCTTTTTCAACGGCAATTCAATTTAAATCTATTAAAATCATAACACGGCCCCATACTCAATAAGTTTTCCACTATATGGAAGAATTCTGGTCAACATGATTTTGTATCTCAACACGGAATACAAGTTCTCCCTAATTTCTCATCTCTGCCGTTGTTTTTTTGAACAATAAGTTTTTCATCCAATATATTGTAATTTAGAGAAAAATGCAGGCTGGGATAGGTGGAAACTTTGTCATGGACTGTTTTTTTTTCCAAAGAAAGAAAGAGGAATTTCTATGAAAAGATGGAATTGAAATTACATTATTTGCGTGTATGATATGATGGATTTAAAACGATGAGGGTAACTTAATATGATAGGTAACTTAATATGAGGGTAATTTTAAAGTTCGTGAAAAACGGAACATGTAATATGCTAAACTCTTCTAATGTAAAATATCGAATAAAACTCCATCAATTAATTAAATATTTCAAAAATCTACTAATTTTTTAACAATCCATGAACCATGAACTTACAATTGATCATGTACTTTTTCTAACAGATATTGCAGCAAAGCTTATTTTGAGAATATATCAGCTGAGATTATTTATGAGGTGTGTGACTGGTGCTACATTATTCACGAAGGGGTGGGCTCTGATACTAATAAAAGAACTAGGAATTCTGTTGAGTTTGAAGAGTGCATGAAAATGACTCATAAAGACAAAGTGAAAAGAAAATTAAGAAAAAGCTATGCTGATAAAAATAGAAAATTACCCAAATGGCTGAAGAAGCAGAAGGATTCTCAGCTAAAATTCATTGATAAAAGAGTTAGGAGGAGATATAGGCTTCTCGATGAAATTATGGGTTGACTGCAATGGCTTTCAATGCAGAGGAATTAATATTTTCCACGCAATGATGTCCAAACCAAGTTTTTAGCTTTACGTATAAAAATCTTATTTTGTTTATGTCTATAAAACACCTAATTTGGACATGCTTTTTTATGGGTATATTGTGCTATATTTCTACATGAATAAATGCAACTTACTCTAAACATTATAAATTCTCTTTATTTTTTCTTTAATGCATAACACTTTATTTCTCAATTTTTAACTCTAGGAAATCAAATAATATCATCAAACCAAATACAATGTAGCATTTCATATTGTTACTCCATATTTTGTATTTGAGTAGTTGGAAAAAAAAAGAAATTCATTGTAAAAGTATTTAATTTGCTTTGACAAGTACGTGTAGTCTGACAAGTACTTGTAGTATGTAATGCGGATTGCATATTAGTTATTTTATTGACCATATATATATCTATGGAAACAAGAAAATACACAGATTATGAATTCAAAGAGATAAATTGTTTATATGGCTTAGAACTATCATAAAAGTTATCAAATAAAACCGTAAAGCGATATGAATGTGGATACAAAGCACAAGATAAACAAGAGCAACAATTGACAATGTAACGCCAGTAGATAGATATATTATATGGTCTTACAACTGCAAACAATGATGAAAGAAATGATTATTGTATAGGAGAAAAATTTACCTGGCATTGGTATTGTACTGATGCGTCATGACTCATGAGTGGCGGCTGCGAAAGATTATATCTTCTCGAATAAATGAAATGGTTAAAGGCATGCCTGCAGGGTTGGGGTTTAAATGGAAAATTCTTGAAATCACTGTCTCGTAGCGGATTGCTGTAAGTTCAGCGCAGCTCCAGCATGTTGTCCAATAATGGAAGTTGTAGCACCACTGAGAATTTCAGCGAAGATCATGAATATTATTATGTCAATTTAGTAACAAGTTTTGTTTTGCTTACAAAAACAGTGCAGAAGAGAGAATTTCTGATTCCGGTAAATGAAAGTGTATGTTGGGCATGGGAATTTATTGGGTTTGGAATGCCAAGTGGCATTCAAAGGGAATTTCTGTAAAGGGAATGCCTGCAAGTTATAATGAGCCTGCATGCACACTTAATGTGCAAAAATCTTATGGTGACCGTCCAGTCGGAAATGTACATTTTATCTTTCTGCTCCTGCGTGAACTTTGTCCTGAACCACTTTTTCATTGCATGGGGTAGGTACACACCATGCCTCGCTAAGCCAACACCCATGTGAGGATGTGAGACAGAGGAGTGAGAAATGCTGGTGCCGTGCGAGCTGGAGGGCAAGGCCAGGGCACATGCGTAACTGGACTCAGAGCAGGAAGTTGCTCAAGTGGCTGTGCAGGTCTCTTTGTGATAGCGGTGCCATTAGTAGCGTAGGAATAATAGAAGGAGTTGGAGGAAGAAATTACTGTGGCAATTTAAATAGGAAATCCAAGGATCATTCAGAAAGCTCAGTAAAGTATTGTATGCTCGAAGACCAACGTGTGGACTTAAAAGTCTCTTCCTTTTTACAGCAGGTGTAGCGAGGGCCTCATAATGTCTTCGAAGAGGTATTAATCATACGGTAACTTCTTTTGCAGGGAGAAATATCGATTCATCCCCAAGATTTAGCAAGTGCATGAAAACATGTTAAACTTTTATCACGACAATTGAGAACTTTGATCCCCGCGCCTGGAAGACCTCGAGGATCCAATCTGGGAACGCTCGCCTCTGTCTCTTCCCATCCTGTGGGCACAAAGCAATGGTTTTTCAAGCACTTCCTATACTTGAAGCTTCTTTTTTCATGTGCCTCTACCCCTGCTTGTATTGTCGTCACTACAGCCTCCTCCCCACCGTTGTCCACCTACATACCACTGTTGCTCACCTTTGAATTCACCGTCACCTCCATGTGACCGTAGGGTATCCCGATCTCCTCTTCGTTATGATCTTCCATATTCGGAGCCACAACCCACAAAACATAAATCTGTTCTCTTATCTGAACGCCAGATGTCCTTTTTTTTAATGTAATGATACAACCTTAAACTTAAATGCTATCATAAATGTTAATGACATCATACCTTTCTTGAAATTGTTGAAGGCTCTATTAACATGTTAAGTTTTAGGCCAATCAAATTGAGAATAAATACATTTTAAAATTATTTTGTTAACAAATGTGTAAGTATATTAATATTCATAAATGTGGTAATTGTGTATTTTGTTAATGAAAATTATAGCAATGCTTGATTGGTTGAAAAGTACAAACAATAACAACTTGTTAAGAAAATATGAAACCTATAGTATACTTGCCTTCGACAGTACTAATAAATAAGTATTTTAGTGTTATGTGGTGGTACAATTGAATGTTGAAATCTCCTCAAAGATACATAACCCAATAAGAAATAAGTCTAGTTGAGTTCTTAAAAAATAAATGCAAACATTAAATAGTAAATACATTCTCTGACCAGAAATATTTGTACATAGTGTTTTCTACTTCTAAATAATTAATTAGTGTCATATGTGCATAATGTATATCATTATGAATTATAATTCATTTATTACAATATCATGAACACATTGAATGCTTTGTGACGAAGTTTTTTCTTGCATTTTAAGATCCATTACTCCCTTTGATTTCCATTTAGTTAATTATTAACATTTCTATGCATAGTGAAATATTTTATGCATGTTAATCAACATAAATTTAGATAGGTCAAGTTAGTAGAACTTAGTATTTAGGACTGTTAAAATTGGATTGATAAGGAGGTATCCCTCCCTCCCTATATAATAATAATATATATATTAAATTATATTTATTAAATTGGAAAACATTTTTGCAAATAATTTTTTTAGATAAGGGAAAAGATAATTTTTTTGATTGAGACTCTATCTAAAAATAACAGGGACTTAAAATTGAAATAAAATAGTAAGATCAGACAAAAGAAATGAGAAGTACAACTGTCTAGCAACAAAGAAATAGAAAAACAACAACATAAGAGAACCAAAAACGTTCCTTAACAAGTCAACGAGAATGATGTAGAATTTTACGCCAAGATTTTCTTGTTGGGACTCAGTTCCATTTGTCATCCCAAAATCCTTCAATAAAATCCTTACATGACCCAGAGGACCATAAATTTTCCCGATGAAATCTTTATATCCAGACCCATCCAAGAAATCAAGTATTCTTAGACTATTGGGGTCGTAAGGAGCAATCCTTTGCATTTTTTTGCAGTTCATAGTCCCAGTAGTAGAGGACACGATTTCCTTCTCAATGTGCAACATTATGTCAAAATTCCCATGTTTAGAGTCCACATGTTTCCCTTTATACTTCACAACATCCATTTGTCCTTTCATTTCACTCAGTGTGTTCCTACCCACCTATTTAGCCTCTTCTAGATTTATCCCCATTCCATATAATTATTCCCAAATAGGGATTGAAAAGTCATCAAACAACGTCATTGGGGAAGAGACATGCACCCCAACATCTTGATCCACTTAACACAATCACTCCTTACGCCTTGAAATCTTCTCCTCCATCTCGAACTGGTTGTCACCAAAAATCTCCAAATGAGACAAAATCACTCCCAAGTTGTCCGGATCCACACTAGTCTATAGGCCACTGTTAGGTGAAGGTAGGGGCTCTATAATAAATTCCTCGCCCTTCTTTATCTAGGTTTGAAAATGGATCTATATCCATCTAATTCATGTCCAACATTCTTGAACTTTGCACAAAAACTAAGGGAGTCTTCATATTCTACCAATTTCTCTCAGGCCCCAAATTTAGATACAAGGTGAATGGATGGAGGAAAAGGTTTTCTCTAATCTACATTAACACATATACTAGCTGATATCATTAGTGGGATCCACTGCAAGAAATCTTCCTAGATCTTTGGCAATGTCTAGAAAAACATCTATTTCCCAAAACTCCAAAGGTAGAGCTGGGAGCCTAACCTGGACTGGGAAAATAGAAGAAAAAAGATGAGGGGCCCTTGGATGCCATCTGCAAAGGGATAAAACTAGTTTTTCATAAAATAGGGTCCTCCCTATCAAACCCTCCCATGCTCTTAAGGATTCCATTTTATGCTCTAGCCCATGCTCCTACGAAATCAATATTACGACGTAAACAAGTGAACTTACATGTCAAAGTAAATTTATATGTAAAAATAGGCCCACAAATGAAGAAGAGTGTTAGCACATGATAAATATGTAAAAGAGGTGATAATGGGAGTTAGTAAAGTATTGCATTAACCACTCCACCACTTTTTATAATATTATCCTAGCTACTTAGAAAACTATCCAAACTCAAATATTGTTTTTCAAAGAGAATTGCAACAACAAATAAGGGAGAATGTGCATCTATGTGTGAGGAATGCCTTGAAAGTGACGAAAGTGTTGTAATATACTTGTGATTTCCTTAAAGTGTATTTAAAATTTGAAATTTGAACAGATTATTCCCATTCCATGTGTGCTCTTTTGCTTATTAGTTGTGATTGTGTGACAATATTTTTTATAACCTCATACATGTTCATAATGCATTCATACCCAAAAACATATATATTATGAAGTTTGAACATGATTTATTCTAAAATATATTGGTCATAGTGGATAAAAGTTTACAAAATAGGCCATATCCCAAATCCAAAAGTCAAGCTAAAGATAAATACATAAACTCTTTGTCGGTTGAAAACAAAAAACTTCATTTGAAACACGTGTGCATATACACATGCGCATGCACACACATCATCACTCTATAATGATTAGGTACCTTATCCTTCCTATTCCTCCTCTTATAATCCCTCATAATGGAATCACTGAGGCTCAACCATGCAGCGGCTTAAACTTGAATGCTATGTGCCCATTCTATTTCCTTGTAGCCTTGAAAAAACTTTGTATCATGGAAGTTGAAGTTATTTTCTCCTTTATTTGCAAAAAATGGTTGATTCCAAATATGTGCGGACTCTATAGATATTAGCCACATACTAGTTTTGGGTTATTTCAAATAATTCTCTTCCGCAAATGTAATGGACCGCATCATACAAGAGATTCTTCATGAGTCCCTTCCATTGATTTATATATGAATCCTATAATTACTTCACAACGTCCATAAATAACTTTTCCCTATGAAGCCGTGTCCTAGTAGTTTGTTTCCTCCGGTTTAATTGATTTCCTCATTCTAGAAGACATTCTAGAATACAAAAATAATAGAAAATATAAGGGAGTCATCTTGCAATTCTAGTTTGTTTGTACAATATAAATAGCCCATGTTTTTGGAGTTCTCATGTGCAAGAATCTAAGAAATGATAGCCAACTCTCGCAGTGTTATGTGAGATGACACGCATGTAATAAAAATACTAAGTCTTTATGTAATATAATTATCGATGAGCCGAAATGTTTTTTCCTTTAATGGAAAATTTCTAGGCATAATATATGAGATAACGCAGATATTAATATTTGGAAAAGAAGGATTTCTCATCTTCTATTAACGATGTCCTCAATTCTTCTAGTTAGTTATTGGTCCAATATTAATGGTAAGTTGTTGACCCAATATTGAATCTATGTACGCCAAGAGTTTACTATATATCACTACTACATCAATGTTCATTTATTCATAATGTTATACATAAAATAATTGATTTGTACAAAAATGTAAATTATTAATATTAATGGATAGTTTTTAAATAACATGATGTAGATTTTCTTCAATTTCATATTAAAGGTGTAGAAAATTCATATTCTCAAAAAAAAATCATTGTGAAAAATAATTTTTTCTTTACATGTTTTAAGTAAAAGTAGAGTTTCGAAATTAAAATTTTGTATATTTATATAACCAAATCATAATATATTACAGTTCCAATTTTTGACTCTTTTTAAATTTGTTCAAAAAATTGTAAAACTTCTATACCACTAAAACATTTACTATATATTACCCATAAAATATAAAATACATATATTAAGAAAAATAGAATGCATTGTATATATTTGCATCGCGATATATATATATATATATATATATATATGTTGTGGGGACCCATTTCCCGTAACAAGTTGTTACAAATGGAGACAAAAATAAAGCCATGAGGAACAAGAGAGGAAGCTTCTACCAGCAACAAAGAGAAGCCATACAAACAACATCACACCAATAGAACAAGAAAAAAAAATATCCCTAAGGCTCTTTCCCTGGGGATCTTAAATGCATTTTGAGGGGATTTTTAACATGTTTTTCTTTCTTCTTCTTCCCCACAGTAGTCCATCCTTCTTCATTATTCACGTTTATTTCCTTAGAGTAAATCGGGATGATGATTTTAAGATTCTCCTTGTGCTCATGATATTGAGTTAGGGGAGGAAGAGTAAAGGTATATTCTACAATAGCAGTAGGTGTAGTCTTACCAATAGAAGAGGGTGAAGTAATGGCCTCCACAATCAATGTATCAGGATCAACTTTGTTATCAGAGGATACCCTAGAATTACAATCCGGTTAGCTATTAACAACCAGATGAATAGGATAAAAATTCCACAACCGCAAAGATCTACTTTTTCCTTGTTTCTTCCCCATATGACAATCCGCAACTTAGTGATTCAGGGAAAAACAAGTCTTACATTTGAAAGAGAACCTTTCATAATCAAGAGTTAGCGTCCACGTACGATTGTCCACTATAGGATCAATAGTGGACACGAATTCAACAAAGGTATCCATATCAACAAAAATATAGGCATATGTGGTAAAATCATATAGCGATGTCTTTGGATCAATGGCCACCCATTTAACCAAGGTGCCTCTATTGAAAATAAGTAGTTTTCACTCAAAATTGGAGAGGTAAGTATGAGAAACAGACCCAAACTAGTTTGACATTAAACGTTTCAAACACCGGGTTGAACAAGGGAGACCACAGTTTCATAAGAAGGAAATGAGTTTTGAAATCCAAAAATTTACTAAAAATCACACATCTATCAGAAAATTTGTCAAAGACTATAGTATAAATACCTCTAGATGTAGGGTAGATATCAAATTTACCTTCTATAAGATGTTTCGAATTATTTGAGATCCAATAGTGGAGAGCCAAGAGTCCAAGGAAGAGGTTATTGAATCTAAAAATAATTTTGTTGCTCTTGAGGAAACTTAAGTGTTAAGAACATCAACACCAAAGGACATAGTCAAAGAGGATTTGGTAGAAACCATATGCTTGGGGGAAGTTTTTTGGAGGTTTTGGGTGCTTCTAGGAAACTCATACCCCCAATGCAGACCCCTGAATCAGACCTAGACTTTGTATGCAACCATGATATGCATATCCCCTAAAGGTGATCCAAGAGACCCAACAACAACCCTTGACGTGTTAGATCAACTAGGTGTAATAGAAGCGATAGTCGTGTAGCCCTTTGAAGCCAAACCATAGTCGACATTACCACCCCATGTAGAAGAAACCACACTAGATCCTATAAGGAGGAAAGCACCAATGAAAGAGGATGGAGGCAAGGGCCATCCAGATTCGGTCACGCCACAAGATTCAAAAATTTTCTGCAGTACACCACTACCGATGCACTTTCTTCCGACGTTTGCATCGAAAATAGAGCATCATGTGGAAGACATGAAAAAACATCATTGCCGATGATAAAACCACCAGAAATAGCCATGTAACAAGAGGGAGTGTGAGGTAAGGATACGCGTTGCTCCACCAAACTCCAAGCATCTCCATCAAGTATGGTAAGAATAATCTGGCCATCACTAGCTTTCCCAACACTCAGATCCAAGAACCGAATGCCACCACATTTCCAACACTAATGATTCACAAGACATCATGATATGTACTTTTAAAACTATATCACACCACAAGAAATTAACCAAACTATGGAAATAACATAAAATATCTTCACACATCGTACTTTTCATATACATGTTCCTAACACAAATGTACTCGTAACATAGGCATACTATAACAACATGGAATTCCCAACAATGCACATACAAATGTTTCACACCACTTGAAACCATAATTATAGCTACATAGTGCCAAGATTGAAGCAAAATCACAAGACATAGCCCAAACTCACAATAGTTCATTTAAACCACAACACCAATACCATACTCCTCTAAAAACATCACAAAACATCTCCATATACTTCCCAAAAAATTAAAAAACAACTCCATATACCTCTCGAAGCATCACAAAACAAATATATATGCCTCCCAAAACATCACAAACATAAACAAAAAAACACGCCAAGCGCACTAATCACACACACACACAAGTATATTATGCCTCCCTTGTGTCTCTTATGTCTCTGTCAAGTCTCTTATGCATCAATAAATTCTTTTATGCCTCCCTTGTGTCTCTTATGCCTCCCTCAAGTCTTTTATGCCTTCCTCAAAGAGGTCCATCACCCTATGGCCCTAGCCACATAAAGTCCAGACACCCCTAACCTAAGTGACAAAATAACTCATGGTTCAACAACCTGCTAGCTATCTGTAACACCTTTGGGCATAACCCATACAACGAAGTAGGTCCATAGGTGTAACCATTCCATGGTAACTCCTATGACCCTATTCCAACACATTACAACATTAGAACCAACATAAGAATCGATTTCAAATGCCAAGTGGAAAAATCCCATGCCATGGGATTAAATAAATAAAAAAATTAAACTTGATATATAATTTAAAAACTAAGAAAAACAAATGGAAAAGTAGCCATAGTTTTTGCAAAAATTCACATATTAGTGCAACAACAAAATAAAATGCCCAAAATACAAAAACACATCAATCAAGAAACTGCTGGATCTAACAAGAAAAGAGATGATAATAAATTTACGAATAAAATATGTATAGAGAAATAGCACATTACAATCACTATGTGGCCTCACATGACCACCAAATGTGGTACTCATTGAGTTGTTGGCACTCGGACATCGAGCCTCAGTTCGTAAAATAACATATCAAATAATAAAACTGTCATAATCTCTTCCCCAATCATCCCTCCATACTCCCACAATATTTGACATAGTCGTGACTACACTTAGGTTGAATCCATCCGATAACCATATAAGGAGAGAGAAAGGAGTACTATAGGTCACCATCTACTAAGCCTAACGTGTTCGTGAACCACAATATGTATGACACCCATTGAGTAGGTGCCATACATACCAAATGAACAAAAGTGGGTTTTCAGCCTATGTAAGAAACCACTTCCAATCTCATACTTGGCTCAAGTGACTGGTCAATGGTACACATTTCCTCACACTAAACATAAACCTTTCACTGATTTCACTTAGGGTTTGTTAGTGTAGGGTTCACAACATAACACATAACTACACTACTAACACAATGGCGATTCACACACATTAATCATAACGTCTTACACATGGTATATATATAGGGTATAACACAATCGTTACTTTCACAGGTTATGATACATCACATTACCACATACTGCACCCAAAGTGTAATCAATGTATAATGGGGATCATACGCTCACCATATGCCCCTAAATCAAGACATGAACCATCACATATTGCATCAATTATACATATGATGAACACAGTGATCAACATTACAGTAGACAACTGATTGCAATATAACATGGTGACACACACAATTCATCACAACATAGTGACAACATAACGGTACAATCCAATTCACTATACACCAATTATGTCATCCAACACATCAACACACCTACATTCCACAGAATAACAAGAAACTCCAACACTCCGTAATCCACAATAACATTATTTTCACACACACCAAGGTTGCACATCACACGTGAACTCCTCATTGAATCCATGAAAAATAGCACGAATGCTCTCATAAAAAACACATCAACATGGTAACAAATACGAACTAAGTGACATTCACAACATGTGCGTTCTTAATATCATAGTTACATAATTGGTCCCATAAAAACATATATCACATTACTCTTCAAATATCCACCACCACAATGCAAAAATCATCACAAATCCAATCCGTCCCAGATCTTCGAGAGCATGAACCTCCGCTTTGATACCAAATGTAATGCCCACATTTTACACATACAAATACAACACTAAAAGACAGGAATTTGTTTTTTTGACTTACATCGTAGTTTACAAGACACCACAGGAGATCACTTGGGACAACACACAACACATGATATGTTTTCACAACACTAACCCACATAGATAACTCGAAAACACGTGATGAAAAACAAGCCACTCATCCCCTTTTTTTTTTGCAAATGACAAGACACAACATAATGAATCAACTACAATATAACAAATAGACAAGCACTACTAGAACTAGCCTAATTTATCCACATTGTTATCCACAAATATATCATTTTGTGAAAAAAATGTGAATTATCAACATTAAATGGATATATTCTATTAAATATAGTGTAGATTATCCACAATCTCATAAAAGCCACTTATAAAATTGTAAAAATATCCACATTTTTGAGAATTCATCGTGAATAAAACACATTTTCTCATTTTTCAAATATATTTTCCACTATTTCATTAAAGTCAAATTGAATGTTGTGAAATATCCACATTTTCTAAATTTCAATGTGGAAAAGTCACAGTTTCTCTGTACGTTTTAAAAAATTATACCTTTGAAAATAGAATTGTGTATAGTCTACACATCCCAAATGGAAATTATAATGATTTTAATTTTTCATACCATTTGTAAGGGTAGAAATAGTTGAATCACTAATAATATAGATTTCTCACTATTTATGAATTTTATTGTGGATAACCACGTGATAAAACAAAATGTATAAAGAAATAACTTAAAAACAAAATTAAATAGAGTTTCTAAATAACTCTACATGAATAAATAATCAAATCCTAATAATTAGATAGACTCAAATAACCTTTTCTCAAAGGAAACAAATTGATAGTTTCTATAAAATATAATTGATATATTCCACAATTTGATAAAATTCAAACTTGTGTAATATCTACATTCATCAATTTTAAATGTAGTAAAATAATATTTTGTACTCACTTGTTGAAAATTGAACTTTTATCACAATATTTCTAGGGTTTAAATATATATAAGAAAATTATACACTACACTTTGATTATAAAAAAAAAGCATTTTAGATAATTTAATACACTATTTTTCATAATGTAAAATACATTTCACAAGTTTCAATTACAAAGGTTCAAAGAAAATTGAGAAAAAAATACACACTAAAATATTCATTTCTGAATAATATAGATTATTTTCACTTTTAAAATTGCATTATGGATAATTCACATAATTAACAATTATTATTAGATAGTTTATAAAATAAAAAATAATATTATTGGCTAATAATCCACAATAGACTATTGCTTTAAAAAAGTGTGAACTATTCAACTCTATTTTCCACCATTCACTAGGATCGAGGAAGACTATTTGTGAACCGTCGATAAAACAACATGATCTAAGCGTAGGGATGCAAGCCGTATTGCATGGTTATTTAGTTTTAGTTTTCCACCAGCGGTGGGATCGAAAGTTATAAGTCTGTGCCAAGTGTATTTTTACAGTCATGCATTAACTTATTTAACTTACCAGATTTGTCAGATCTGTAGTTGAAAGTCCATGATCGAAGCTAGGAGATTGAGATTATATTTGACATGGAAAACGGATGATGTTTTCAAATCATGAAGATTGTACTTTTGTGGAGAAACCCCATCAATAGAGATAGAAGATGAAGCAACTTCCTGTGTATCTTTGTAATGTTATGATGGATCAAAGTGAGGTATACTGGGGACTGCACTATGATGGAATCATGGAAGGGAAGAAGCCGAGGTGACTCAGCCATGGTAACAAACTGAGAAAACATTCAATAATAAAGGTTCAAGCAATACAATGTAGAAGTGCCCGAGCTTGAGGTACTCAACAGATCACAAAGATATGAGCGAAAATTAACGAAATACAGAAGGGAAGTTGGTTTGGTGTGCACATGTATACATTTAAATTGTGGAATAATACGAGAGGTACTTAGGTCTGACCAGGAAACTACATAAAAGAGAATTGGCTTAGCCAAATACCATTCCCCGACTTTTATTTGAAATTTGTTTACCTTGATTTTTTTTTTCTTAGTTGATTTTTGTTTTAATATCACGCTTTTTTAAGTAACCGTCTTTATAAACATGTAGATTTGATATATAGTCTTGCTTTTCTTTTTAAAATATAAATCCATCAATAGTAAAAACTATTTAATCCTGATCAATAGTGATGGTCAAATTTAAAGATCATGTAGCATCTCTATGACTCATTGTAACAGGTCTTAAATTGGATTTAATAGTCACTTAATCCCATTGGTGGAACAATTGAGTGGCGCAGCATGCATCTGTCATGTTTCAATTTGTTTAATATTCTTTTGCGGTAAATATGGAACAGTTGTTTGGATGATGAATCTTTCCCATTAATGCCATTTATTTGTTAGTCATTCTTCCACCGAGGACAGATACAATACGGATAACAAGCACTCATCTCACTTCGTCAAGGGATAGATTTCCACATTTAATGTCGCACTACAAACTATCATATTCAAAGAAAAGTTTTATACATATTTGTATCTTAATCAAATTGTAATATAGCTCCTTAATTCAATATTATATAAAATAAAAATATATTTAATTAGTTTCAAAATGAAATATAATATTTAGAAGTGTATTGTTCTAAAGTATATATTTAATTAGTTCAGAATATCTTATATTTCATATATTCTTGTAGTGGGTTCAAAACTATTAAAAATAATAGTATTTTAAAAAAAGAGGATATTATTATTTATAATTTTTTAAAATTATTCATGTAAAATTTAATAAATAATGGAAATAAGTACACTTTTAAAAATTTGAACCCACACAAAACTTTAATTATTATTGTGTTGTATATCATAATTTTAAAATTGTAGATCCAAAAAATTATTTAAATTGTGAAAATTGTCACAATTTTCATAATTATAGAAAAGTAACAATATTAGAATTGTGACAAATACCACAATAAAAAAATTGTCAAGTATTCACAATAATTTTCATTGTGGATTTTCTCACAAATTTTGTCACATTTAATATTTTCACAAAAAAAATGTAGGTGGATTCCACAAAATTGGATTCACAATTTTGAATAAGATATTCACAAACAAATTGTAGAGAATTTGTGGATACATAACCCATTTTCTTGTAGTGAAGGTCTTCCCATGAAAATATATTTGTGGGATTACAATTTTATTACGATCATCCTTGAATATTTAACTTAAGTTCTAGGAAGGCTCATAATGTGAATCATACAATCCTTTTCCTTTCAATTAGATTTATTTTATATCGTTTAACATTTTAAATTATGGTGTGTCTCATTGAGTAAGGAACATCTACATTATTTCAATTACTCATTCAATTCGCTCACTTGTTAATAGGATATTTAGTTACACACAAGGCTATTTACATACACACATGGATACTAGGACTTATCCCTAGGATTTTCTCCTAATGAAATGCATCTTGATCGTTATATCCTACCTCTGTTACACAATGGAACAAGTGTGAGCGGAAAGGAAGGAAGGTTCACATTTTTTCCTCAAGGATTTAGGATCATCTACATTATTTGAAATTACTTGTTAACTTCACTCATTTGTTAATAGGATATTTAGTTACACACAAGGGTATTTACATACACACATGGCTACTAGGTCTTATACTTAGGGTTCTCTCCTAAGGGAATACATCTTACCTCTGTTACACAATGAAACAAGTGTGAGCTGAAAGGAGGGAAGGTTCACATCTTTTCCTAAAGGATTTAGGGTAAAGTTTCTTTTATTCACTTATAAATTGATAATTCAGTTAGTACAACAATAACTATTATAGGTGATAGGTTATTTTTCCATAGCAAGAGGGTTTAATCACATTACAAGGAAGATCACATTTCTCTTTGTTGTGGAATAACATCCCATGATTAAACTTCCAAAGGTCAAGCATCAATTATAATTTTACTATAGTTATGATTCCAACAACTAATTACAGGATTCAAAGGAGCTTAACATGGCAACATAATTCCTTAATTTATTGTTTCTAGATTAGGTTTCCTGAGTATCTTTCTACGTCTAACTTAAGGGGTTTTATTTCATCCTAACCAAGGTTCATAAAGTTTTGGTAATGAATTGTGTGACCCGCTGCTAATAGGGAATTTGTATCCTCATGAGACTACTATATCCATATTTTAAGGGATTTGTCTATAAGAACATGATCACATAGCTTCACAACAGACATCCATTACAACCTAGGACTACAGAGAGAGAAATAAGGATTAGTCTTGTTGTTTAATGTGTTAAAGTTTTACATTAGAGGTTACAGAACATTGATCTTGTTTCTCACCACAAGATGGTTTTAAACACAATAAGTAGGATAACCCAGATTTCACCTTTCATCCAAGCACGTCACCTTATGGTTACATCTTTATGAAAAAATCCTAAATTAAAAAAGTTACATAGTGTGAGAATTAACTCTTGGTTGTTGCACCATAAAACCCAAATGATAAATGGTGGTTGGGTAATTGATTTCATTTCTGATACCAACTCTTAAAGGTGATCTTCCGAAGTTAGTTGGCTATCTTTTCCACTCTACACGTATGTCAGTGCAATAATATTTTGCACTATCATTAATGTCAGTTCCCATGGAGTACTACCTTAAGATAACTCATCCCCCTTATTACACACACGATTACTTATCCTAGAAGGGAATCACTTACTCTAGATAATGTTTACCATGTCATTCCTAACTATCGAGTTTGCGATGATGTTGCTAAGCATACAAGCTATGATGATAAATTAAAACTTGTAATCTTATTTATTTAATCTAGAAGGTGTTATCAAGTGTAAATATTTAATATCATTCTAAGGTTTTGGTTTCTTCTATGTTAGTAACGATCATGCTAGAAGATTAGGTATCCACCACTTTTAAACTAAGGTTGAATGTTATAATTAGGTTTGTTTTCTATATTTCCTAGTTAAATAACACAACGCTATGGAGATTTTCATCATAAATTTCAACAACAAGGAATGCACTATAAAATATTAAATTTGATACATCATTTAACATACATATCCAAATTTTACAATACAAAATTTGAGGATCAAGATAACACCCATGTGTAGATGAGCATTTCCCCTAAACCCTAACATCTAAAATATTACAAAACTTCAATTATAAAGCCTTTTTATACTTTGAAAAAATGTTGAAATATCCTATATGGTTTCATTTAACATGTATATCCAACCCCCTTTTTACCATATGTAAACTTGAACAAAAAAAACACCTATAGTTAAATGCTATAATTCCCCAAAACACCCTTAAAACTAGCATCTCATTCATATAGATAATTTTAATAATGATTCATAACTTTAACATAGCAATAAATATAAATTTATTTCCATCAACATACATAAATTCCAACAATATAAAATCAATCACAACCACGTCATTTCACCATCTTACTTGTATCATCCTGCAAAACAAGATGAGTATGAAATCAATGATAAATCATTGGCATGGCATCCACCTAGATCTAACATGATTAACATTTATAGTTTCCCATTTACATTTTAGTAATAATACATGTTAGTGCAGAATCACGGCACCCCCGAATGGGCTAATGTGTGAAGTGGGGCATTCAGTGTGATTGCACAACATGAGACCATATCTCAAGATGTTGGACTTGCAAAACTTGAGATGGAACTCCAGAGAAAGTCGGTTCTTACTTCCTAATCTACCTGCCTTAAGCTACTCTAGTGTAGGCAAAATCTAACTAATCCTAATCTAACCCTTCCAAGGAGACAGAGAGAAAGAGAGGAAGGTGAGAGAAGCCTACAGTAAGCGGTGATACACCATAAAAGGATGTGCAAGATACTCTGTTGAGGGAGGAATGAAACAGGGGAAAGAGGAAGATGGGAAGGTCAAACAGAAGTGACACAAACCCAGATCCAAATCCATGATAAACAAAATCCATGAAACACAACACCCTACACATGCAAATGTGAAATACATGCACAAAAAATATATTTGACAGGGAGAGGCATGGGGGAAACAACAAAACAATGCAAAGGGTTGAAGAAACACCACAAAAACATGTTTTATTGCTCTATATGGGTGCACAAAACAATTGCATTCTTGTTCAGAGGCACGAGTCTACTTGTCAGGCATAGGAGAAGGTTTTTTTTAACTCAAATGGAGTCGAGGAAATTTTTTTTGATAGATTTTCCCTACGCCCAGAATTTCTCTCCTTCTCAAATGAGAAGTGTTACAATATATAATAAGTTTAGAACAATGAAAAAATAGAGAGAAAAGGAGGAAAACAAACCCGTGTTTTGAGAATCCAACCACCCACCATTAATGCCCTACAAATCGGCATATAATCTGTTTAATATTCCTCTCCATGTGTACTGTGGCGACACTGGAGAAGGAAGAATGATGAATCGAATTCAAATCTACGTGGTTGAAACAATCAGATCCTTTATTAATGGCTTGAAAGACGTTTTCCTATTTTTCACCCACCAACAACTGCTAAAAATGATATTTTTATGCTTCCATGGCATAGAGGAAGTCGAGATCTTTCCAACGGTGCAAAATTTGTTGGGTTCCGGGAACTGGGTCGAACGATATGTCTATTCTGAATGTTTCGAGTTGGGTCCGTACAAAAATGGCAAAAAACCAGTTAGCATAATGGGTTCGTAGGCCCGAAACTCACTTTGTGCCTTTTGGCACCACAATACAAAATGCAAAAATTGTCCTGCAGCCCCGTAATTTCATTTTTTGGGGAAAAAATCATCTTCAGGCCCGTCGATCCGTATGCAATAAAGGTTTGACATGTGGCTCCTTGGGCATTAGCAGAGGTGCGGCTCATTTTTTCACTTTACGCCTATCATAGGGGTAAAAATTTCAAATTGCCTTCAACGACCCACCATCCTTCTTTGACTTTTCAACATGGCCACATGTCCCTTTGCGGGCCTTAGGCATTTTTCTTCATTTGGCTTTAATATTCCCCGTGGGCTTGCCGGCCCGAAATTCACTTTGTGCCCTATTTGCAAAAATCACAAAAGTTCCAAAACTCCCCGTAGAGCCATCGACCCACTTTTGGCATTAGGAAAAATTTTTCCTCTGCAGCCCCATAACTGTAATTTCCACTTGGTTGAGAAAAGTCTAAATATCTCCTGTCGGCCCACCTTTCTGCATTGGCAAAAATCCTTAAATACTCTCGCATCGGCCCACTTTGGGGGAAAAAATACCTTCCAAGGTCCGTCGGCCCGTAACTTGCAAAATATGAGGAGTTATAGGGACTTCTTTATATTTTTGAAATGGGAAGAAATTTCCTATTTGATGGAAATGCTTTCAGGAAACCTTAAGTTCTTAGAATATTTGAAAAATTTAATTGAAGCACTAAAGGAGGGAAAATGGGTTGTAGTTAACCGAAAATAAGCATGAGCTTATTTTGGATAACAAAACACACACAAAAAGAGAGGGTTCGGGGATATATTCATTTTATTTCATTTTTTTCCTTAACTATGGAGAGGAGAGAGAAAGAGATAAGGGAGAGAGAGAAACATTATTTTGCCAAAAGAAAAATTTCACACAAGTCACAAGATAGAGTTTCAACTAGTTATTTACAGGTGTTAATAAATTTTCCATGATAGTTTACTAACTTGTCTAGGGTCCTACAAATTTGTTTGACATTTTCCTCCTAGTTACAAAAACACTCAATTTTGGCTTGGAGGTTAAGAAAGTAGTGTTCAAAAATCCACATCGGGAAAATTCCTACGTGGTCCACATATATACCATGAATCCACATGAACTTATGGAGTCCAAAACTAGAGAATAGTGTACAATTAGCGAATGGTATCCCGAAGCCACCAATCGTAATCGGTCAAGTTTGACGTAGTCAAACAGTGACAAGAGGCCTAAAAAACCCTTTACCAAACTAACTAGGGATGGGATTTTTCCAAACCAAAAATTCCAAGCATATTTCTAGAAAAAATACTAGAGGTTTACAAAGGCGGATAAGTATTTTGTTATTCAGGGTCCAAATGGTAAGCCGATACGAAACCTAACTTTTCAATTTTAACCACTTCCTAAAACTGCAAAATGAGATAACAAGGATCCTAGACAAGCGATGAAACAAAACACAAACGGTAAAATGATTTCGCGATAATGCTTGACATGACTCTTTAAATTACAGGGAACACATGCGACACTTGACATATCTTTTACGGGGCTTAGAGTTTTTTTCTCAAGTCTTTGGAATTTGCATTTTTTATAACTTGTTAGGTGGATAGAAAGGTTTTTTTAGTTGACGAATCATTTGAAGCTCTCTAATACCAACGAACAAGAGCACCAAATTTTGGATACCTTGGGTCTAGCAATGCATAAGGTTGTGTTCACAACCAAGGGTAACAATCGAATTACAAGTTGGTAATGTAAATCATAAGGAGGATTTTTATTGTTTCACACTAATAGTCTGGTTACAAAGTTTTCCAGATTGTATATGGAGGAGGGGTTTAAGTTTATGCTTCGCTGCAAAGTGTTATTTGGGTTACATAAGTGCCAGATGAAATTTTATTGTTTTATAAAACAATTTTAGATATATAATAATTGGATATCATATTCTCCAAGGTTTTAAATTTATTTCATTAATAAAGACAAACTAAAGTACAGAATTATGAAGGAAAAGGTGAGATGAACCATGCTTGGGAGTTATTTTCATCCGTAGTGTTTAAGGTAATCCAAATGGTTTCACTCACACTCTGCAAAGCTTCTTCCCTCTACTAGGCATTTTGTCAAATGATTTTCGTGCTTTTAGAACACTCCCATATTTGCTTCAATAAATCCATTTGTTTTGATAGTTAAATACCATTTCCAACGCATTTTCCATTGTTAATACCAACACTTGCATCAAGAATCCACCTCATGGAGTGTATTTAATAACTCAACGCATTTACCAAATCTAACCAACAAGACCAAGTGAAACACCCAGACAAGGATTATAGTTTACGAGGTCCATTGTCCAATTTTCTTTCACGAATTTGTCAAATAGTTTAGCTCCTATAGGTTGCATCCAGATGTTTCAAGAAACACTAAAAAAACATACAATGCCAATGTCACTCACTTGTAAAATCAATACTACTGCACTAAGAACACAAAAAAAAGGGTGAAAAGGAGTTGTAGCAGTTATGGAGTCATGCATTAAACCTGTCAATTGCATTTCAAGAAATTTCCAACACTTTTTCAATAAGACGATTGTGCATATATATCGTAACCATTACAAGCTTGAGGAAAAATTCAAACAATCCATGTGAGGTTGGGTTTGCATCCCCCTCTTTCATGCTGCAACCTAAATCAAGAAATATCAATTTCGTCCACTGCCAATGTCAACCTCAAAACAAGGAAGACGGGCCAACAAAAAAACAAATTAACCATGCATTATCCAATGCTCAAAACTCCATTTAAAATAGTGAGATGTTTTCCTTATGTAGGTCCCACATTCAGAAAACGCGTCTACTAGATAATTTGAGACTACAACAACTCATAAAATTCCCATATATTTTATGCTTTGATGGATGTCCATACCCTATTCTAAATCCTCCATTTTGGCACATGGTGGAGGATGCTAGCAAGGGTTTTGAATCCTGACTTTGCATTTTGTTGAAATTTTCCAAGGCCTTCACAACAAACCCATTTTGTACATATGCTACAGCCATTGCAGTCCATGAGGCCATGTTTCTCTTAGGCATTCAGTCGAACAGCTCACATGCTAAGTGCATGCTTCCACACTTGCATAAATATCTACCAGAGCACTTGCAACTACAAAATGTGATAAATCCTCTTCTTTTAAGCTTCTATGGACTTCCATACCCTATTCTAGAGCCCATGCTTTGACACAAGTAGGGAGTATGAGGGAAAATTTGTAAATATATCAAGTTGGAGACCTGTTTGTTGTAGAGGTGAAACAATGTGAGTGGCTTGTGAAGAAACCGGCGTCTTCTGTACACTGTTGTGAACGATCTTTGAGAAGTTGTCACATTATTTCAAACTAAATTTCATCCCTTGAGAGAAGGGACTTGAACACGGGTCAACTTCCCATTCTCCTAACTCTGAATCCGCTACAAATATTCCGTTTGTGATAAATTTTTAATGTTGACCGGTTCATCGTGTTCAATGTCTCTGGATTTGCAATTAAATTGTTTGTATAATGGTCCAAGAAGAATGACATGTCTGACTGGGCCTTGATGAAGCCCACGTGATTTGTTAGCCCTACTTCCACACATCTACCCCTTTAACACACCTCGATCACTCCCACACTCCTCCTTTTACCAACCACTTTTAATATTCACCAACTTCTAACACACATCTCCCTCCATTTTTTAAAAAAAAATTTGTTGCATTCGCTGGGAAATACATTTCCCTCCCCTTATAAGAGAATTTTCCTTAATGTGACATAACACCGAAGCTTGAAGGATACATAGAAAAGAATGTCAATAATGACACCTATCATTAACAAAATAGCTCATCAGTACAAAGCGACTACAAGAATGCATTTGTTTTGGTAATATCTTAAATTTTAGTGTTCTGTGAATATTGGTATCTCTCTTTTAAATTATCACTTAGTCTTTTCCTTATAAAGTGTAACTAAAACTCAAGCCCTTAATATTCAGTGTTTCAAATTTTAATCGATTTATTTATTAATTAATTTATTTTTTATGGGTACCCAACAATAATTGACATCACAATACCACACTAGGGACAAACACAACAATAATGATTCACAAGACATCATGATATATACTTTCAAAACTATATCACACCACAAGAACTCAACCAAACCATGTAACTAACATACACAATCCACACACATAGTACTTTTCATATACATGTCCCTACAATAAATGTACTCATAATATAGGCATAGTATAACAACATGGAATTCCCAACAATGCATATACAAATTTTTCACACCACATGAAACCATAATTATAGCTACATAGTGCCAAGATGGAAGCAACATCACAAGACATATCCCCAAATCATAAGAGTACACATAAACCATAATACCAATACCATCATCCTCCAAAAACATCAGAAAAAAATCTCCATATACGTCCCAAAACATCACAAAACAACTGCATATGCCTCCCAAAGCATCAAAAACATATTCAAAAAAACAATCCAAGTGCACTAATAACACACACACACACAGACAATTATCTTGTTCCTCCCTCATGTCTTTTATTCCTCCCTCAAGTCTTGTATGTCTCCCTCAAGTCTTTTATGCCTCCCTCAAAGATGTTCGTCACCCTATGGCCCTAGGCAAATAAAGTCAAGACACCCCTAACCTAAGTTACATAATAACTCATGGTTAAACAACCTGATAGCTGTCTGTAACACCTTATGGCATAGCCTCATACAATGAAGTGGGTCCATAGGTGTAACCACTTGAGGGTGACTCCCATAACCCTATTCCAACACATTACAACATTAAAACCAACATAACAATCTGTTTGAAATTTCAAGTGGAAAAATCCCATGCCATGGGATAGGCTATATGAAAATAATTAAACTTGATACACAATTTAAAAACTAAGTAAAACAAATGGATAAGTAGCCATAGTTATTTGGCCTCATAAGGCCACCAAAGGGGGTACTCATCGAGTTCCTGGCACTCAGACATTGAGAGTCAGATCATAAAATAAAATATCAAATAATACAACTATCATAATATTTACTTGAATCATCCCTCCATACTCCCACAAGGTTCAACATAGTTGTGACTACACTTTGGTTGAATCCATATGATAACAATATAGGGAGAGAGAAAGTAGTACTACATGTCAACATCTACTAAGGTTAAGGTGTCTGCAAAACATAATATGCATGAAACCCAATGAGTAGGTGTCATACATACCAAACGAACAAAAGTGAATTTCCAGCATATATAAGACTCCAATTCTTATCCCATTTTTGGCTCGAGTGACTAGTCAAAAGTACACATTTCCTCACTCCAAACATAGAGATTTCACCGAGTTCTATTAGGGTAGGTTAGTGTGGAGCTCACAACATAGCACATAACTACATCACTAACATAATGGTGATTCACACACATTAACCATAACGTCTTACTCATGGTATATATACAGGGTATAACACAATCATTACTTTCATGGGTTATGATACATCACATTACCACATACTACATCCAAAGTGCAATCATTTTATAATACGAATCATATGATCACAATATGCCCCTAGTCATGACATGAACCATCACATATTACACAAATTATATGTATGATGAACATAGTGATGAACATTACAACTTGTAACTGATTGCAATATAACATGGTGGTACACACGATTCATCACAACACAGTGGTGACACCACAATACAAATCCAATTCACTATACACCAATTATGTCATGTAACACATCAACACACCTACATACCATAGAATAACAAGAAACTCAAACACTCTGTGATCCACAATAATATTATTGTCACACACACCAAGGGGACAAATCACATGTGTACTCCTCATTGAATCCATGAAAAGTAGAGTGCATTCTCTCATAAAAAAACACATCAACATGGTAACAAATACACACTAAGTGACATGCACAACATGTGCGTTCATAATATCACAGTTACAATGTTGGTCACATAATTACATTTATCACATTACTCTTCCTATCTCCACCACCACCATGCAAAAATCATCACAACTCCAGTCCATGCCAGAGGTTCGAGAGCATGAACCTTCACTCTGATACCAAATGTAATGCCCAAAATTTACAAACAAAAATACAACACTAAAATACCAAATTTTCTTTTACTTACATCGTAGTTTACATGACACCAAAGGAGATCACTTAGGACAAAAAAACAACACATGATATGTTTGTACAAGACTAACTCACATAAATAACTCAAAAACACATGATGCAAAACAAGTCACTCACCTTGTTTTTTTCAAATGACAAGGCACAACATAATGAATCAACTACAATATAACTAATAGACAAGGTCTTCCCATGGAACGATATTTTTGGGATTAAAACGTTATTACAATCATGCTTTGATCTTAAACATAAGTTCTAGGAAGGATAATAATGTGAATCATACATTCCTTTTTCTTTCTGTTAGATTTATTTTATATTGTTTAACATTTAACTTATGGTGTGTCTCATTGAATAAGGATCATGTACATTATTTGAATTACTTGTTCAATTCACTCATTTGTTAATAGGATATTTAGTTACACACATGAGTATTTACATACACACATGGCTACTAGGTCTTATAGTTATGGTTCTCTCCTAAGGGAATACATCTTGATCTTATATCATACCTCTGTTACACAACGAAACAAGTGTGAGCCGAAAGGAGGGAAGTTTCACATCTTTTCCTAAAGGATTTAGGGTAAAGTTTCTTTTATTCACTTATAAATTTATAATTGAGTTAGTACATAATAAGCATAATACTAGATAGGTTCTTTGTCCATAGCAATAGAGTTTAATCACATTACAAGGAAAATAATGTGTCACTTTCTTGTGGAACAACATCCCATGATTACAGTTCCTGATGTCAAGTGTCAATTATAATTTTACTATAGTTATGCTCCAACTATTAATTAAGGATTCAAACAAACTTAACATGGAAACATACTTCCTTACTTTCTTGTTTCTGGATTAGGTTTCCCGAGTATGTTTCTCTGTGTAACTTAAGGGTTTTTGTTTCTCCGTAACCAAGTTCATAAAATTCTGGTAATGAATTGTGTGACCTATTGCTAATAGGGCATTTGTATCCTCATGAGGTTACTAGTCCTTGTGTTAAAGGATTTCTCTCTAAGAACATGATCACATAGCTTAACAACAGAAATTCATTACGAGGATTAATGGGAGAGAAAGGTGGAGTATTCTATTTTTTAAGGGGTTAAAGTTTGCATTATGTGTTACACAACGTGGATATCGTTTCTCACCAGAACAAGGTTTAAAAATGATAAGAGGATGACCTAAATATCACCTTCCTCCAATCACATCACCTTATGGGTACATTTTTACCAAAAAATCATAAATTCAAAACTTGTCAAGTTTTAGAATTAACTCTTAGTATTGCACCATAAAACCCAAATAATAAATGGGGTTGGGTATCGAGTTCATTTATGATACTAAATTTTAAAGGTTACTTACAAGATTAGTTGGTGATCTTCACCACTCTACAAGTATGTCAATCCAAGAAGATTTTACACTATGATTAATGTTGGTTCCCATGGAGTACTACCTTAAGAGAACACATTCCCCTTACTACACACATGATTACTTATCTTGGAAGGGAACCACATACTCTAGATAATGTTTTAGCATGTCGTTCCTAATCGTTGAGTTCACCATGACGTCGCTAAGCACATAAGCTAGGACAATAAATTCAAACTTGTGATATTATTTATTTAATCTAGAAGGTGTTATCAAGTCTAAGGATTTAATATCATTCTAAGGTTTTGGTTTCTTCTTTTTTAGTAAAGATCATGCGAGAAGGGTAGGTATGCACTAGTTTTAAATTAAGATTGACTGTTATAATGAGGTTTCTTTTCTATATTTGCTAGTTAACTAACACAACACTATGGAGATTTCGTCATAAGTTTCACAACAATAATGCACTCTAAAATATTAAATTTGATATCATTTAACATACATATCCAACTTTTACACTACCAAATTTGAGGATCAAGGTAACACCCATGTGTAGATGAGCATTTCCCTTAAATCCTAGAATATAAAATATTACAAAACTTCAATTATAAATGTTTTTATACTTCGCAAAATGTTGAAATATCCTATACAATTTCATTTAACATGTATATCCAACCCCCTTTTTACTATATGCAAATTTGAACCAAGAAACACCTATAATTAAATGCACCATTTCCCAAAACACCCCTAAAACTAACATCTCATTCATATTGCTAATTTTAATAATGATTCTTCATTGTAACATAGAAATACATATAAATTTATTTCCTTCAGCATACATCGTAACAATGAAACACAACTACGTCATTTGACCATCTTACTTGTATCTTGCAAAACCATGTGAGCATGAAATCAACAATAAATCGCTGACATGACATCCACCTAGATCTAGTATAATTAATTATTTTAGTTTCCCATTTACATTTTAGTAATAATAAACAAAAGAAAAGAGAGGGTTATGGCATATATTCATTTCATTTCATTTTGTTCCTTAACTAAGAGAGGAGAGAGGAGAGAGAGAGAGAGAGAGAGAGAGAGGAGAGAGAGAGAGAGAGAGAGAGAGAGATAAGGAAGATAGAGAAACACTATTTTTTCCAAAGTTAAATTTCACACAGAAAGACAAAAGATAGAGTTTCAACCAGTTATTTACAAGTGTTAATAAGTTTTCCATGATAGTTTTACTAACTTGTCAAGGGTCCTACAAACTTTATTTTACATTTTCCAGCTAGTTGCAAAAAACACTCAATTTTGGATCAGAGGCTAAGAAAGAGTGTTAAAAAAAAATGTCTTCCGATACACAAATTCACATCGATATAATTCCTATTTGTCCACCTATATATAAAGAATTCATAGGGATTGACAAATTCTAGAACTTGTGAATGGTGTACAACTGGCAAATGGGTTTCTGGAACCACAAGTCGTAATCGGTCAAGTTTTACCTAGTCAAACAATGACTAGAGGCCTACGAAACCCCTTTGTCAAACTAACCAGGGATGGAATTTTCCCACATTGAATTTTCAAGGAATATGTCTAGTAAAAATACTAGAGGTTTAAGGTGGATAAGCATTTCATTGTTTAGGGCCCAAACGGCGAGCCGATACAAAACCCAAGTTTTCAATTTTAACAACTTCCTAAAAGTGCAAAATGAGGTAACATGGCTCCTAGAGGAGTCATGAAAAGAACATAAATGGTAAAATTAGGTCCATATAATGCTTGACGTGAATCTGTACATAACAATGAACACATACGATGCTTGACATCTCTTTTTCAGAGCCCACAGTGTGTTTTTGCAAGTCGCTAGAAATTTCATTTTTTCTAACTTGTTAAGTGGACAGAAAGGTTATTCTAGTTGATGACTCATCTGGTGCTCTCCAATAAAAATGAACACAAGCACAAAATATTTGATACCCTAGGTCTAGAAATGCATAAGGTTGTGGTCAAAACCACATATGACAATCAAATTACGAGTCGGTAATGTAAATTATAAGGAGGAGTTTTATTGTTTCACACTAATATTATGGTTACGAAGTTTTCTAATTTTTTTCCGGAGGAGGGGTTTAATTTTATGCTTGGCTACAAGATTTTATTTGGGTAACATATGTGTTAGATGGAATTTTATTTCTTTTGCAAAACAAGTTTATATAAAATAATCGAATGTGAGATACTCAAAGTTTTTAAATTTATTTTGTTGCAAACGATAAACTAAAGTACAAGAATTATGAAGGACAAGGTGAGATAAACCATGCCTGGGAGATATTTGCATCTGCAGTGTATAAGGAAATACAAGTGGTTTTACTTTCACTCCATAAGACTTCATCCCTTTACTAGGCATTCCATCTAATAGTTTGCATGCTTCTAGAACACTTCCCCCAATTTCCTTTACTTGAAATTCTCAAGAGCCACTTCAATAAAACCATTTGTTTTGATGGTTCAATACCAATACCAATGTATTTTGCATGGTTAATACAAACAGTTGCATCAATAACCCACCTCATGGAGTGTATTACATAACTCAGCGCATTTACCAAATCCAACCAACAAGACTAAGTGAAACACCCATACATGGATCATAATATATGAGGTCCATTGTCCATGTTTTTTTCAAGACGTTGTCAAATAGTTTAATTCCTATAGGTTGTATCCACATATTTCAATAAAAACTAAAAAATCCATACAATGCGAATGTCACCCACTTTCAAATTCAATCTCAGTGCACTAAAAACGTGACTAGAAGGGGGGAAAAGAGTTGCAGCAGTTGTGGAGTCATGCTTTGAACCTGTTAATTACATTGCAAGAAAGTTTCATCCAATTTTCTTTAATACCATCATTTATATATCCTGTAACCATTGCAAGATTTAGGAAAACATCAAAAAATCCATGTGAGCTTTGGTTTGCATCCCCTTCTTTCAGGATGCAACAAAAATCAAGCGATATCAATGTCGTCTACTACCAACGTCAGCATCAAAACAAGGCAGACCAGCTAACAACAAACACATTAACCATGAATTATCCAATGCTTATAAATCCATTTCAAATAGTGAGATGCCATCCTTTTGTAGGTCCCACATTCAGCATACATGTCTAATAGAGCATTTTTGACTACAACATCTGACAAAGATACCTTATCTTTTATGCTTGGATCGATGTCCATTCCCTATTATGAATCCTCCATTTTGGCATAGGGTGAAGCCTTGATTTTAATTTCTTGAAAGGTTCCTAGGCCTTTTCAACAAACCCATTTTTTACATATCTTGCATCCATTGCATTCCAGGAGGCCACATTTATTCTACGCATTCAGTCAAATAGTTCGTATGCCAAGTGCATGCTTCCACACTTGCATACATATATACCAGAGCACTTACAACTACAAAATATGATAAATCCTTGATCTTTTATGCTTAGATGAATGTCCATACCCTGTTATAGAGCCCATGCTTTGACACAGGATAGGAGTAAGTGGGAAAATGTAAACCGATCAGGTTAGAGACCTGCTTGTTGTAGAGGTGAAACAGTGTGACTGTCTCTTGAAGAAACCAATGTCTTC